>JAZGLO010002171.1:202500-802500 GCA_036873155.1 Biomphalaria sudanica
GCTATACACATAACAGATACTTGCGGACAGGGGAGTTGCATTTTTACGTCTAAAAAGAAATTATGTTCAGGCTAACAAAATGGGTGGATAATGTAGCGTCGTCTCAAAGGAACGGAACGCTAACAAAATGTGTGGATAATGTAGTGTCGTCTCAAAGGAACGGAAACGCAAACGAAATGTGTGGATAATGTAGCGTCGTCTCAAAGGGACGGAAACGCTAACGAAATGTGTGGAGAATGTAGCGTCGTCTCAAAGGGACGGAAAAGCTAACGAAATGTGTGGAGAATGTAGCGTCGTCTCAAAGGAACGGAAACGCTAACAAAATGGGTGGAGAATGTAGCGTCGTCTCAAAGGAACGGAAACGCTAACAAAATGGGTGGAGAATGTAGCGTCGTCTCAAAGGAACGGAAACGCTAACAAAATGAGTGGAGAGTGTAGCGTCGTCTCAAAGGAACGGAAACGCTAACAAAATGGGTGGAGAATGTAGAGTCGTCTCAAAGGGACGGAAACGCTAACAAAATGGGTGGAGAATGTAGAGTCGTCTCAAAGGAACGGAACGCTAACAAAATGGGTGGAGAATGTAGAGTCGTCTCAAAGGGACGGAAACGCTAACAAAATGGGTGGATAATGTAGCGTCGTCTCAAAGGAACGGAACGCTAACAAAATGGGTGGAGAATGTAGCGTCGTCTCAAAGGAATGGAACGCTAACAAAATGGGTGGATAATATAGCGTCGTCTCAAAGGAACGGAACGCTAACAAAATGGGTGGAGAATGTAGAGTCGTCTCAAAGGAACGGAACGCTAACAAAATGGGTGGAGAATGTAGCGTCGTCTCAAAGGAACGGAACGCTAACAAAATGGGTGGAGAATGTAGAGTCGTCTCAAAGGGACGGAAACGCTAACAAAATGGGTGGAGAATGTAGAGTCGTCTCAAAGGAACGGAAACGCTAACAAAATGGGTGGAGAATGTAGAGTCGTCTCAAAGGAACGGAAACGCTAACAAAATGGGTGGAGAATGTAGCGTCGTCTCAAAGGAACGGAACGCTAACAAAATGGGTGGATAATATAGCGTCGTCTCAAAGGAACGGAACGCTAACAAAATGGGTGGAGAATGTAGCGTCGTCTCAAAGGAACGGAAACGCTAACGAAATGGGTGGAGAATGTAGCGTCGTCTCAAAGGAACGGAAACGCTAACGAAATGGGTGGAGAATGTAGAGTCGTCTCAAAGGAACGGAAACGCTAACGAAATTGGTGGAGAATGTAGCGTCGTCTGAAAGGAACGGAAACGCTAACGAAATGGGTGGAGAATGTAGCGTCGTCTCAAAGGAACGGAAACGCTAACGAAATGGGTGGAGAATGTAGCGTCGTCTCAAAGGAACGGAAACGCTAACGAAATGGGTGGAGAATGTAGCGTCGTCTCAAAGGAACGGAAACGCTAACGAAATGGGTGGAGAATGTAGCGTCGTCTCAAAGGAACGGAAACGCTAACGAAATGGGTGGAGAATGTAGCGTCGTCTCAATGGAACGGAAACGCTAACGAAATGGGTGGAGAATGTAGCGTCGTCTCAAAGGAACGGAAACGCTAACGAAATGGGTGGAGAATGTAGCGTCGTATCAAAGGAACGGAAAATGCAAACTCCACCCTCACCACCAAACGCGATTTGTTCACCCCCCCTCCTCGTCTTTCAACATCGCCACTGCATTTGATCATAAGCTGGAAAGCACGAGGTTGTCAGATGACTAATGCTTTCATCGTTATGTAGGCCTGTAGTGCGATAACGCCTAACCCAGGTCACGTGATTTGAATCTTTCTGCAAGGTGCAATCCATAGTATTTTACGTGACATAAACTTCCGGCTGATTTGATTTCGTGCATTGTTTGTTTAGTAACATTCAGGCGTTCTTTTAGAAGGGACGATCATTGCGTATCTGCATGCAGAAGCGGCGCTAGGGGTTGGCGAGTGGGAAACCGCCCCAGGGTCCGCGATAAAGAGAATCTTTTGTCACCGTCAGCCCTTCGTACAAATATTCGTGGCCCTGATATGAGACTCGCCCGGGGCCCCGTGCACTAAGGCTGCCTCTGCAGAACACGGCAGGGGATGGTATCGGGCAGGGTTTGAAATTAGTACCGTCTTGACGACAATCCGAAACGTATACCACACGACCACTTACGACTCGGTTTCAAATAGTGGTTGATACTTTCAGGAAACCATATGTGTCGTGATTGTATTATCATCGCCTAAACAACTGACTAATGGGGGGATGCTCGAATATGTTGTTTTTTTTTCCCACGTGATACAGAATCTGTTTTATTTGTAGTCATTATAAATTCCTATTTCAGTATTGATCTTACCTTAATAAAATAATTAAATTAAGTGATTTTCTAAGCCGGAATCCCAAAATTCTGTTTAGTAGAGATGTCTTCATCAATAACAACTCATAATGTTCCCTTCATCAATATCAATGCATCATGTTCCCTTCGTCAATATCAACTCAAAATGTTCCCTTCGTCAATATCAACTCATCATGTTCCCTTCATCAACATCAACTCATCATGTTCCCTTCCTCAATATCAACTCATAATGTTCTGTTCATCAATATCAACTCATCATGTTCCCTTCATCAATATCAACTCATAATGTTCTCTTTATCAATATCAACTCATCATGTTCCCTTCATCAATATCAACTCATAATGTTCCCTTCTTCAATATCAACTCATAATGTTCCCTTCATCAATATCAACTCATCATGTTCCCTTCCTCAATATCAACTCGTAATGTTCCCTTCTTCAATATCAACTCATAATGTTCTCTTTATCAATATCAACTCATCATGTTCCCTTCATCAATATCAACTCATAATGTTCCCTTCTTCAATATCAACTCATAATGTTCCCTTCATCAATATCAACTCATCATGTTCCCTTCATCAATATCAACTCATCATGTTCCCTTCATCAATATCAACTCATCATGTTCCCTTCATCAATATCAACTCATCATGTTCCCTTCATCAATATCAACTCATCATGTTCCCTTCATCAATATCAACTCATCATGTTCATACATAGAACACAACGTAGGTGATCTTAATGTTGTAGTCAGGCCCAAGAAACTCGTGTAAAATGGTGCATCGACTCGGTAACGTCTGCTTTTGGGACTAATACTAATAATTTAATTTATAAAGCGCTGTTAACAACCATAACGTGGCCTCAATGCTATTATAACACAACAGACATGAACACAGGAGTCAAAACGACAAACTATTCTAAAAAAAAAAAAGTTTTGAACAGAGAGGTCTTAATGTTCTTCTTGTATGTAGCATGAAGCATGTTGTTTGAGATCGATGGGGAGCCAGTACCAGACAATTAGACTTTTAGATCTAGTTACTGACTAGTCAAAGAAAGATGGAGGATGGAGGGGAAAAAATAGATCTATGGAAAATTTTCTGTCAATGAATTATTCCAGGAAAGTGAATAAACAAAACTGAATATTGGGAAAAAAACAACAGACAAGAAGTTTGATGCCAGACAAGAATAGGTCATCAAAAGGAATATATTTGATATTAGCATTCTAGATCGTCTGCCGAAATGGTTTTCCAAAATCATTTCTACTTCCTCTTATCCTTGATATTCGATAATATTTTTTTCTTAACTTTTTTTTTTTTGTATCTATTCTTAAAACTTACGTAGGCCTACGTTTTCCAAGAAAGAGGAAATTTAAATTCTACCTGCGTTTGTCAAATCAACCCACAACAAACCTTTTGGAGGATTCGAGAAGAACGCGCAATATCTGGGTAACAATGGCAGAGATGTGACAAGGCAAAACTGGGATCTAAGAAATTGTGTGGAACAAACTTCACAAGCACATTGTGAAGAAAAGAATCACCGGTGAGATTTTGCTTGCAGTGAATTAAGGGTTCAAGAACGCAGAAGGTAGAAGGGACAGGTTGGAGCAAGCGGAATGACAGCTAAGTTTTATAACATTCTTGGAAGAAAGACTGGTGTATTTATCAAATAAAAAGAGGACAGAGGTGATATGAATTGTAGAATATTACAATTACATATATATATTCTAATAAAAAATAAGGCTTGTCTTCGAGTCCGAAGATTAATGTGGAACGCAGTATTTCCCGTGGCTACGAAGCCCCAGCTATGACCTACATATTTTGCCACACTCAGCGCAGGAATAACCATTGCCGTCAGGTGGTCAATTTAGATATTCTTTTCGACGTCTAGGTGTAGGTATCTCGCGGCCTTTGTAAGTGACCTTCATGTTATGAACATAAAGGTGAGAGAGTCAAAAACCATGTCTGTATAGTATGGCTTTAATACACTGAATGACAACACTACACACATTTCGTGAACACATTTTCACGGACGAGTTACAAGCACATGTAAACATAAGAACGATAACCGATACAGAATACAATTTTCATAATATTCACCCCCGGTTCAAATTATGCTAACTAGTATTATAAACAGTAAAAGAATTAAGTAAGTGTAGAATAATAATAGAGATTCAAGTAAACAAACAATGTAGAATAGCATGAAATTATGTAACATGGTAAATCAAGTAGCTTATTAAAATATATTATGATAGATCAAATATCACATTAAAGTCAACAAAGCCGAATGAAAGTAGTAGAATAAACAAAATAATAGTTCTAGTAAGCTGATGAGCTTTTACACTTTGTAGTTGGGCCTAGTTCTCCTTACTCTAAGATTGTATGTATGTGTGGTTTCATTTGCTTGAGTTTCGGACGGTCTGGCTATGTCTCCGGTGGTGCTGGTGGTTTCTTCAGGCATGATAGAATCAGTCGGTTGATTCCTGGGAGGTGAGCTTTGGACAGGGCAGAGAATATCAAGCTCTGTTCTACTCTGATTCTCATTTTCTATAACTTGTTGTTCCTCCCTAGGGGCTAACATTCGTAATGAGACAGTTTCCTCTCGGCCGTTTGGTGTTCGGATAAAAGCGTACTGAGGGTTGCATGTTACCAAATCAACTTCCTCTGTTATGGGATCGTATTTAGATGATCTAACGTTCTTCTTCAGGACAGGACCAGAACTGGTCAACCATGTTGGCAAGGATGTCCCGGAACCACTTCTTCGGTTGAACCCAAGAAGTCGTTCATGTGGTGTCCTGTTAGTTGCAGTGCATAGTAATGACTGGATGGATTGCAGAGCATCATTTAGTACTAGTTCCCATTTGGCTATGTCCAATTCCTTAGAATGTAGAGTCAAGGTGATGGCTTTCCATAAAGTCCCGTTAAGTTTCTCTATTTGTCCGTTTCCTCTCGGGTTGTAAGGGGTCGTTCTACTGGTTGCAATTCCTCTCTCGTGGAGCAAATGCTGCACCTCTGTATACATAAACGAAGTTCCCCTGTCAGTGTAGACGTACGCTGGAAATCCAAATAGGGCGAATAGTTCATTGAGACATTTAACGACCGTAGAGGAAGACGTATCGGGACATTAAATTGTTATGAACATAAAGATGAGAGAGTCAAAAACCATGTCTGTATAGTATGGCTTTAATACACTGAATGACAACACAACACACATTTCGTGAACACATTCTCACGGACGAATTATCAAGCATAAACATAAGAACGATAACCGATACAGAATACAATTTTCATAACACTTCAGCTGTCTCTTTCTGAAGCCGCCTGCAACCAGATGCTCACTTCTATGTTACTGACAAGAAGTCAAGATGTAGGATGCACAAAAAAAAAAAAAAAAAAAAAAGATCTCTGGAAAATATTTCAGGAAAGTGAATTTTAAAAAGTAACCATTGGAAAGAAATGGACAAGCAGTTTGATGTCAGGTAAGAGGTAGGGCCAATAGAAAGAGGAAACAACTCTGGTGAAAAAACAAACCTTAAGACCAAGGGCAGATTATTAACAAAACAAGGGGGAAAAAAAAAGAAGAAATACTTTCGAAGCTAATATTGAATGTGTAATAGCATGAATTATTTTGAATGAAGTCGTAATTCATATTGTTACGATTCTCTTCCTTTTCTGGCCTTCTCTCTAAACACTGCTAAACACAACACCATACATCAACACATCTAGAACTTTACAACAAGGCTCCAAACAATCTGGTACTTTAATAATGAGTGAATAAGTAGATAACAGCCAATACTAGACAATTGGCGTCAAACACATCAACAACTAAAATGTCACTCTGTACATCAACAACTTAAACTCTACTGTCTCTCTTTCTCGACTTGTACTACGCTTTTCTACACACTGTGTCACTCGTACACGCAGGCTTTCGATCACATGACCATAACATTGGTCATATTTGCGTGTAATCATGTAATCGTAGTACTGTCCCTTGTCCATGGCCCCCGCTGACCTGAGTGATTCTCGTGTGTGTCAACTGAGCCTATAGTTAACCCTTTTGCGCCGCCAATAGGGTCATAACAATATCAATAGACCAGTTGGGGTTAAGGGAGCTGCCTTTTGAAAAGCAATTTAAAAAAATATGAAAGTTGCTTGTGTCTGAATTTCAACTCGAGCCTCCATGGTAGAAGATGGACACTAAGCTATTCAAGTATATACTTATAAAAAAAAAAAAGAAGTCTTTTGGTAGTTTAATTAATTTTTTTTCTTTTGGGACCATATAATCTGAATGACTCTAAACAAGGCTTCTCTCCCCTTAGAAAAATACATTTTCTATATAAAACAAAATTAATTAATAACAAATAACTGATTATCTAATTAGTAAATTTTTTATTGATTCATGCATTGTCATTGGCAAAGAATAAATGTGCAAAGTTTCAACTTGATCTGAGAATAGGAAGTTGAAGAAATAATGTATTCAAGATACTTCCCAGAGTGAGTCAGTATAAGCTTTGTACCAAAAAATCGACTATGTTGCAATTGAAACCTAAAATACTTTTGTCACTGTAGTTGTATAGAGCAAAGAAAAAGGTAATAAAAGTGTAACAGTTTCAAAGATGAATATTAAATGATCAATAGTTTTTATTATTAATTGTACACTGGGATCTACTTATTGTTTAAGAAAGAAAAACATAAGAAAAATTGTTTTCATATAATTTTGTATATCCTCCTGAAGATTGCTCTTCATTCTTTAATTAAAAAGAAAGAAAAATCCTTAATACAGTAGAACGTCCTTTATCCGACTCAATTGGGACCGGACACCGTTCGGATACGCGATTGTTCGGATAACCGAAAACCGAAGCGATCCATGCAGTATATGCAACCGGACACTATACGAATATTGAAAATCATCACATGCGGGACACGTGCGTGAAGAACGAGCAAAATAGGTGACAAATGTCGCAATTTTACCTTTATTGTGGAAAATAATCACTTATTTTTCGTATTCATACAGTATATGTGCATCACAGTACATGTGGTTGATAAAAAAAAACAAAAAAAAACTGGTCCGGATATTTGACGCTCCGGATAATAAACGTTCGGATAAACGACGTTCTACTGTAAAGCTTTTATACCAAGTGAAATAAATTTTAATAAACAAAACAATTTGAGGCATATCTTTTTCATCAACAAAGTATATTCAAATAAAAACAAGCAATACAAATGAGATACATTTCCCATTGAATCGAATAACTTGAATGATTATACACTTGAATGCAAAACATTTACAAAAATTAATGACAAAAAAAGTGGTAAAGAACAGCATCGCATCCAATCCAGCTTATTTTGTGTGTGTGTTGTTGTTTTTTCAAATAGATAAGATTGACATAAGATCATTCAAATTTAACAGCAATATACTTTCTTAAATAACTAAATATAAAATAAATTTCACAATATAAAAATGTATCCAAAAAAAATTAAAGTAGGCATTTTACCTTTTTTTTAACAAATTACAATAATTCCCTTAGACATATTAATAATGCCATGTTAAAAGATTAAAATATGTCAATATATTTTTTTTCCCTTTATATTAGTTATTAAACATGTATTAATTTCATATAAAATTTGTGTTAAGTCGAGACATGAAATTTATAGACAACTATACTTTATGATATCAATGGTTCTTTAAATGCATATTTTGAGTTTTTAAACAATCGACCAATGAATGATTTTAAATAGTTTCTTTTCTATGTTCTGCTAAACACCTGGCATAAAATTTTCAATGGCTCACAATTCAAAGTTTAAACTTTTCTCAAAGATTAAAAGTAGTATGTTTACAAAAATCACAATGTTTTTAACAAATAGACAAAAAATAAGAAAAAATAATTACAAATAATTTGTCCATTTTTCCAAAAGTATTCTTTAGAATAAAGCTATGTGTTAGTACATATAATGTTATGAGTATACAATATGAAAGTAGTTAATGTCTAATGAGCAATAACAACAACAGAGGTCCTCTCATTTCATTCAACATCAAATAGATTATGTAGTTGGAATAGTTTTGAGTCATGAATTAACAACTTTGAAGCATGTCTTCAATACCAAATATTAATGAGAAATGAAGTATTTCCCATGCCTATACAGTCCCTGCTGTGACCTACATATTTTGACACATCCAGCGCAGACCATAATGAAATATCAACTTTAAAATAATGTCCAGAAAAATCTTGCAAGTATGAATTAATTAATCATATAGAAGATAAGTGTTATAGGGATTAAGAAAAAGACTTCAGAGATAGATAGTGATTGTGATTAAAAAAAAAACAGTCAGGGCATTCAAGTAAGTACCATAATATCAAATAGCAGGTCTACATAAAAAATGTAATAGACTTTAAGACATTCCTTCAGAAATGATTATTATGTCCTATAGTCCAACCTAAACCTCCTGCAGGATGGCAGGGGATGACAGGGTGGTTTGGCCCCAGAACCTTCGTCACCACACTCTGAAGCTTATACCACACACAAAAATGTCTAAAAATGAAAATAAATATTACTTTAAATTTTATTATTAATTGCTACTTTTAACCTTTTCTTATCGAAGGCCATACCAAATTTGGAGGCACAGTGGCTGAGTGGTAAAGCACTTGGCTTACAAACCAGAAGGTCCCAAGTTTGAAGACTGGGATTTTTCATTTTGGGATCTTAGGGAGCATCTGTTGGGGTAAAGTAAAGGTGGATGGTCATTGTGCTGGCCACATCGCCATTGTTAACCATGGGCCACAGAAACAGATACCGTTATCTCCCACATCATCTGCCCTATAGACAGCAAAGTCTGAAAGGGGAACTTTTTCTTTTTTTTTTCTTTAGACCAATTTAATAAAAGTAGAATATAATTATAATGCAAGCTGCCCAAAAAAGGTTTTATCTTCTTAAATTAACTCAAATCCTCATCATCAAATAGATCTTCAAGTATTGTTTGACTTAGGAATTCTTTATGAACAAAAATATCACTACATTCTAAGGAACTACTTTCTAAGGCACTACTTTCTGATTCTATATCAAGAGTAGTAGTAGTACAACTTTTGAAATTCCTTTGGAGTAACACACTAGTAAACCTTGTAGGATAACTTTCTGTTGGCAATGAAGATTGAAAGTGGGACATAATGTGTGCATTCTCTGTAGCAGACGTAAGATCACATTGTTGTTTCCCTTGATTTACAAATGGATGCAAAGTCTAAAGAAGACAAAAAAAATTGTTCAATTGGATTATGAATAATTTATTCAATGACATTCTATATTATGGTTCAATGAAAAAAAAAACTAACATATGCGTTGCACATATTAAAGTCTATTTATTTTTAAATAGAAATATATTATTGAACTAAAATGAAGTTATTTTTACCCTAAATTGCTTCAATGAAAGGGCTACATATTCAATAGGATCTCTAGGTCTAATCTCCACCAATTTTGTCAGAATGTCAATAAGGCAGACAGATAATTCTTTTTTCAGATACTCTGTTTCTGGAAAGTAAATGTTAATTGTTTTTTGTACCAGAATTTGAGAAAAAAGAAATCAAGATTTTGACAAATAAGATTAATTTATTCACATAGTTGGAGAACATTAAACTTTTTTTTTTTTATTTGTTTACAAAAATCACAATGTTTTTAACAAATAGACAAAAAATAAGAAAAAAACATGCACCACAATCAAAGTAACTCATGTCTTAAGATGTAATCATCACAATATATTTGATGCATATCTTTCAATCTGATTAAAAGTGTTAAGACAATTGAGACTCAATCACTTCTTTTCTTTTTAAAATTGACAACCTGAAAGTCAAGAAAAAAAAAAGGTAATGATTAACAAACTTATACAGCCTATTAGATTATGTGCCCCTACATACATGCAGTGATAAGGTTTAAAAAAACTGATGATAAAAAAGTATCTTAAGTATCACAAAAAGCAAAAATCGAATTTTGTATTCAACACAGTCTTATATATGTATAAATTGTTTATATGAAAGATTACATCTCTGAACAAAATTCTTTGTTTATACCATCAGTATAAGATGAGACTAGAAGCTTAATGACATTCTGCAATTCTTTTTTGTTTCCACTTGAAATAAAAACTAGCAGCATCTTTATGAAGCAAGTTATGTAACTAAGAAATAATGCAACAATAGTTCTATCAAAAAGGTTATTTTTCTTATCCTTATGCTTTTTCAAGTTTTCTTTCATCCCTGACATCCACCTTGCAGGGCACCTTGCAGGGCACCTTGCAGGGTATAAGTTTCAAAAGACTCTATTAATCTTTATAAGCTGCAATCTAAAATGACACGCATTAAATAGATTACATGGAAATCTTGCAGCTTCACAACTGTAATTATTTTTGTTTAAATGCCTGTAGTGGTAAAGGTGTCAAATATATTTTATTAGTTTTTGGTTTTGCTTTATATCTTGGTTAAGGAGACCATGACCTTGTGGATCACTGTAATCTCCTGTACAGACAACATATTAAGATCAGACCAATAATAAAAACTACTACCTACTGTCAACTTATAATAGTAATTCATGTATCTTAAAGGGTCAAAAATCATTCAAAAATGTGAATAATATTAAGCAAGGAGCAACACTTGTTGTTGTTTTTTTATCTAGTAAAGCACATTCGAATTCTTTACTTTAAAAAAAATTATTATTATGTTAATTTTTTATTATATTTTTAAAAATCTAACATATAAATTTTTGTTGAAACACTTTATTGACAAAGTATGAGTTACCTCACTTAAATAGATTTCATACTATACATATTTGTAGCTACACCACTGTTTATAAGCACAGAACAATTTCATTGTTGTGTTCAAGCACTAGACTTTAAACTAAAAAGTTTTAATGTAGACTTTGCAGGCATGTTATTCTCTTAGGTTGTGGATAAAATTAAATGAGATCAAAAAGAAACTAGAACAGACACAAAATAGAGCTGTGATATTTATAACAATCAGACATTTGCATTTGAATAGAGCAGCGGTTCTCAACCTTTTAAGCTCACCGACCCCTTTTTACAATCCCCAACTCTGCCATGACCCACCCCCCTCTTGCTCACATATACAGCAATAAAAGAATAGACAAAACAATACATTTTTTTTTATGGTCATTGGCGACCCGTGGCAAATCGTCAATCGACCCCCAAGGGGGTCGCGACCCACAGGTTGAGAACCCCTGGAATAGAGTAACACCATTTGTAAAATCCCTAAAATTAGAGACACTCCAGGACAGAAGAATAAAAAGTAAAGTAGCTTTAATTCATAAAATACTGAACCTTGGTTAGGCCAATACTAAAACATGCATCCTCTGTTTGGGGCCCCTCAACTAAAGAAAACATTAGGAAACTGAAACAGACACAAAATAGAGCAGTGAGATTAATAACAAACAAAAATTCACATTTAACTAGAGCAACACCTTTAGTAAAATCACAAAATTTAGAAAGCATTCAGGATAAAAGACTCAAAAGTAAAGTAGCAATTATACATAAAACACTCAACCATAATATTCAAATACAAAAAGATAAAGGCACATTCCTCCTTGTATAAGCTCCTTCTTCCCTACCGCTATTAGAGCATGAAATGGGTTGCCTGAATCAGCCAGGAAAATGCAGCAACTTAGCAGACTTAAAGTCACTAATTAACATGCATGACTAGATTGACCTATGAAATGCGAAGGATGTTTTCTCTTTTTTTAAAGGAATGTCTGTAATTTACAAGGTAATTTATAAGATCATAGCTTATTAATGAAGTGTGAACATACAAATAGTCTAGACATGATAAAACTGGTTTTTGTTTCTTTTAAAAATGAATATGTTTAGTTTGTATTTTTTAGTTTTAATGTACCTTTTGTTCAAGAAAAACAGATTTTTTGTTCTGTTCAAATAGTTAGTTTTAATATAGCTACAGTGCTATAAGTTATTTTCATTTTAAAATAAAAATCCTTATCTAGTATTATTTTAATTAACCATTTCAGACATTTTGAAGACAATGAAAATGTTATTGAAATAGGATTTTCATTCTCAATAACATAATTTTTGACATTAGACCATGGATAACAAGAATTGCTTTATCTTGTTTAAAAAATGTTTTTAGGTATAACATAGACAAACTTAATTTGAAAAAAAAAAAAAAAAAAAATGATTATGCTTTTAGAAGACCTAATTTGCCATTACGCTTATTTTAAACATGATGAAGATTATAGATCATTTAAATTTTAAAAAAGGTTTCCATGGATTTCAAATAATACTGTGCATAACACAAAATGTCATTCTTCGTACTTTATTTATGGTTTATGCATAAGTGAATAAACTAAGTATACTTAAAGTAGTTAACAGTTTTAAGCTTCAAGAACACAACTGTGACATTGTTTAATTTTTTGATTAATCAATAAACAAATCCACAAACACAACAGCATCTTTTCCCTAAAATGACCACTAAAATCAATAAAAAGAATTTATTGACTAAGATTAGAGATCTAGATGAGACTAAATTACCTTTGAAATTTAACAATGAACCTTATTACCTTCAAAAGATTCTTTTACACAATAAAACTCTTTTTTAATTTGCTATTCATTCTGTGTTTATTATAATATATTATTCTATTATTTTGTAGTCTATTTGTTTTGTTTTACATTATTCTGATGATTCAGAAATGAAGATTATTACTTAATAATCCAATCCTACCACAGGATGGCAAGGGATGGCATGAGACAGGGTTTGAGATGATAATCCAGAGTGCATGGCCAGGCAGCCAGTCTATTATTCTAGAATGACTAACATAAATAAATATACACTACCTTTACTAAGAATTATTTATTACATGTTCCAGATTTTTTTTTTTAAATGTATAAGATTTAGATCTACACTATAAGTTAAGTATCATCTATTTTGTAAGCAAATCTTGAAAATGTGTGCTTTAAGATATTATAGCCTATTAAATATATTCCACAATTTATTCAGTTTCAGTGGCATAGCTAGGAATTTTCAATCATTTGGGGACCCAGGGGGTTTGACCTCTTTGGAGGCCCCTGCATTTTGTGTAATATTTAATGAAAAAAACAATTTCGAACACTCATTTGGGGGCTCCCCTCAAGTGGGGGCCTAGAAGGATTTTAAAATCCCCCCACCAAACCCTAGCTACTCCACTCAACTCCATTGTTCAGTTTTAAGTGTCAGCAATGTTTGTGACCAGATTGCATTACAGACTACCATTAGGAATTTAGTGTAGAGCCATATAGAGTTTTTGAAAAATTATTAAGTTATGCTTGGTAATGCAATTAGTAATCTGCTGTTGCTGAACACTGAGATTTATCTGTCTGGTAATAATGTCACTAATATCTCTAGATCTAGCTAACAATAAAAAGGACTTTGCATTGAAAATAATTTTAATAAGACTATATTTTGGCATCTACTAGATTCTAGTCCTTATTTTCCTCTACTCTTATTGAGTTACTGGGCCAGATTTACCCATAGAAATAATTTAAGGTGCCCAAGAAATTCAGGCAATCAATTTCATGATCAAATAGCAATAGGAAAGAAAGCACTTGTATGAATTTTGTCCCTTTATGGAATAAGAAAAGTGTATCTCTACTTTTTATAGTTTCTTTATGTTTTTTGTTTTGAGTCTCAAGAGGTCTCAAACCCTAAATCTAAACTAATCAATGTTTTGTTTATTTTTTTAAATAATTTTGTCAATATGAATATGGGGATTAATTATAACACATATAATATAAATTTTAGATAGAATCTATAGATCTGACTCACTTGGAAGTGTATAAGTGGATGGCTGCTTGGTCGTGCGGTTTGCACGCTGGACTGTCGTTCAGATTTATCGATGGTCCCAGGTTCAAACCCTGCCCGCTCCCATCCCCCGTTGCTCTGCGGGAGGTTTGGACTAGGAAGTAATTATCTTCAACTCTGAAGGAACATCCGAAACATGTAAAACATTTTACAAACATTAATAATTGTCTAACTAGTCTAGAATTCTACAACTGTGATCTAAAGCTAATTTATACATACATACTTTACATATAACCATAGTAAAAGATCTAATCTATCTTAATCATGATTTATTTATCATATACTAGTTATCATAATGATAATGTTTAACATCATGATGATAATATTATTTAATATGATTAAATCATAAATGATGATGATCTAGCTCGTATTTTGAGATTTTAGCCTGTGTAACTGTTTTACCATTAATAAGATACGTAGATCTATACAATATCTAAATCAATATGTAGACCATATAATCATATAATAATGGGTAAGGATGTCTCGCGTCGTCATTGTCAACACTGGATGATTGAAGCTTAGCCGTAACCATTGTAAATAATCGTAATTCGGATAGCTCTCCTAAATTTAAAGTTTTAATAAAGACATTTAAAAAGGCGAAATTTAAATTTTACCAAATTTGTGTTTTTTTTAGCGGCCCCCGAAAGGGGAAAAGACGTTATTAGTTTTGTGTGAAATGTCTGTCCATCCGTCCCGTTTAGATCTCGTAAACTAGAAAAGATATCGAAAATCGAAAATCACAATATTTTAGATCATTCAAAGTTCTGATGCAACGGCTACTTTTTTTTTCTGAAAGCGAAAAATCTAATTTTTAAAATCAGTTATGCAAGTATTTTTTTTAAGAGAAAAAGCTAATTAGTATGCATTGTAAGTTAGACCTAATTTAAAACGAATAGTAATCTTATAAACTTTATTTTCCTTAACCTTACTAGTTGTGCGGTATATTTTAATTTTTTTTTTTTTTTTTTTTCTTTTTAAAAGGCTTCGAATAAGAGATTTAGCCTTTTCAAAAAATTACATCAATTGTAAGACATCAGTTAGGCCAGAGGAGGCGCGGTGGCTGAGCGGTAAAGTGATTGGCTTCCGAACCGGGGATCCCGGGTTCGAATCCTGGTGAAGACTGGGATTTTTAACTTTGGAATCTTTGGGCGCCTTTGAGTCCACTCAGCTCTAATGGGTACCTGACATTAGTTGGGGAAAAGTAAAGGCGGTTGGTCGTTGTGCTGGCTACATGACACCCTCGTTAACCGTAGGATACAAAAACATGAACTTTACATCATCTGTCCTATAGACCACAAGGTCTGAAAGGGGAACTAGTTAGGCCAGGTTCACATCTAACTTTCACCTATCCTTTGATCTGCTGGACCGTTGGGGCACTACACAAGATCTGTTAACCATCTTTCTCCATTCTTATCTCTCATTTGTCTTTGTAATAATTTCATTCGGATGTTCTTTCTGAAAATATTGACGCCTGCCTGGGTGGACCACTTCGGGGGCCGATTTTGAGTTTGTGTTTCCACACAAACTGTCTTTTGTAACCTTGTATTTTTTTTTTTTTTTTTTTTTTTTGTTTTGTTTTTTTTGTTGTTGTTGTTTTTTAATGGGGAAAAGTCCGGTGAGAGCAAAATAACATTGTGCATTTATTTTTATTTTTTTTAACGAGCTTATTTGTAAGAAAAAAAAACAGAGAATCTAAGCATCTGGCTTGATTATTTTCGAGACCGTATGATTAATGGTTTTTAAAGCGTTTCCGTGGGGCACCTCAATTACGCCGACCACCTTTCAGCTCACCAAAAAAGGCTGCCTTTGGCATATGTTCGTGCTCCATGCGGGAAACGTGCTGTGTTCTCTGTCTAGATCAGCGGTTCTCAACCTTTTATGCTCGGCGACCCCTTTTTACAATTCCCAACTCTGCGCGACTCCCCCCCCCACACACACACATACAGCAATAGAAGAGAAGACAATTTTCGATGGTCTTAGGCGACCCCTGGCTAATCGTGATTCGACCCCCAAGGAGATCGCGACCCACAGGTTGAGAACCCCTGGTCTACATCTATATTGTTATTGTAATAACAGAAGTAGCGGTAGTAGGCCTAATTTAGCTGAGGTGGACAACTGTAGTCAAACTTAATATCCATTTGATCGGACCAATAAAATTATCTTTTATCCATCTGTATACTGTATAGACAGACTCAAAATAAAAGGCATTTTTATTAACTTGTATATATTCCCTCTATTTTTAGCGGCCCCCGAAAGGGGAAAAGACGCTATTAGTTTTGTGTGAAATGTCTATCTCTCATTTGTCTTTGATATAATTTCATCGGATGTTCTTTCTGAAAATATTGCCTGGGTGGACCACTTCGGGGGCCGATTTTAGGTTTGTGTTTCCACACAGTCTTTTGTAACCTTGTTTAAATTAAATTTCGTCAGTAAATACTCAGAAAGACACAAAGATTAAGGCACATTCATCGTTCCAAATGCTAGGGTAAATTTGTATAAATACTTTTTCCCTAGTACTATTAGAGCATGGAATGGGTTGCCTGAGCCAGCCAGGAAAACCAGTGACTTTGAAGAATTTAAGACATTGGTCAACATGCATGACTAGATGCATGACGCATAGGACGTAATCATCTTCTTTTTTTGAAGTAACAACTGTATTATATAAGATACGATAGCCATTGTTAGTCTTAGTTAGCTCAAGTAAATTATCGAGTGAATGAAAATTGAAACTTTTTCAATTATAAAGCTTATATTAACTCACTCCGTCTGTACGTCTGTCTGTCTGTCTGTCTGGGTGGAATCTTTAACATGTTATTACTCCCGTTTCCCATTTTCGGATCAAGTTGAAACTTCGCACAATTATTCAATATCGATGTCAACACATGAATCAATTTAAAAAATTAACTAATTAGTTAATCAATTAGTAGTAATTTTGTTTTATATAGCAAATGCTATTAGTTTAGAAGCGATAAGTCTTTTGTAGAGAATTAGGTTGTTTGCCCAAAAAAAAAAAACTAACAATATAAACCCTATTTTTATAAGAAGACTTGAATAATCCAGTGGCTAGCATGTATTTTTTCAATCATGGAGGCGCGAGATCTCAAATTTGAATTCAGGCTTGAGCAACTTTTTAAAATATTGTTTTTGAAAGAGTAGCACTGAAACCTTCTCCCAGATACCACCTCTATAGCATTGTGGGTAGAGTACTAGAGTTTCGGGCTTTTATTTGTACTTTACAACGTTTAGAAAAAAGCTTTTGCTTTCAGCATGGATGTATCTTGGTAATATGTAGCAGACGATCTAATATGTAGCAGGCGATCTAATATGTAGCAGGCGATCTAATATGTAGCAGGCGATCTAATATGTAGCAGGCGATCTAATATGTAGCAGGCGATCTAATATGTAGCAGGCGATCTAATATGTAGCAGGCGATCTAATATGTAGCAGACAATCTAATATGTAGCAGACGATCTAATATGTAGCAGGCGATCTAATATGTAGCAGACGATCTAATATGTAGCAGGCGATCTAATATGTAGCAGACAATCTAATATGTAGCAGACGATCTAATATGTAGCAGGCGATCTAATATGTAGCAGGCGATCTAATATGTAGCAGACGATCTAATATGTAGCAGACGATCTGTATCAAAGTGTAAGATCTGTACGAAATAATACATTTCTAATATTATTCATTGTTTACAAATGAGCAGTTCATTTTATGAACTACAAACTTTTTTTAACTTTTGAACTTTCATGACACGTTTGTACATTCTTTAAAAGATGAAAAAAAAAGGGGGGGGGATTGTTTGGGGATCAAACTGATTAATACGTGTGTCGCTGACTTGTAGCACCAAACTGCTGGTAGACAAATAAAACGCTGAAGTCATATTAAATCTTAACTTGTAAAATTTGAAACAACTTGAATCACTTCTTTGTGAACAATATTATGTATAATTTTTATTGCGATGTAAACAGAGTCAATTTGAGGTGAAATGCAATAAATATAGCAGGCTTTAATAATATTATAAATTGGTATACTGAACGAAATCCAACTCACTGCAAAAACACGTCTTTTCACTCTGGCAATCTGGAGTCGTCTGTTCTACCTAAGACCTCTGACGACAGATCCGCTAATTTTGCATCATTCACGCTGCATAGTTAACCTCTTCCCACCGTCACCATAGAAGCACACAAGGTACCTTCTCAAACCCTGCGAACTGTAGAACGTATCATCTGTTTCTATGGTCGAAGGTTAACGAGGGTGTCATGTGGCCAGCACATCGCCTTTACTTGCCCGGCGTATGTCAAGTACACATCAGAGTTGTATGGACTCAGCTGCGTCATAGAAATCCCGAATTAAATCTCAGTGTTCACTATAGGATTTATTTGTAGAATGTTTTACATGTTTCGGATGTTCCTTCAGAGTTGCAGATAGTTTACTTCTTAGTCCAAACCTCCTGCAGGACGACGAGGGATGGGAACCGGCAGGGTTTGAACCCGGGACCATCGATAAATCCAAACAACAGTCCAGCGCGCAAACCGCACCACCAGGCAGCCATCCATAAGTTTGGATTTAGATCCAAGTACTTAAGATTTTTAACAGTTCTAAATACTGTGCCCGCCCCCCTTTTTTTTCTACATACACACAACTATCTGTGTAAACAAATCACGAGTTAGAGGGCCTTAACATTTAAATTATCTAATCGTTTGCAAAAGAAGACGCAGGGGCGTAGCTAAGAAATTCCCATCGTTGGGGGCCCTAGGGGGCTTGACCTCTTTGGGGGACCCAACATTTTGCGTAATATTTAATTTTTAATGTAAAAAAAAAACACTCATTGGGGGGCCCCACTCAAGAGGAGGCCCGGGGGGGTTTTCAAATTCTCCCCTCTCCTCCCCCCACTAAGCCACTGAGTAGACGTCTGCTTTTAATTGACAATCGGTAGACATATATCCAGTTCACTGTAAGCAAATCCATTCATGAAATAGAAAAAAAAAAATGCTGTCGTAATCTCAGAGGCTATTTCAATTCAAAAACTCGAGTCCTATTAACAGGCTAAACGTTTTTTTTTCCCACCAGTTTTTTTTTTTCTCTATTCCTTTTATTTCTATTCATATTTGTTTAAATAATCGATATTTGCGGTGAAAATGTGTGGTTAAAATGTTAGCCCCAGTTTTCTGGGTCGACCATGCAATATGGTGGAGAACATAAGGGGGGATAACCTATTAGTGCGAGAAATCTTGTCCTCGGGTTTTGTTTTGTTTGTTTTTCATCTAGGTTGAGATCAAGGGAGATAATCACTGAAGTCAGGTTCGGGATCTGTGGTTCTGACTCTTAACATAGTGTTGCTTTTTTTTTTCTTTATCGTCAATGTGTTTCAAAGAATTGTGTCCTTGTAGAGGTATTGTAATATTTAGGAAGACTATCAGTGTTTCTATGTCTTCTCTGTAAACAGTATGTTGTAGGTCTGGCAATGAGATAGACAAGAGTAATTCGTTTGTGGTTCTTAATGTGATCTAAACGCGAGACATTGCGATAAGTATTATATAGATACGAGACTCTAGTTCCTGATATAGACTGCTCTAGTCACACTTGTTCTAATAGGGTATGGTGATAGTTGTAAGTTAACAGTTTTACAGAAGATATATCACAACTGGTTTGTAACAGCCATATACGTTTGTGTCATAGTATAATTTCTATAAAACAAATTTACGATTTAACTCTTTCTCTACTAAATTATTTTACATCTTCCAGTGGAATTATGCATTTTACTCATTTGTATTTCACTATCCTGTTTTTGATTCAGTAACTGTTTGTTTGTAATCAGAGAATGTTATATTTGGTATCGAATTGGTATAGAATTGCATGCTCACTTTACACAATGCAAATTAATGTTCATAAAACTAAAAATTAATTTTAATATAATTGGGTCAAATCGACGTTGGTATCGTCAATTAGGAGAGAATGTGTTAACATTGGCCTAATAATTCATGTTACTGCTACGTATATGAATAATTAGGAGCAGGTTTTGCGGGCAGTTGGAGCGAGACTGATCATTATAGTAGGCTTGAATGTCAGACCTGAGACGTGGCAACTAGCCATTGATCTCCACTGCCCACAACGAGCTATTGGTTTCCACTGCCCTCAGGCTGTGACGTCTCAGGCCGGTCAGTGTTAAAGCCTACTATAAGGAATGGTCTTGGTTCTGGCCTATTTTAACGCTTGGTTTGTGTTCAGCCATACTTTAACGCTTGGTTTGTGTTCAGGTCTACCTTTTTCTTGGTTTGTGTTCAGGTCTACTTTAACGCTTGGTTTGTGTTCAGGTGTACTTTAATGCTTGGTTTGTGTTCAGGTCTACTTTAACGCTTGGTTTGTGTTCAGGCCTACCTTTTTCTTGGTTTGTGTTCAGGTCTACTTTAACGCTTGGTTTGTGTTCAGGTGTACTTTAATACTTGGTTTGTGTTCAGGTCTACTTTAACGCTTGGTTTGTGTTCAGGCCTACTTTAACGCTTGGTTTGTGTTCAGGTCTACTTTAACGCTTGGTTTGTGTTCAGGTCTACTTTAACGCTTGGTTTGTGTTCAGGCCTACTTTAACGATTTAACGGGAGGGTATTTAATTTCATGAAATAAAGTCGAATAATAATATTAATAATGCTTGTCTTCGAGTCCGAAGATTAGTGAGGAATGCAGTATTTCCCGTGGCTTCGCAGCCCCAGCTGTGACCTACATATTTTACCACATCCAGAGCAAGCATAACCATTGTCCGCAGGTGGTCGATTTAGATTTTCTTTTCGCCGTCTGCGTTTGTCTTCGGCAGCGGATTTTCTTTTGGTCTCCAATGTGCATCCCGCGGCCTTCGTGAGTGACCTCCAGCTGTCTCGTTCTGAGGCCGCTTGCAACCAGGTGCTCTCTTCTATGTCAGCCAAGGAAAGTTGACGCCTAAGCTGGTCTTTGAATCGTTTCTGTGGAGCGCCTCTGTTACGTCGACCTCCTTTTAGCTCACCAAAAAAAAAGACTGCTTTTTATAATAATAACAATATTTATTATCCATAAGTAAATTTGTCTTACAATGTGTGCATTACACTAAACGAAACATTACAACTATAGAAAACAAAATATACATCCAAACCAGAATCACTCAAAAGTTATATGTGAAATGTTTATAATAGTTGAGTTGTAGCTGTTTAATGATTAGGCCCACATTGCCGGGGGAACAAAGGAGTTTTTATGTCTCTTTGTCTCTGTAATCGGTGTCCTGTATCCCCTTTGTGACGGTAAGATCACAAAATCCTGACCCAGAGTTTTTTTTTTTCTTAAATGCTTTTAGCTTTCTTATAAATGTTTTTCTCAATCAGTTGCCTCAAATGGGGGTTTGATTTTTACAAATGACTATACTAGCATGATTTTATGAAGCATTACTCGGCATTATTTTGGTATAAATTGAACAAAAAAAAAAGAATGTGGGAAAATTGATTAAATTATAAACTATTGATTCCATATTACTTGTAGAAAAAAGTTCATAGATTTTTTTGTTATTAAACCACATTAAGATGACAGAGAAGACATTCAAATATAAGTTTCTCTTCAGCAACCTACGAGGCAGTTTGTTACCTTATTTTATTTTCACATAACTGAGCTGGTTGGGTCCTAGTGTAAGAGGGTCGTCCAAAGAAAAGCTGGTTGGATAAGGTAGAGATGAACTCCTATTGAAAAATCAGAGCAGGAAGGACTCAAGCCTCCCGTAGTGCTCTGGCAAGAAACTAGGCCGTTCGGCGTAATGCCTCGTAGTTACCATACAAGTCGAGTGCCTTGTCAGACACGTCCCCCCCCCCTTAGCTCTCGGAGCTGGGGACACTCGTACAAGATATGCGACACTGCTTCGATGCTCTCTCCACAGTGACGGCATTGGGAGTCATAGTTCAGTGACTAGCACCACAGTAGTGGCGTTAGCTTCATGTTGGGTCACTCGGGCTCTAATAGCCTCGAATGCCCGAGTTATCCCTGTTAATTCAGCCGCATGGACCAGAAAGCCGATCTGGTTCTGTCCGGTCTGGATAGACTATAAGGGCCCCATACCCAGATCTATCGGGGTCCCTCAATACCGACCCATCGGTATAGGACAAGGTAGTAGAATGACCAGCCTCTCTCTCTTGATATCCTGCTAAGAAAAGCTGCTGATCGGGATAATTTGGTTACGATAACTGTCACAGCACCGCTACGACGAAAGGGACACATTGAGATGATGATGTCGTCATTTATTGATGCAGTTACTCGCCCTTTCCTCGTGTATTCTTCCATTTCTCAATTTAACGTTTGACAATGTCAAGTCTTTCAAACTCTTCACTTAACCTATTACATCAAAAACAAAAAACTCTGCCTGGTACAAATTTTTAAATCTTATTTCCCCCACTTCCCATTCTCTGATCAAGTTGAAACTTTACACAATTATTCGTTGCCGATGACAAATCGAAAAATTGACCGATTATCTGATCTGTTAGTCGTAAATAATTAATTTTGTTTTATATAGAGACCACTAGTTAAGGGTAGAGAATTGGGTCGTTGACTTAAAATGTGTAAATAACCAAAAAGATAATCATAAAACCTTCCATTTTTATTTTTTATATTTTACTTGATTAAAATTCGTTTTATACTTTGTTTTAAAGACTTTTTCTATGGCATTTCAAATGCAATATATGCCTTTTCTAAAATAGCCCATGTCTCGTGTACACTTGATTGATTTGTCTCGAGAGACTTCACTTGGTATCGGTTTCTTTGTTTGCAGACCTTCTTGGTCTTCATGTCTTGGTCTTCATGTTTTGGTCTTCATGTTTTGGTCTTCATGTTTTGGTCTTCATGTTTTGGTCTTCATGTTTTGGTCTTCATGTTTTGGTCTTCATGTTTTGGTCTTCATGTCTTGGTCTTCATGTTTTGGTCTTCATGTTTTGGTCTTCATGTTTTGGTCTTCATGTCTTGGTCTTCATGTCTTGGTCTTCATGTTTTGGTCTTCATGTCTTGGTCTTCATGTTTTGGTCTTCATGTCTTGGTCTTCATGTCTTGGTCTTCATGTTTTGGTCTTCATGTTTTGGTCTTCATGTTTTGGTCTTCATGTCTTGGTCTTCATGTTTTGGTCTTCATGTTTTGGTCTTCATGTTTTGGTCTTCATGTCTTGGTCTTCATGTTTTGGTCTTCATGTTTTGGTCTTCATGTTTTGGTCTTCATGTCTTGGTCTTCATGTTTTGGTCTTCATGTTTTGGTCTTCATGTCTTGGTCTTCATGTTTTGGTCTTCATGTTTTGGTCTTCATGTTTTGGTCTTCATGTCTTGGTCTTCATGTCTTGGTCTTCATGTTTTGGCCTTCATGACTCGATCCATGAGTTCGAACGGCGGTGTCTAAGTTTTCTTTGAGCAGTAAATCGATATAATTAACACAATAACTATAACTTATAAAGAGGAGCCCGATCAGTTGATCGAAAGGTTAATCAATCTCCTTATGAAGTGATCACGCGATCAGGGGATCGATTGCTGGCATTAGTAAACCAAAGGGAAGCAATCACTGTGCTTGATATAGTTTCTTTCGTTGATTTCCCCTTGGCATTAAATATTGTGTTTAAGCTAAGATTTTTTTTTTCCTCAGATAAGGATAATTGTGGTTTAACGATCAATCAATGGTAGGCTTGGTAACAATTCAAAACACTATAAATAAAAATAAATAATGGATGCTGGAAATATGTGTTCTAAAGAAGTTACATTTATCGGGCCGTAGACATACTCAATGAAGATATTCTTGCTATCTCTCTCTAGCCTACTCTCCACTTTTCTTTATCACCCTCTTTATATCTCAGACGTTTCTCTCTCTTTCATATCCCCTTCTCTCTCTCTTTCTCTCTCTCTCTCTCTCTAACTCTCTCTCTCTCTCTCTCTCTCTCTCTCTCGTCCCATATTTCACACACGACTATCACTTGTCTTGTTTCTCTCTTTATGTACTCAATTTTGTTCCTGAACAAAAACTTTTCTTAATTTTATGAAATTCTAGACATAGATCTGTAGCCTATGCTTAAATTCAAATGTCTTCTCTATCAACTTAGAAATAGTTCAAATTTAAGATTTTTTCCCTACAATCAACATACGAACCACTCATCCAAAATGTGATCATGTTTTGCCACAATCGATTTTTGACTTGTAATTCCTGGAAAAAAAAGAGCCACGAGCTGTTAAGAGGCAATAACTTAGCTTTATTTAGAGAGCCGATATCTATAAATCAATAAATTGCCAATGGTTGTAAATTTAATTGTTCGTAGGAAAACACTTAGAAAACACTTTGTAAAACACTTAGAAAACACTTAAAGCTGAAACTTGGAAATTAAGTCGAAAGATCTACCCACTGATGAACAGATATGTGTATACTGGTAGAGCTGGTATTTAAAAACTCAAACATAGCATTAAGAGAATTTTTTACAAATCAAACAAGAAAATGAAACTAAAATACTATTTAACTTTGTTCGACTGATATTAGAATTTAGAATATTCGTCCTCTGTTTGAGAAACCTAAAAAAAACAAAAAACAAAGAAACTAGAACAGATGCAAAAATAGATCAAAACATACTCAGAGAGACTAGAGTAACACCATTAAGGAAATCACTAAACTTAGAATCACTCCATGCTACAACAATTTGTTCAAATGCTCCTTCTTCCCTAGTACTATTAGAGCATAGAACGGGTTGCCTAAATCAGCCAGGATAATCAACGACTTGGTTGATTTTAAGTAACTGATTAACATGCATGACTAGATTAACACAGGAATATGCGTAGAACGTAATTATCTTCTCATTTAAAGTATTGCCCTTTATTTATAAGATAAGAAGACAGAAGACTAAAAGTAACTTACTTAAATCCTCCCGGCCCATTGGGCGGCAAGCTGTCTCCACAAAGTCACTGGCAGTGTCTGGAGAGAAGAGAAGTCTGAAAGTCAAGTAGCAATAATACATAAAAACACTCAACCAAAATTTATACATTCCAAAACACAACCTAATAAAACACTAGGGAAGTGCGATGGCGGAGCGGTAAAGCATTTTAAATTCCAATTGTATAGCTTAATAACGTGACATTGATTTATTCTCTGCTCTGTTAATTAGAGTTCGCCCTGTAGACTCCAATTTTCGGGTGTGTTCTTTTGTTCAATAATGTGCCAAAATGTTACCGAAGGAGCTATGCAGCTATAGGTTGGTGGGATATACGAACCATGGCACTTGATCAAAGTGAGACACATTCTTCGTTTGGATAGACAGATAAGATTTTTAAAAGCACCATTATGTCGAATAAAAGGGGACATGACTCTGGATATGAAGATGAACAGGTCAGTATTACACAAAGCTACTAATAGTAAGTTTATAAAAATAATATCGCCAATATTGATTTTTTTAAAAATGCTGTCTGTAAATATGATTTTTAAAAAGTAAAATATAAAAAATTTAAGACAATATTTTTCATTATGAAGCCGATGACTTTTGAAAGAGTTATTACTTTGCTATTAATAACGAATGATAATTTTTTTTTAAAAAGGGAACTTTTTTTTACCCCATCCCAACTCTGTTCCCTCCCCCTTTTACATTTCTTTTCCAAAAACAAAATGTATACATTTACTCAGAGTATATAGCATTCTAGTTTAGTGATATAGATTCAGACTTAGAAATGTAAGAAGTTTAGACTGATTCCCACATAAGACATAAGCCAGGATGGCTGCCTGGTCGTGCGGTTGGCGCGCTGGACTGTCGTATGGATTTATCGATGGTCCCGGGTTCAAACCCTGCCCGCTCCCATCCCCCGTCGTCCTGCGGGAGGTTTGGAGTAGGGAGTAAACTATCTTCAACTCTGAAGGAACATCCCGAAACATGTACAACATTCTACAAACAAACAAACAATTCAAGACGGTGCGCGAAACGTTACAGAACGTCTATTTTTGTATTTAACCCATTGACGGCGCCAGTGATTATCCAGTGATTTGACGTTTAGTAAATATAATTGGTAATTGGAAGTAACTTCTGTATTTTAGAAGATAATATCTCCGGACTGAATTGAATTTTTAAATGATATTTTTTTGAAAAATTATTAAGTCAAACCAATGTGGCTAATTAGCTAGTATTTTTTTTTCCCCAAAGATTTTTATATAAGCTGTCAAATTTCGAGAAAATCGCTAGAGCCGTTTTCGATACCTGGGTCCACCCAGGTCCTAGGTTTTGCCCATGAAGAATTTGCAAGGTGATAAAAGGAGTGGTAAAATATCATTCCGTTCATTTGATGAAGTTAGATAACGGTAAAGAGTTCGCTTAAATATAAATAGTTACGAGGTCACGAACAATTCATTTGCATTCTGTAGTTCTATTTCCCATAATTCCCTGGAATTTTTAACATTCCTCTGTAAGAGGATTACACTGTTAACTTGATAAACCAAGATTTTGAAATTGTAGAAGTAAGATTATTTTTTCAAGATTAGCTGAAAATAAAAAATGTCTCTGCCAATAATCAGTTTTATGATGCGTCTTTCATTGGAAGTTGTAGTCTTTTATATTCACGTTCAAAGAAGCAAACATAATGAGTTGGTGGCACTTTATTATTAAAGTAAAACATTGACAGAACTCTTGGTGCCAAAAACAGCGTCGCGTGTTTCAAAAGTAGCTCTTCGATTTCTTTCACTTTTTTTGTTCGACTGTATTTCTGAGAACTCTTACGCCAATCCTTTTGTTCTCTTGATTAGGATTCGGTGGGACATTACCATTTGAAAACTTAAATTTCTATTTAACCTGCAGATATTATAGATTTAGTAATACCTTTGTAACTGAATGTATTATTGTTTTTACTTGATTATAATTTTTTTTTCATTTTGTTGCCTCTAGAATGATTTGCACATATTGTGCCAGAAAAGTTGTCTTGGAGAGATCATCACGTTTTTACAGTCTAGTCCTCGTGGATCCAGATTACATTGGTATTATGTAAGTGATTACGTTGGTATTATGTAATTGATTAGTTTGGTATTATGTAAGTGATTATGTTGGTATTATGTAAGTGATTATGTTGGTATTATGTAAGTGATTATGTTGGTATTATGTAAGCGATTAGTTTGGTATTATGTAAGTGATTATGTTGGTATTATGTAAGTGATTACATTGATAATATGTAAAATGATTACATCGGTTTTATGTAAGTGATTACGTTGGTATTATGTAATTGATTAGGTTGGTATTATGTAATTGATTACGTCGGTATTATGTAAGTGATTGCTTTGGTATTATGTAAGCGAATAGTTTGGTATTATGTAAGCAATTAGTTTGGTATTATGTAAGTGATTATGTTGGTAGTATGTAAGTGATTACATTGATAATATGTAAAATGATTACATCGGTTTTATGTAAGTGATTACATTGGTATTATGTAAGTGATTATGTTGGTATTATGTAAGTGATTAGTTTGGTATTGTGTAAGCGATTACTTTGGTATTATGTAAGTGATTACGTTGGTGTTAAGTATGCGATTACTTTAGGTATTATGTAAGGACATACTTTGGTATTATGTAAGTGATTATATTGGTATTATGTAAGTGATTACATTGGTTCTGTTTAAGCTATTACATTGGTATTATGTAAGTGATCGCATAGGTATTATGTAAGTGATTACATGGGTATTATGTAAGTGATTGGTTATAACTATTAAAGAATTCAATCAGGTCATTTTAACTTTGAAATATTTTTTTCTTTAAAAAGATTTGCTATCGTCCTTACATGCTCCTCCGCCCATTCTCTAAAAGAAAAATGTCTGCAAATGTTTGACATAATTCGTATGTTCCTTCAGAGTTGAAAATAATGTACTTTCTTGTCCAGACATCTGCAGGACAATGGGAGATGGATGTGGGAAGGGATTGAACCCAGGAGCTTCGAGAAGACTGAACTTACAGGGAAAAATATACCTTCATTTTTCAAACTAACGTTTGTTAATAAGAAGTTAAATAAATGCACGTGTCCCTAGGTCAATCTAGTCATGCATGTTAATCAATGGCTTAAACTCTGCCAAGTCATTGGTTTTCCTGGCTGACTCTAAAGGAGAAAATAATTTTATTTGACATTCGAAAATTATTTTTGTTCTAACAACTAGTACTTTATTCTGAGATCTGAAAAGTATATGTTTTATTTAAGTTTTAATGTTTTGTTTTTCCTGGCAACGTAAAACTAGAAGGCATATAAACTCCACATTACATTCGCCACCTAGATCTCTGTATACTTTGTTTATATTAAGATTTTCCCCCTCTGTATCGCATCTTCTCACAGGGTTTGGGACTCTACTTTTGTTTCTGTCTGATTTCTAGGATGGAGAAACAGCTTTACACGCAACTGTTTTAAGCGGAAGGAAAGATGTGTGCGAGGTGATGAGTATACTGCTAGACCACGGAGCCGACATTAACGCCCAGACGGTTGTGGAAGGAAACACGGCTTTACACCTTGTTATTTTGCATGGAGTTTTTCCACGAGATGTCGACGCGATAGTGTTCTTCTTGGAGAGGAAAGCAGATTTGAATATCAGAAATAAGGTTCGGTAATCATTTGCAAATCTACTAGATCACACTAGTGACTAGATCTATAAGAAAACTAAAGTAATCCATACAATTAGATATACAGAGACACATACGACATTTGCAGTTAAAGTTAAATGCGCTGAAAAAAATTCTATTAGATATCTTAAGGTTTAATTCAGTCTAAATAAAATGAGCATTATGTTATGGTTAAGATTAAAATGAACCATGATTTATTTTTTTAAGTATTACCTCCCTTCTCCACACCCAATCGAAGTAAATGATAAATCTCTAGTGTATTTGTTAATATGATGAAGTTACGTCTGTAATTTATAAGATAAGAAGATAAAGCTCTTACTGTGATCTTACCTTCGCTTAGCTCCTGGTCCCAAACTCTAGAGCTGCACATAACTAGGCCAGATAGGCCTATTTCTTCATCATGATTATCCTATAAAGATTTTTATGTTTACCATTACTCTTCTTTTGGAATCACAAAAGGCACAATATCTTTAATAGCTACATCTACATTTTTTGTTTGACTTACTAGCTTTAAACTTTCTTATCTTCTTATATAATACAGACGTTACTTCAAAAAAGAAGATGATTACGTCCTTTCTTTATTGCATCACACACAATCAAATGTTAGAGACATTGATCAGTGCTAACTTCCTACTTTACTTTATTCCTCAAAGAAACTTAGAACACCTTATGATTGTGCAATAGCCAATGGTCACTATGAACTTGCTGGTATTGTCAATGGTACTGTCCCACCAGATAAAGCCAAAGAACTTTATCTCCAGAAGTGTAGGAGTAAATATGGAGTGAGTATTTATACTTTTATAAAGGCACAATGCAATCAAATGTCAAACATGATTTAAGCAACAGGTTTTAAGTCATCTCATTTTTTTTTTCCTTGTCATCAGTTTGAGTTTTACTACCACCACATCCTTTATTTCCATGAAGACTCAATTAGGCATCACATGCTGGCTTAACATTTCAATTGTGATTTTAAAAAACACATTATAGTCTGACAGTTACTTTGGCAGGGCATTTATCCCATATGGGGGACAAATGTATGGGAAAGGCAGTCTCTTTGGTGAGTAGAAAGGTGGTCGGCGTAATAGAGGTGCTCTGCATAAACACTTTGAAGACCAGCTTAGGCACTAACTTGCTTTAATTGATATAGAAGAGAATACCTGGCTGCAGGCGGCTTTGGAATAAGCTGGCGATCACTTACAAAAGCTGCAGGATACACATTTGAGATCAAATGTCAGAGGGCAGATATAAACAGCAAAATGGGAATCAAAATTGACCATTGGTGGACAATTGTTATAAAACGAGCTCCCATGTTACAAGACAAAGGTGTTGTTTCTAATGATAGCACCCATTTATGAACAAATGTGATCTTTTAATGTTACCTTGTAGCAGGTAAAGCTAAAAGTAGTCTATATTAGATGTAATGTCAATAACTTTCCCCATGTCACTTTATTGTTAATAACAAATCCCCAAGTGACCTACATTAAATATATAAGTAAAAATAGATTATACACACATTCATCAGTGACAATGATGCTCTACCTAAAAACATACCTGTCTAAGATCCTTATAATGATATCTCTAATAATTATACCTTTGAGATAGTAATATACTTATATATATATATATACATAAATGTAACTTAGTTAATGATTAATACTTAAAAGTTAATTGTAACTTGTACAGATAACAAAAGTAAGAAATATGTGCTATAGTTAGACATGAACACAAAGTTAAATTATATATAACATTTGTAGTTACCTTTTCACAGTGAGTTCTTTAACTTAGTCATAAAGCAATCACAGTTCTTTTCATTCCTTCACAGCCTGAAATAATTCAAGCTATACTTGAAAGTAATGGGACAAAACTGAAGCACTGCTTAGAACTTGGAGGTGACCCCAATGTACTGAATAAGGTCTGCTGCCAACTGCATCGTTTTTCTTTTAAAACTTTTACATCATTTAGTTTCTGAATGAACCTAATGCTCCCTGTCCTCTTTCATAGAGTGTGTCTGTAATTTCTATGCTAAAAATGTGTGAAGAGGGTTGTGAATGATGCAAGATAGGTGGCATTGTCATCATTGGTCTTACTTAGGACAGACGACTCCAGAATGAGAGACTGAAAGGCTATGTTATTGTAGTGAGTTAGATTTTGTTGAAAAATATTATTACTTAAGTCTAGTACATTTATTTTATCTAATATCAACTTGATTTTTGTCTATATTATCATAAAGTTAAATTTAGTTTTGTTCAGAAAAGAATTTGTCAAATTATTTTAAATTTTATTAGTTAAAATATATTACGCCTACAGCAGTTTAGTTGTCTACCAGCAGTCAATGACCGTCAACAACATCCTCCAGTTAAAAAATAATTTAAAAGATGAAAGGTCAAGAACTTAAAAAACAATTTCAAAATGTTCATAGTTAACAACTTAAATTATTTTGTAGCAAAACTATGGTCCTAGTTTTTTTAAACTACTAAATCAGGGGTTCTCAACCTGTGGGTCGTGACCCTCTTAGGGTTGATTGACAATTTGCCAGGGGTCGCCTAAGACCATCGATAAATGGATTGTTTTTGTCAATTCTTCTATTGCTGTGTATGTGTGGGTGAGTGGGGGTCGTAGAAAAGTGAGGGGTTGTAAAAAGGGGTTGCCGAGCTGAAAAGGTTGAGAACCACTGTACTAATGATCAGTAAAGACATTATATTAACAGTTTTCATTAAAGCAATCAACACTGTCTGTAGCTCTAATAAGAAACTATCAATAAAACTATGTGAACAATGTCACAACCCTTCCTTATAAAAAAACTTTTATTTTTGTTTTCAACTTATAGATATTGAGTCGCTTTTCTTTTATCTGACAGCATGGAGCAGGTGCCATTCATTACACAGTGACTCACAGTAAACTGCCAGTGTATGATACTTTACTGTTGCTGTTAGAATCAGGAGCAGACGCCAATTTGAAAGATGAGATAAGAGTATATTTTATATAGCAGTAATTTCTGTTTTGGTGTTGTATTATTCTATTGTGTTATTGAAACAAATAATAAGCATTTAATTACACACATTAGTGTATAAAAAAAAGTTTGCCTTAGAGACCTAGCAGTCTATGCATGGGCAGCTATATGGATAGCTCATTTGTTTCTGTGGCCAACATTAACTACAGTGTCATGTGTCTTAACAATGACCAATTACCTTGACTTTTCCTTAGCTATCAGAGCTGGATAATATGCTAAATCATAAATTAAATTTCAATCAAAATTCTTGATTTGTCAGCCAATTAATTTTCTAAAGATCCAAGATGCACATTTTATTATATTTGTAATTAAAATTACCTTACCATGATTTGAAATTAAACTTAGTAGCCTATTTCTCTATTTAATGAATCAGAAGTATTGTATACATTAGGTTGATTATATCAAATTAGATTGTATTTAGATCTGACAGTCTAGTTGTGTAGCTATATTTTTATTATTAGAAAGCATTGACCATTAGCAGCTTTTAGGGTTAAAAAATAGGGCATAACATTGTGTGCATGTGTAAAATTCTGGCAATATGGAAAGGATAAAGCAAAATAGAGTCAAAAATATTTTAGAGTCGAAAAAGCTATCAAACCTCTTTTTTTTTATTAATCCTTTTTTTTTATTGCACAACAAAATATGTCTCAGCCTCTCATATTGTTATAATAAGATTTATGTTTCCTTTGTCTATGTAAGAAGGAGATACTGCATTGAATCTAGTCATCAAGAACACCAAGTTAAGAAACAGCGGCGTCATGGTCCAGTGTGCTCAGCTGTTGATTGATTGGGGTGCTCTAACAGAAAGTAGGGATGTGGTGAGCAGTTTGATTTTATGTTGTGATAGAAGGTATAATGCTAAACATTGAACCAGTTGTTGATGTGTTGGTTTGTAGCTTCTGGCAACGTATCTAACCTACCATGGAGGGGTATTAATTAACTCACACACAAATGTGAATCAAAGCTTGAAGCCCTCTTTTGTGAACTAAATAAACTTATTTCTTATTACAATTATTTACAAGCTTTTAATCTCAATGTAAAAATACAAAAGATACATTAAGGAACAAGATGTTGAAGGAATTTCAGTATAACTCTCATCTCACTTAAAGCTCTCACTGCAGGCATGTACATGTGAAAGACAAGTCCAGACCATTGAACAATTAAAAGTAACTTTTATACAGAATGGGCCACAGTCTCTGTAACTAATAAATGTTGTAGCCTCAAAGTCATAATGCCATTTGATTAAAATAATATATAAACAACCTAAACCGACCCCCCCCCTTTCCATGATGTCATTACATTCCGCTTTCAAAGTCTGTCAACTATGCTAAGCTTAATATGCGCATTACAGTACATAAATTATATTACATTACATCACACACACTCCATAACACTCCAAGAATATGCAGAGAGGTTTTTTGTGTTATTCTTATCTTATATGTCTATTACCGACATTACTTCAAAAAAAAGAAGATAATTATGTCCTACGCATTTCATGTGTCAATCTAGTACACTTTTATTCTATCTTATTCTTAGGATGGAAAGAATGCCCATGATCTTGCCTTGGAGAAAAACTATACAGATGTAGCAGCTGTTCTGAAGAAAAAGGTTAAAACTAAATCTTTTTATTTATCTCTGAAACAAAAAAAAAAGATTTATAAAAAGCTCTTCTCAATCTTTTGTGTAAAGTTTACAAACATGATTTAGTTCCATCAGATCAATGACATATAGTTAAACTATTGTAAATAGTATTTGTATGTTTCAGTCGTTTTCAGCATTTAATGAAATAATTTCATAAAACATGACTAATTGTCAGCTGTATATGTATAGCTGAGGGGAGATAAATGATTTTATTGTATCTATAACAGCCTAGAAAAATCAGCAAAAACAAAGCTGAAAGAAAGAAAAATGTAGTATTTAATGAAATAAACCCAGAACATGTAAGTGGGCTGCCAACAGTTTCTAGAAACAGAAATGCTTTTCATTTCATGGCTTACAGTAGGTTGGAGTTCATAACTAGTGTTTCCATTTTAATTGAGTACTGCAGCAGTTGCCATTTAACTGGTTTATTTACCAATTTTCATCATTGCTAGTCATGTCTTGTGATGAAGAAACTCAACATGTAATATATCAATAACACCCCTAGAGTCTAATTGTAATAGTGAGAAGAAAATACACTAAAGCCTAGGTAGGCTGCCACTAGTACTCAAATCTGCTGCACTAATTAGACTTAGGACTTAGGTTCTCCTGCGCCGTTCGGCGCATTGGGAGGCAAAGCTGTCTTCATAAAGATCTGTCAAGTTTGACGTTTCTGTAGCAATAGTGGTTTTACAGGTTGGGGTCGCTAGCCCCACGCCAAACCCTCCTCCTTTCTCACCCGGGCTTGGGACCGGCAGATGGCAGAGTTGCACTAATAGGCAGTGTAAAACTAACATGACATGACCATCCTGGCCTCAACTCAAAAACTAACATGACATGACCATCCAGGCCTCAACTCCAAAAACTAACATGACATGACCATCCAGGCCTCAACTCAAAAACTAACATGATATGACCATCCAGGCCTCAACTCAAAAACAAACATGACATGACCATCCAGGCCTCAACTCCAAAAACTAACAAGACATGACCATCCAGGCCTCAACTTAAAAACTAACATGACATGACCATCCAGGCCTCAACCCAAAAACTAACATGACATGACCATCCAAGCCTCAACTCAAAAACTAACATGACATGACCATCCAGGCCTCAACTCAAAAACTAACATGACATGACCATCCAGGCCTCAACTCAAAAACTAACATGACATGACCATCCAAGCCTCAACTCAAAAACTAACATGACATGACCATCCAGGCCTCAACTCAAAAACTAACATGACATGACCATCCAGGCCTCAACTCAAAAACTAACATGACATGACCATCCAGGCCTCAACTCAAAAACTAACATGACATGACCATCCAGGCCTCAACTCCAAAAACTAACATGACATGACCATCCAGGCCTCAACTCCAAAAACTAACATGACATGACCATCCAGGCCTCAACTCCAAAAACTAACATGACATGACCATCCAGGCCTCAACTCCAAAAACTAACATGACATGACCATCCAGGCCTCAACTCCAAAAACTAACATGACATAACCATCCAGGCCTCAACTCAAAAACTAACATGACATGACCATCCAGGCCTCAACTCCAAAAACTAACATGACATGACCATCCAGGCCTCAACTCAAAAATAAAGTGTCTGTTCTCTTCTAGTCATTGGTTAATATGCAGGACGTAATCATCTTCTTTTTTGAAGTAACGTCTGTATTATATAAGAAGAAGAAGAAGTGCCCTGATTGTTTAATGTTGTCTATTGCTTGTTTCTACTCCTCTTCATTGTTCTTGGCTGAAAAAAATAAGAGCCAAATACCTTGAACAATATCTGGAAAAAAACTTTTTTCTTCTCTTGACTTTGGTCATATTACAATTAGTGCTGAGAATAATTCACTTGGACCTTGTCTAGATCCTTATTGGAATCTGCTATAATGTACAGGTTTAGGAAGATGTGGTCTACATTTCTTCATGTTTTACATCTCACACAAAAAAAATTTCTTCACATTGAAGAGCGTTAGTATAGATAATAATAATAAAACAAATAATGTGAATGAAAAAGCATTTCTGTGTTAATTTTTTGTCACCTTCATTCTCTTTTTTTTTCTGTGAAAAGCTTTCTTGTAGATTAGCAGTACAGTTTCAGCACCACAATATTTCTTCTTTTGATTCATTACTTTTTTAACATTTATTAATTTTCAATTGAATTAACAGCTGTAGCCTTTTTATAGTTAAAATATCTTTTTTATATAATAAACATTTTTTTTCTATGATCTAATAGAAATTTATTTTTCTCAACACTTATTTTTACTTCTCTTTGATGCATCACTGACCTATTAAACTTCTTTAACTAACATTCAAATTGGGCTAACATTCAATCAGATGAATTACTTATTTGGACTGACCTGTCTTTGGTATGATGACATGACCTACAGGACATGTTCATGTCGTCAGGCCTACCTATTATTTGAAACAAAAGAACAGAAAACCACATTGGTTCATTTAAACTTCAAACAACTGGAATTGGATGTACTTGTTTTTAGGCTTTATTTTGTTTGTTTGTTCTATAAGTTTTCTCTTTTGTAAAATTCAGAACAAATTCATGTAATAAATGTAGCTTCTTGTATCATGTTATATCCTTCAATCACTTGATCAGGAGTTTATCCCTACACCTACACCTGATATTCCCTTAGAGAAGTCACCAAGCCCTGAGTTGCCAGAGCTACCAGAGGTATCCAAATGTGTGCTTTGATTCTTATCCACGTTGAGTTGAAGTGATAAACCCTGCCATTAATGTGTATTTTCTGTGGCTTTCATTAAATATTTTACAATGTGTTCTAAATGATAAAGTTTGTCATTACTCCATTGGTTTTTAACTACTTTATTTAAAAATATGTGTGTGTTCCCTCCCGTTCCCAGTTTATGAATAAAAAAAATTAATATGCAATTTAACATAAATCTAAAACGAAACAAACAATGATGATTCTCAAACAATGAAGTTGTACATAATGAGCATATGCCTTTTCATTTAGGAGTAGCCATCTTTGATTCTAAATAGATAAGTTATAACAAAGGATTTGAAAACACATAGATCAATTTCATTTCTGCATGATTTAATTACATCTCTGATTGGAACTAATTTGTCATAGTTTTGATAACATAGGGCTTGCTTCATGAGGAATTCAAATCTATTGCTCTTTCTTCATTATTTAAAAATTTAGCATAGAAATATTTCCTTTCATCAAATAATGTATACAGATAATGCTATTGTGGTGACACAGTTGTTGTGCGACATGGGTGGCCAACCGTGCTACACGGTCAAGAGAGGTGTACCGGTCATGTGTTGTCAACAATTAGAACAAAAAAACATCTAGCGGATTCCTTGTGTATAAATGTTAGTTTTATGTACATTATATTAATATTAATTTCTTGCAATTAAAGACTTGTATCACCACAACTGTTTCATATAGGATTTATTCAAAGCATTTAAAAGTTTAGAGCTAAAGCTTTTCAATAACAATATCTTTCACCGGGGTGTTAAAAATAGTTACTTTCTTTGGCATTGTATGAAGTAATATAAAGTATTTAGTATTCATTTCAAGCCTTGCTTCTCATAATTAAATAGATTTAATTATAATTAGATTTTCTTCTATTCTTTTAAAAGTAATATTTTTTTAAATATCTAAATATTAGCATTACACACTGGCTACACTTGCTGATTTGTTTCCAGGCTACATATTGTTTATTTAAGATGGAACATCCTTTCCTTTCATGTTTTTTTTTAACTTTTAATAAACACGCCACACTTCAATGATGCCCCTTAGATACTTTTTAGCCTCTGATTACTAGATTTGGGCTATTACAAAATATGAAGGTTTGACAAAAAAAATTTTGTAAATAGCGATGTTCAGGCTGTGAATGTCAAAACCATGTCTTAGCAAGAGCTAAAAGGAACTTCTGTATGAAATGTCATGTGAATCCATTCAATAGTTTAAGAAATCTCTTGATACATAGTTGCACAAATCAGTCAGTCAATGAGTGAGTGGTATTTTTAAGTATTTTAAGTGGTTCCCAGTCACTTCATCCTCGGTCACTTCATCCCGTCATTTCATCCCCTGTTCATTTCATCCCCTGTTCATTTCATCCCCTGTTATTTTCATCATCTGATCATTTTATCTAACAAATAGTAATTGTAAAAATCATGAAATGAGCAATATTTAATATTATTTCAAGGCTAAAAATGATGCCCCCATTTTCAAGAAAGAGCGATTGAAAAATAAAATAAAGTGAAACATGGTCGTACTTCCACCACACCTTGGCCTTTGATGATAAGTTATCAGCGGCATGGTCATAATTATTCTAATCGCACTTCTATCTATCAAGTGATTTTCACTACTTCCACCAAAACTTGGCCTTTGATCATTACGTCATGCGCAGGATAATATTATAATAATACATCCCCCACATCCAATAGAAGCGCTATAGCCTAGTACACACCCAGATTTACAATATATTATAAGATTTCTCAAGAATGCAGAGTGGAAGAGGAAACACTATAAATGCATTAGTAACATGTCAAAAAATATCAAAAAGCATTCTACATAATCATATTTATATATCAGATGAAATGAGGGCTTAAGTCAAAGCCTTAACAGCACAATTAAACAATGAAAAAGAAAAATATTTAATTGAGGATGAAATGATCAGGGGATGAAATGACCGGATTGAAATGACCTGTCACCATTTTAAGTTTATATATAAATATATGTAAAACAGATTTGTAATGAAATTAACAAAATTCCAATTCTTGTAATAATTTTCTAATTTATATTTAAAATATTTAGTCACAAGAGTAAATAAAGTCAAATAATTCATCACTTAGTGTTATCTACAGATGTTTATAGTGGAAAAAAAATATTTTGGGAAATTTAACATTTTTCATGTAATTTTTTAATTTGACAATAATAAAATGTTTAATAATAAATTTTAACTACATGAATGCTGAAATTAAGGAAATTTAGAATTGTCTTTAAAAAATTTTTAATGATGTGACTAACATTTTGTAACTATCATTTCTTGTTTATTAATATTATCTTTCATATTTATTTGCACATTGATTAAGCTTTTTATCTTTTATCTTAGGATGTTAGTAAGTCAAATGAATTCATAAAAGATGGAAAATGGAAATAATGTATTTTTAATATTTTGTAAATGAAATAAGCTGAAACAGCCACATTTTAAAATAACGATAAAACAGGCATCACTGAAAGAACCATCTCTCTAATGCACTGTTGTTTACACCCATGCTATTTGTATTTTTCTGATACAAACTTAGTTTTAGGCTCATCTTTAATATAGTTATTAATTCTGTTATTGGCCTGTTATTTTTGTATGTTTTCTGGTATAAAGAAAAAAATGGTTTTGGGTGATAATGTTTTTCATTGTTTTAGTTTTGCTAAATAAAAAAATTTTAAATGTTTCTGAAATTTGTTTTATGTGATAAATACTGAACAGAAGTGCCACTATTCTTTAATATTATTAAAATTGAAATATTAATGCTTTGTTGTGGGAACATTTCCTGATAAACATTTCATTGTACACTTTCAACTCTAGCAGGAACCAGAACCTATTCCAGTACCGGCACCAGTGAAAGAAGAGCCCAAGCCGGTTAGTAAATTTACTAGCTCTAGTGTTTCACAATTTAACCAGTGAAGACTGCGATTTGTTATTTATCACAATAACAGAAAAGCAGCCTAAATTTATTTAAGATTTAGATGTTTGTTTTTTTATTGTTTTTCTTTTGTCCTTGTTGTCATCCAGCTCTAATGGGTTGTTTTTTATAGATCTAATAACTCTTTTTAGACTAAATACATAAATGGTTATCTAGGTCATTGTGCCAGCCACATGACACCCTGCTCTTTAACCGTTGGCCAAAGATAGAGATAACCTTAACATCATCAGCCCCATAGATTTCAAGATCTGAAAAGGGAAACTTTAGTTTCCTTTTTACCTCTTTTCATATTCAGATTTAACTCTTACAATTACTGATTTCTGTAAATATTTTTTTTTAATTTTCTGTAACAATTGTATTTTCTCGTAAACATGAAACTGCTTTTATGTCTTATGTATTTCTGGGAATATTTTTTTTTGTATTGCTTTTGTGTCTTTCATGCTTGCTAAGTGTACTGTGGCCCTAACTCTTTTCTGAACCTGTGGAGGATATTGTATGAGGGAGAAGGTTTCCAACTCTACTGGAGTCAAGATTGAAACTCAAACCCCTTGATAAGTAGCCTAGTGGCTAAAACCTTTCAGCCACACATCTCACTTTTCAGAAATCTAGACTATGATATCATATGTTATGGTTAGGATCTAAGTCACCTCTAGCAGAAAGGAAGTGGATGACAGCAGGCAAGTTTAAACTCTTGACTTTTGTGACTACTGCTAGAAGCACATACCACACAACTAGGCCCGATGGCAGAGTGGTTAAGTGCTTAGCTTCCAAACCTGGGGTCCTGGGTCCACTTTTCGGTGAAGACTGGAATTTCAAATTTCGGAATTTTTTTAATGCACACCTCGAGTGTAATGGGTAGCTGTCTTTAGTTGCAGAAAGTAAAGGCCGTAGGTCATTGTCCTGGCCACATTAATCATTGGACAAAGAAACAGATGACCTTAACATCTTATGCACAATAGATTGTAAGGTCTGAAATGGGAATTTTACTTTACTTTTTTATGCAATCATGACCAGACTTCTCAACAAAATTATATTTTCAATACCCATAGAAACAAATTTTAGCTGCATAATCTATGAAAACACATTTTAAAACTTCAATTTGAAAGGACAAAAAAAATGTTTATTAAAAATTGGAATTATAGCCTTAGAATTTAGTCATTGTTATTTGTTTCTAAACAGGAGCCTCTCAAGTCCCTCCCTGAAGTCACTCTGTTGGAAGATGAAAATGAAAGACACAAAGAGATTAAAAGTTTACTAGACAAGGGAGTTGATATCAACCAAAGACAGGAGTCTGTGAGTTTTTGTATAGATTTACAGTTTAAATGAGTTACATTGAAATCTTATCTTATCTTATATAATACAGACGTTACTTCAAAAAAGAAGATGATTACGTCCTACGCGTCATGCATTTAGTCATGCATATTAACCAATGACTTAAATTCTGCCAAGTCACTGGTTTTTCTGGCTAGCTCAGGCAACCCATTCCATGCTCTAATAGCACTAGGGAAGAAGGAGTATTTGTACAAATTTGTCCTAGCATATGGGACGAGGAATGTTCCTTTATTTTTGTGTCTTTCAGAGTATTTTATTAGATTTTGTTTTTGTATTTGAAGATTATGGTTCAGTGTTTTATGTATAATTGCTACTTTACTTTTGAGTCTTCTGTCCTGAAGGCTTCCTAAATTTAGTGATTTTACTAATGGTGTTACTCTAGTCAAATGTGAATATTCGTTTGTTATGAATCTCACAGCTCTATTTTGTGTTTGTTCCAGTTTCTTAATGTTTTCTTGAGTTGAGGGGTCCCAAACAGTGGATGCATATTCTATTATTGGCCTAACCAAGGTTAAATAACATTTTAGTTTTATGTTCTTATTTGATGTATAGAAATTTCTTTTAATAAACTCTAATGCTTTGTTTGATTTTTTTATAGTTTCATCAATGTTGGTATATAGAATATATTAATGCTAGCCCTTGTTAATAGTAGAAGACAAAACTAAGATTAGTTAACTCTTTCTCTCCGTAATTATTTACCACATTCTAGTGGAATCAACGTTGGTATTGTCAGTTAGGAGAGAAAGAGTTAAGTTCACAGAAAATTGTAACATATCTCACAGCCTACAGAATGATTTAAAAAGTATTCATGACAAATTTGTGTGAATTTCTGTAAATAGCTTATTCCTTTGAATTTGCTTTGTATATTACATTATGACAGTTTCATAGTAAACTAAGCATGAGCCAGTATTAAGAACTTGAAATTTGCAAATTATGGCTTAAGAAAATGCATTATAAAAATGTGTTTAATGTTAAATTAAATTCATTAGCTTATGATGTCTTGTGTCCAGGGATAGATTTATGTCAGAACAAGCAACTACCTAGGGCCTCACCCTTATGGAGGACTTTCACATTTAAAAAATTATAATTTTTAACAAAATATTAAATATAAAGAAAATAAGTTTCTTCCTACATAAATATGACATTAAATTGTTAAGTGCATTTATATTTAATTTTGAAGAAGGTGGTCTCCACAAAAGTCATGTCCAGGGCTTCCCTTTACTAAATTCCAGCACTGCTTGTATCATTGAAGAAAAAGCAATTCATCTTTTTTGTTTGCACATGACTTTCTTTGGTAAAGTCTTTAAGCGCCTGAAGTTGAAATTAGACTATATACTATATCACATTCAAACCAAATAACTCAGCAGTATTATGTATCTTTCTATGACATTGTCAAACCTTTCACCAGACGGGGAACACTGCCCTACATATATGCGCAGAGAGGAACTATGGGAGTACTGCCCAGCTCTTACTAGACCACAATATTGATTCTAAACTAGTGAACAAAAAAGGTGAGTTGGTCAGTAATAATCAATTATATTAACTTTTATAAAATTTAACCTAACAAAAATCTATAGATAAGCATAGCATGGTAAATTGATATGAGATGAGTGTAGTATTTCTCTGGAGATCTGATATGAGAGTATTTCTCTGGAGATCTGATATGAGAGAATTTCTTTGGAGATCTAATATGATAGTATTTCTCTGGAGATCTGATATGAGAGTATTTCTTTGGAGATCTGATATGAAGTGGGAAGCGTGGTTGAGAGGCCAAGTGCGCTTGAACTTGGCTTGGCTTGGCAACCTAGAAGGGGGCTCAAGTTCGACACCCGACTTGGGCAGAGTTTTGTTTACTGAGCGCCTAAAGGCAGCACGGAAAACCAACTCATAGATACCCCCCCCCCCTCCACTGGTCCACAAAAGAGATTGGACCAAAAGCGCTCTGAGCATGCTATAAGCATGAAAGTAGCGCTCTATAAAAGCTATAATAATAATGAGAGTATTTCTCTGGAGATGTGGAAGTACAATTTGTTAGCCCCCACATTGTCAAAGAAATGTAGGTGCAACATCAGCTATGCTCAAACTAGGGTTCACATTCAATACTGGATCTTTTTTGCAGTGAAGTATTTTGGAAATGTATATATGTTAGTTTGCTTTATTCCCACCAAGAATATTTTTGTCTGGCCTTGATACCATTACTTTGTCCTTTAGTCTTTGGGACCAGTGGGATACCACACATGATCCGTTGACAATCTCTCTCCATTCTCTTTGTCTTTTGACAGGATTAGAGTTGCTTTCAATGACAGACCTGTCCATTTATTGATATATTTGATATTCTTTTGTCAGCATCTCTGTTTTCTTCCTGTTACTGTTCCCTGCATAATGGTCTTTGCAAGCCCTGTGGACCTCATGATATGACTGCACAGTCTTAGTTTGCATTTTTGACAGTGGTTAGAATGTGACCAATAGCCATTGTGATCTGGTTTTGTATTTTCCCATTTGTGGTGCAGTCTTTGTAGGTGATATCTAGAATCCCTCTGTAGCATCTATCGTGATTCCATGGCTAGGACCCTCTTCTCTAATTCTGCAATTACAGACTATGATTCAAAAGCATACAAGAAAGTTGCCACCACCAAAAAGGGCATCAGTCTGATTTTTGTTCTGAGTGCTATACCTTTTGACTTTCCAAATTGTTTTTAGCTTTGCATATGCTGCGTTGGACTGAGCCATTCTGGCTAGTAGTTCAGGTCTGTTTTATTGTCTCTATGTTCATCGCCTTGAAAAGATACAGTTCAGTGGATAGTACTGTTGTTACAGTTGCTCATCAACTTTCCACCTCTTGCTCCACAGGTCAAACAGCTTACGTTGTGGCCAGAATGAACAAAAGCACGCCCGTGATGAAAGCAATATTTGACAAACAAAAGAAAGATCACCCTTCAGCCCAAGACTCTTCAGCTTGCACCATTTTATGACATTTTCAGACTATGTAAATAATATTAATTAATCTTCGGACTCAAAGACAAGCCTTATTATTATTAGATAAGGGGGTGGGTGGGGATTGTTTAGTTTGATAATGGCAATCAGTAAAAACAAAAAATAAAATAAAAACTTGTTATAGTGTGTTATAGAGAAAAAATGTAAGATAATATAAAAACCTACATTGTTATAATATAACTAGCTCTTACTAAAAATGTACCAGTTGTAAAAACTTGTAATTAATTATCAGATTGTAAATTGCTTGTAAGTTACCTTATTTCTAACAAAGATTGGGTTTTGTGTTTTTAGTTCACATTTATACAATTTGGAGACAGTGAAATGCATATTCAAAGACTTTATCAGCTTGTATTCAAGTGTTATTTTTATTTCATTACAGTTTCACAATTTTTAGTTCAGATCTCAGAATATTTCTATTTCAATATTTGTTCTATTTAATTAGTTATGAGATTGTGTTTCTTAAGAACAACATGTTGTTTTAAATATGCAGGTCTTACTGTAATAAAGTTTTGACATGAAGTGTCTTAATGCATGATTACTTTATTTAGTTCTTTTCTGAAGAATTCAACAAATCTCTAAGCTTCACATAAATCTTCTAGGTTTTATAGACTCAAATGTTTTCCAATTCAATCAATACTAAGTTACTGATGATCTCATTCTAAAAAATAAACATTGCTACCTGGTTGTATGGTATGCCCACCACACTATCATCTCGATAGTCCTGAGTTCAAACAAATGCCTGCTACCATCCCCGCCATCATGCAGGTTTGGACTAGGACGTAAAATAATCACATCCCAAACATTTAAAACAAAAACATTATTTCAACACAAAAATAGTCATGTCATTGTTTTATTTCAGATTTTAAAAAAACTATTCACATTTGAAGTGACAATGGTGAAGTAATATTTTAATTGCAGGAATAATAAAAGGCAAAAAAAAAAGAATGACTTATAGATCACAACGAGATTCCATACTATGTTTAAACTACTTGGGAAAGTAACTTTTGTTTCTAGATACTAGTTCTGCCCTTTAGAAAGAGCTTATAGCATAATATAATAATCATATCACAATCAATTTTTATTTCTTTGGTCAGCTAATATCCTACAAAGAGTTCATTCAATTACAAGAATTTAAACTGCGAGTGTTACATTTTGTGAAATACCTTCAGTTGTTGACATTTTTAAAGTCCCATCAATAAAGTCATTTCTTTCAACAACAACCAAAAAAATATAAAAAATCGTGTATACTCATTGCTTTGTTCACTTTATAAAATAATGGCAATTTTAAAAGCTACACCCCACACACACACTTGCTCAAGTCTCCTAGATGAACTAAATGTCTACAAATAAAATCAATCTGTACAGGAGACTTTTTGTAGATAAATAAATTCACTGGTGACACTATAAAACTCTCTATGCATTTTGATAAGAAGTATCTGTCAAAAGTGGTCCATAACCAAACCACCAACAAACAAACACCAAATCATTTACACAGTAAGTTGAAGAGAGAAAAAAAAAAAAACATACAAATAATGCTTTGATCAGACTGGACTGGGTTTTTTTTCACAAGCTATTATCTTATCTTATAAAATACAGACGTTACTTCAAAAAAGAAGATGATTACGTCCTACGAGTGTATTAAAAAGAAACTCTGGTGGCTTTTTAAATTTGAGTTATTGACATATTTGGATTGTTTAAGAATTTGTAATAGTAAACATGTTACCACTTTTTATTTAAAGGCTAGAAACATTTACATTTAATAAATTAGTCATTAAATTCTTGAAAAAAAAATAGGGCCCTTTGTTTTTGGGCTCAGCATACGTCACTTCCCCCCAAAATACTGAAATCGAATCTAGATTTAACCAATCGTGTTGCTTTATTCTTACAAAGGCTGTTAGGCTTAGTGACGGCCTAGTCCATAGCTTTGTTAGTCACTAGTACAGTAATATATAAGATTTTATAGAATTACGATAACCAATTCGAGACAACAAAAAAAAAAAAAAATTTCATCCAAACCCCTCCCTGTCCCAAAAAGTAACTAGATAGTGTCTGACTGATTTTAACAAACTTGTAAGTGTAAGGCTAGCCTAGAACTTGAGTAGGCTATGAGTAGTTGGTCATGACAAGATGACCATGTGATACTGTTTGTAGTCTGCTGAATGCTCAGGCAAGAAAGTACACACTGACATAGTCAAGGAAGTATATCTTTTCTCAACACCTATTTTTGTCTTTGCTTTTAAGATCTAGATCTAACAGCATTGACCAAGATCTATTTCTATTACGAGCATGTAAACTTTACTGTATGGTTTTCCATTAAACAATAAGTCAATAAAAAAAATTTTTTTTTAATGAATGTAGACACTTTTTTGAAGATTTTAGTCAAAGGAGGGGAAAATAAACATATATAAGTACATCCTTTTTTTATTTTGTTAGAAACAAAAATCTTTTATCGGTATGTATAATAGATACTATTTTAACAGTCTATACTACTGAGATCTAATTTTACATCTACAATCATTTAGATCTCAAAGCATTATAATAACTAACTCTAGGGGGAAAAAGGCATTTTCTTTCACACTCCTCCCTGCCGAAAAAGTAAATAGGCTGGGAGTCTGACTACTGTTAACAACCTGGTCACATATATGTAGGCTACACATTTGGTTATTCTGACGTCACATAGAAACCCAGTAATAATCTGACTGTTTTGGATGCGCAGAAAAATTACATCAGAAAAACATCAATTACTAAGTTATTATTGAAAATAAAATTTAAAGAATAATATATTACTAATCTGTAATTTAAAACACATTTCAAAAATTGTCTAAGCCATCAGAGTTTACCTTTGAGTTCAGAATGGTACCAAGTTGTTCAAATCCTTGAACCAATCTAAACATGTCATTAGATATTTATCACATGTACAGAATGGGACATAACTCCCTTCTTAAAGCTTAACAACAAGAAAAAAATATGCATTGATGAATTATCATAAATTGTGCAACACAAGTCTACATAATGTAGCCTTTCCGTTGTGTTATCAAATTGGTAATGCTAACAACCAACAAACTAGGACAATGTATTTACAACAGAATGTGTGAAAGTTTGACATTCAGACTAGAAATTATATACTAGAATCTCTCTACTTTTACAAAGGACTCATGTCTTTCAGTTGTGCCACATTGTTCTTTCATAAGTTAGTTTGTGGGATTTTTCAGCTCTGCTGGCTTTTTCAGTACACAGACCAAAGGTTTGAAACTCACTCCCCATTGAGCTCAGACAGACAACATGCTTCACTACAAGAAAAACTTTTTTTTTAGATTAGTTTGTCCCTTTAGCTCTGGTGTTATGTTTGTAATGTTATCACAGCGCCTTGAGCCAACATTGTGTTTGTTGACAGCGCTCTATTAATGAAATTCTTATTATTATCAAAAGGAAGGAAGATTTACCAAAGAATCAGGAGTTTCTAAAGCCTTAAGATATACAGTATTTTAAAGATTCCACAGCCCCTACTTAGTGGATTCACCTATGTAAGCAGAAGGATTTTGGTAAGGATTAAAGAGGAACTACTGCATGACGCAAATACCAAAGAAGTGGACAATCACTGCCTGAAACTATTTACTACTGTACACAAAGACATCTTCCCTCCTCATGAAAACAAAATGTTTAAGCAGTTAGAAGCTGTTATTTTGTTATTTAAATACATGAATATGATCATTAAATCTTTATTGTTCATGAAATGAAATGACTGAAAAAAAGTTTATTTACATCATGATAAATGGCATTACATGTGAAATTCAAACATCTAAAATGATAATCATTTCAAAGAATCACACATACATTTATGTAGTTCTAATGCTGTTTTTTAAGTTTGCATCTTTTAAGTATTCTTTCAAATAAAATTAAGAAAAAACTGTATGTATTCTGAATAAAACAAAAGTTTAGATTTTTTATTTTTTTTTTAATTAACTTTATATGTTATATAAAAAAAACAACTTTTGTCCCAGCATTCATTATCATAATAAAAAAAAGAATGACCCTGGTATGTTACCATGTTTACTGTGTGGACTTGTCCGTGTGATTGGAAGGGGAAAACAGGCCAAACAAATAAAATTAGATTCAAACTATGAAAAAAAGGAACATAAACTATTCAATGAGCTGAAGTTCATTGAACAATCCATTTCATGACCAGACATCTATCAATAGTGTTCAATCATATCAAAGCCATTGTGATGATATTAATACAACTCTGTCAAATGATTTAGCATTAGAGCAGTTCCCTGATGCTCACATATCTGACACTATGGCTAGATTATACAATAATTCTCAGCCCTGACCACAAGTGTATCACAGTTTCATCACAGAATTAACATAAAGTAAAACACACAATCAAGCATTCTCTTTCAGCCTCTGTCCATTTTTTCAGTCTAATCTACGCAACAATAATTCTGTATGAGGCTTTACAAAACAAAACTCGTGAAAGACTCACGGGAGACAAGCAACTGAAACCGATTTCTAATCATGAAATAAAATCTCAAGAAGTCATTGGATAAAACACGTCTCAAAACAAATATAGGTTGTACTTTTGTGCTTGGAATCTCACTATTTGTTAAAGAAAAAAAAAAAGAAATTATCTTTTAAAAAGAAATAAATCCATTACAAAATGATCCTTAAAAACGTCTCCTAGAGGTAAAATTTTTTTAAAAAGTTTATATTGATCATGAAGCTACATGCTAATGGAACATTTCTGACAATAACAGGTTAATATGAAATAAGTTTTTAGATAAAATATTTAGTTTGAGAATCTTCTTCATGGGCACTATCTTAAAGCTGCGACTAGAATCAATTCATTTCAACCAGATTTTTGTTTGTTCATGTCTCTAGACCAACAAATGTGGTGTAAATTCAGATACAACAATCAGGTCTAACTTGCAAATAAATCATCTTATCTTTTTGTTGTTTGTATAAATATTCAACATTTCATACTTTACAGTCAGCTGGTATCATTTAAAAACTGATATCAATAAAAACATTACGAATTACTTTTTAAAAAAAAACTTTTCAAAAGCCATAAAATTTTTTGAGGAAACTATAAGCGTATGTGTGTCAAATTTCTTATCCAAATTTTCATTATCAGTTTACAATAGACAAGAGAATATTCTTTAAAAAAAACATTGATACACAAAGTCGCGTTTACCTTCTTTCAAACTTTATTGACATCCAGAATGAGACCAACCTGGGAGATGAGCTGCTTCCAGAGTTTTTCTAATACCCTGATACACTTGTCTCTCTCCTTCAAGCTCTGTATGAAGAATTTAAGAGTGAACTCTGGGTTGATGTCCAGCCGTCCTTTACTGGCAGGACTAAAGTGTTCAACAGAGACATCAACCACTATGTCCTCCACTTCCTCTGAGAAGGTCAGGCTGAGAAAGTGGGAGTTGCTATGAGATAGTGTGACTCTTTTTAAGCAGTCTATAGAGCGGCACTCTTTCATTTCGTGGCACGGGTTCTCTGGCAACCCCCTTACAAAATCTGGGAGAGGATAGGTCACAGAGTCTTCCTCCGCCAGACAAATGTGAGTCTGGGTAACAATAAATGTTCTGGGCACATTTCTCTCTGAGCCCCTTTCATCTGCCAAAATTTGATAGCACTGCATGTAGAACCATAAGGAGGAGGGTGCATTCTTGGGAGAGACACCTTTGGTTACTTTGGCCTTCACAAGATATAGAATGTCATGTACAGAATCCTCTCCAGGATACACAAAGTTGACCTTGCTTGGGTGGGTATACACCATGCCATCCAGAGTGGACTTCACCCGCTGATGGGCAGAACCATAGAAGTCTTGCTCAATCTCAGTCTTGCTTTTGTCTACCATAGGGGAGGAAACTCTTAGAGATAAAATATATTTCAGTTTCTGGATGAAGACTTCAGTAACCGTGCTGTCCCTAGTGGCTATGGTAAAGACAGATTTCTCATTATTACCTGTAAGCCTAACACACTGGTCAAACAATCCGATATTAACCTGTTGCAGGTCACCGTACCTGAATACAAAATAGGAGGTGACAGGCTTTTTCCCAGATGAGACGTACCCTGAGTTTTGAGATGTCCATGAAATAGCAGAGTCAGAACGATTGCGTGAATGCGTCATCCAGGAAGGTCTGGACTTGGGGGTTGGCTGTGGGCTGGTGTCAGAAACCAGATAAATGTTATGGGTACTCAACATGATCAAAGTGACAATTTCCTGTTTAGGGTTTGTGTATGGAATGACTACAGACCACAAGACATGGTGAAGTTCTTCAGACAGCCTGTCAGTGTAGTCAGCTGAGTTTTGAGCAATCACACTGCGGAAAAATTGAAGCAGCTCTTTCCCATTCATGAGGCAGAGAGGCTTGAGCTTCCAGGGAAGCGGGTTGATGAGGTCATAAGAACTGACGCACTGCCTAAGGTAAAGCTCATGCTCTGTCTCTTCTAAAGAAGTAGTGACATTGTCTGCGCTGGACTCTAGGTCTTCCAAAACTCCAGGTATCTTGATATGAAGATTACTTCTCATACTTGCTGTCCTAGAAGAGGAAGGGTAAGCAGCATTCTGGGAAAAGTTCTCTGACGTTTGACTGTACGCAGGCTGGAAGTAATATTCATTCCAATCAAAACTAGATGGCAGGGAATCAGCTTTGATTGAGGTCAGTTTCTGAGAAGAGGTAAGGGCAATAGGTTTTTTTTGCCCCTGAAGCTGCCCAGCTGGAGGACTAATGCTTGCCCTGGAAAAGTTGGACATTGGTGAAACAGAAAGGTCATCTTTGGGAGAGGCAGAGTAATACAATTCCCTGTCCAAGGAGGCTGTATCATCCTGGTAGGTTTCATCGCTATTACTTGCTGATTCCGTTCTTAAATTTGACTTGTTTGAACACAGACTTCCTATTTCTGATTCAGTCTCTGAAGATTTAATGATTGATTTTAATGGATTTGTAGAGCCAGAGACTTCAAGTTTGGTCATATTAGCCCCTAAATCTTTCTGATTAGATGTTAAACGTTTTGGTGCCAATGTAGATATGACTTTCCCCACAAGGTTGTTATCTGTTAGTGACTGCAGTTCATTCCCCCCTTCAGGCTCCTCCCTGACAGTTGGTGACATTCTGTTGGCTTGTTCTGCTCTTAAACACGTCAGTCTGTCCAAGAACATATCTCTGTGAGCAGAAGATGGGAACATATAGCAGATATTAGTGTTCTTTCTTTGACCAAGGTCAAGGATAGAGGAGGGTGACGATGCATTGCAATTGTTTGTTGAGATATTTTTGGATCTATCTGAAGGAAAAGAGACCTCCAGTGACAGTTCATAAGGCTTAAAATCAACATTTAGGCCTGATCCAGGTGTTCTAAAGTCTTCCACTTCACAATCTGGAATGGGATGAATTTTGATATCAAAAATAGCATCAACAATAGAGAATTGATGGCAAACCTCAAACTTCATCGACTCTTCTGGGTCAGTTTCAAATGATGCTGGGGGCCAATGAACAAGCGCTGGATTCAAACAGTAAACACAATTCTCTGACAGCACCAAGAGACAAAAACCAGGAGTGTCCTTGACCCTAATAAGAAGAACAATTGACAGCCTGTCAGAGGGCATCCCAAAGCCTTTCTCCTCCAGGGTGATGACTTCATCCAAGAGATCTGACTGATGACTTAGGTTGACGTACTCAGGACAGCAAGTGGTGTGTAGATGTAAACAAGCTTCTTGCAGCTTGGACAAAAACCGCCTCAGACCCAGTGACTCCACAGCAAGCAGGGTGAACGTGCCACACTTCCCAACAAAGGCTTCCTCCAGTCTTAAATAGGCATGGCAGGGACCAATCACTACTTGCTGTATGTTTCCAATGGGCATAATACTAAGGGGCCTCAAGACTGGCACTGCGGGATAACAGGATTGCATGGCGACCATCTCCTCAATAAAAATTTTACTTTTGGTGACCACAACGCAGCAGGGGTGAAGATAGTTAGGCTTGGAGCGCTGCTCGACATAGCACCAGAGAATGTCCAGGACAGACTCTTGCTCACTTCTCATTCTCTCTTTGCCAGGGTGGAAGGTGGGCGACATGTCTCCAAACAGTTGGGTACTCAGCCAAGCAACAAATTTCTGTGATGAAGTTGTCGGCAAGTCAGATACATTGTAAGTTAGCTTCAGCTTCCTGGATGTAGAAAGAAAATTTTGGGTAAAAATTAATGTTTACATAATTATTTATTATAATATGACAACATTGATAACATAAACTTATCATGACTATCAAAGTTTTTAAAAAAATTTCCTGACATTAGTTTATTAAATTGATGCGCTTTACTTATCTTCTTATATCAATTAAGCATGTTACTTATTTTCTTATACCAATATTCTAATGTGCAAGACTCACTTTGGAGGAGTTGCTATTGCAATGTTTGAATTTTTTAAACTTTTATTTCAAGATAAAGATATATTTTTGTGTAATTTGACTCAAATTGTTAGTAGATATTGATGAGACTAAATTCTTACACACTAAGAAGTACAATTATTCACATGGATAGGACAACAATTTCATTTGAATAGAAACAGTTTGAACCTGCTGATAGGTGCAAAACAAATAAGTATTGGTTGATAGGTGAAAGGAGCTAATAGTGATTCAGGATCATGGCATGTGAAGATTTCTAACCAAAAAAAAATAATTTTGTTTTCTTTCAATTGAATGATCTAAAGAGTGAAAGGAGCTGAGCTAAATAACAAATTTAGTACATCATCAGAGAACTTGAGTCTGTCTAAATAATGAGCTTGTACAAGCTCTTCTTTAACTCTTTCTCTCCGTAATTATTTACCACATTCTGGTGGAATCAACGCTGGTATCGTCAGTTAGGAGAGAAAAAGTTAAAGTAGCTAGTGACTAAGAGTCATAGGCACTTTGATTATTTCTAACTTAAAGGAATAAATAATATCCAAAACTGTTTTACACAAGTAAAAACCCATTAATTTGATTTGAAACAATTTAAGGTACTTTGTAAGCTTTAATATTAATATAAAACTTTTTCATAAAATATTCATTTGTATGAGTTTATTTTAACCTTTTTTTTACATATATTTTTATTTTTAAAGTCAGGTTTTTAAATTTGATATTGTATTTTACTTCATAGAAAAGAGAGCTCTACTCTCAGTATACTTAAACAAGCCATACTTTTGGTTCCATAATCCTACTAAAAATGTGTTAGTAAAAGACAAATGAGGACTGGATTGGGCATTCAATTCCAAGAACAAAGGAAAATATTGCATAACCTGCTCTGGAATGGAACCCACAGGGGAAGAGAAATGCTGGAAGACCAAAGCAAACACAGAGGAGACCAGGTGGAACAAGGACAAGTGAGGGGAGTCTGATGGCAAAATACTGTTGTGACCCTCCACTGGGTGTGACGAGCACATTTGCCGAGGATTATATTCTCAATACTTGACATATCAATGAAATGAAGAAAGAAACATCTCTCTGTATTTTCTTCAAAACTTCTTTAATAACTTCTTCAAACTTTCACATCAAAATTAACTTCTTAATTCAATTACAACTTGACTTGATACTTCATAAATAAAACTTAAATGTTACATAAAACTTCTCTTAGTATAACTTCAACTTCAACTGCTAAAACTTTACTTAATGGATCCGCTAATAACATATAACTCATTACTGAGAGAGGACCAACGCTCTACAAGAACTACTACTATGCGAGGACCCCGTCTGACTCACTTTCCCTTAATTTATACTTTCTTTGATCGTACATTCCAGAATCCTGGAACCTTCTCCGATAATTATTTTAGTAACTTTGACCTTCTAGAAGCTGACGTGTGCTATTTTTTTCCCTTAACCTCTTTCTTCGATTGGACATCTAAAATTAACTTGTTTACGCTGGACACCTGCACTGGTTGACCTCGAGGTTCTAGAAACTGGTCGAAATAGGTCACAGACTCGACTCGTGACATTACCCCCTTGCCTTTTTAGCATTTTGTATGCAATATAAAATGCGTAAAATAACAATATAACATATGCCTATAACATTGATAACATTGCATATAAAAGCAAGTAGCATAGTATATGCCTAAAACACTGATATAATTGCTCTATGGAATGTACAAAACTCATAACTAAAAATAAAAAATGATTCATTATGTTACCATATAAATAAAAAACAAATTCAAAATGTTGTACTTATTCAGCATATATAATTAATATATTATATACATCTTAGGTCTATACATTTGTGAATAAACGATATATTAATATGAATATTTCCCAACTTGTGTAACTAAAATATGACAAAAACAACTGAATAATACATCCTATCTCCTTTGCTAATTGTGTTTATAGAGTATCTGAATATTGAAATGTCTTTAAACACATGCAATAAAAAATGAATAAATTTTGTGTTTCTGACTTAAAACAAAATACACTTAAACAATAAACAATATATTGTATAGTATCTACATACATCTAGACAAAGTATCAGCAAAAACATTCAATTTTCCTGGACAGTCTTTACATCAAACTGATAGTCCATTAACTGCAAACTCCATCGTGTCAGACGACTATTTGACATCTTTTTAGAGTTGAGAAATGCCAGTGGTGCATGATCTGTCTGTAAAGTAAAGGGTGCTCCTAACAGATACTTGCTAAATTTTGAAATAGCCCAGACAATCGCCAGGCACTCTCGCTCAATGGTCGAGTATCTGGTCTCTGCTGAAGATAGTTTTCTGTTTATAAAAAATACAGGATGTAGAATGCCTTCATATTCTTGCATCAGACATGCTCCTATTGCTGACGAGGAAGCATCTGTAGCAAGATAAAACCGCTTCTTCTTGTCTGGCAATTTCAAAATGGATTCTTGTGCAAAAGCATACTTAATGTTCTTTATGGTCTCTTCCAATTCTGATGACCATGGAATTGTGTTAGATTGTCCTTTCTTCGTAAGGTTAGTAAGAAGTGTGGTAAGTGATGCGTAATTTGGAATGAAGCATCTGTAAAAATTACAAAGTCCTAAAATACTTCTAACCTGCTTTTTTGTTTGAGGTATTTTTATGTCCAGGATTCGTTTTATAATATTGTCCTGTGTTTTCAGTGAATTGTGTCCAACTTTATAACCTAAAAATGTAACTTCTGATTTTGCTAATTCAACTTTGCTTGGTTTTACAGTAAAACCATTGTCTTTCAACTGTTGGAAGATTTCTTTGAGTCCTTTTATATGATCGTCCCATGTATTATGAAACACACATATGTCATCAATATAGGACACTGTGTCTTTTCTTTGTCCGAACATCCTATGAATTGCTCGGTTAAAAGTACTGCTAGCATTTACTAAACCGAATGGCATGTAATTATATTGAAAAAGGCCAAAGGCTGTAGTAAAAGCAGTGTATTGTTTTGAATCCTGTGTCATAGGTATTTGATAATATCCTCTTGTCAAATCGAGTTTCGTAAAATACTTAGCTCCAGAAAACTGTGACATTAAATCCTCTGGATTAGGCATTGGATAAGAATCAAGGCATGTTATTTTATTCAACTGTCGAAAATCCACACACATTCTTGGCGATGATGACTGTGGACGTTTTACTAGCACTATTGGAGCAGCATAAGATGAATTCGAGTGTTCAATAATGCCTTGTTCTAAAAGATCATTGATTTCTTTCTGAAGGAAATCTCTATAATGAATGGGTAGTGGATATGGACGTGACTTGGTAGGTTTGTCACTTGTCAATTTGATTTCATGATTTATAATGGTTGTTTTACCTGGAACATCTGTAAATATATCAGCATATTCTTGGAGTAGATTCGTTATATCCTTTTTTCTTTGTGATGATAAATTGTCCAGTTGGACATCTTGCCAGGTTTCAGTCTGTCTAGAAGTTGTAGTTGGTACTACTAATTCATCCATATCCTCCTCATTTTCTTCTGGAATAATCGCTAAGCATGAAATCTGTTTTTCAAGTTCTTCGTCTTCTTCTTCTGTATCAGTAGCTTCATTGTATTTTTGTAACATGTTGATATGAAACACTTTGTTTCTGTTATTGATATATATTTCATAATCTACATCTGTGACTTTTCTTAAAATAGTAAATGGACCTTGCCATTTAATAAAGAACTTATTTTTCTTATCAGGTAATAATAATTTAACTTTGTCTCCTGGTTCAAAGTACCTAAGTTGTCTATTTACGTTTATTCTTCTATGACTTGCAGCGTTAGCTTTGGCTGTTGCTTCCTTAGCTTTTTCACATGCATTTATTACTGTATTTCTTGTATTGAGAACATGCTGAAATGCAGTTTTCTTAACTGATGCATCATGGTTTGACTTCATTAGTGATTCTTTGAAAGTAGTTATAGGACCTCTTGGATTAGCTCCATATAACATTTCAAAAGGAGAAAATCCTGTAGTATCTTGGATACTTTCTCTATAAGCAAATAATGCAGCTGGTAAAAGGAGATCCCAATTCTGCGGATTATCATTTGCTATTTTTGATATAATTTGTTTTAATGTTTTGTTAAATCGTTCACAAAGCCCGTTGCTTTGAGGATGGTATGGTGTAGTAAACTTCATCTTGATGTTGTACATCTCCATGAATGTCTTAGTTATATCTGCTGTGAACTGACTTCCTCGGTCAGAAAGTATAACTTCAGGCAACCCTGTCCTTGAAAAAATTTCAGATAAAGCTCTGGTAATATCAATTGCAGAAATATTGACTAACGGAATAGCTTCTGGCCATCTAGTACATGTGTCTACTAAAGTTAAAATATATTTGAGATTTCTGCTGGATTCAATTGGCATGGGACCAATTAAGTCAACTGCTACTTTTTGAAATGGTTTCTCAGTCAATTCCATTGTCTGCACTGGCGCTTGTATTTTGTTACCTTTTGGACTTTTCATTTGACAAATATGACAGGTACTAATGTGCTTCTTTACATCTTTAGTAATACCTGGCCAGTAAAAATCCTGAAGTATTCTTTTCTTGGTCTTGGTAACTCCCATATGTCCAGCGAACGGTACATCGTGGCTTGTATTAATAATGGTCTTTCTGTATACTTTTGGAACTACTATTTGCTCAACAGTTTTATTTTTGTATTGACTTTTCTTCATAAGTAATCCTTCTTTAAAATAAGGATCATTATTTTCCTGCTGATTGATGTTTGATTGAGCCTTTTTGAACAATTTAAATAACGTTTCATCATTTTTCTGGTCAACTTTAAATTCTTCAGTATGAAATTTGTCAAGTTCATTTGTCTGTGGATGCAACTGGTCTGCCTGCTTACCATTTCCATTTTCTTGAACAACTTTATCAGAATTTTTGTGTTCAATATGGTTAGTTTCAAGTCTTTCCTTTTCTTTTTGCATTGACCTTGTGACTACTACATTGCATTCTTGACTCATTTTTATTGTATTGTTCCATTCAATAAGATCTTGTGTAGTACAGTCACGCACTCCCTGTATATTACCAACTATGAGATCAACAGGTAGATTTTGAGCTACTAAAGCTTCTACATGTCCACTGAAAAATGGAGTCGTAATATGTATCAAAGCTTCTGGTAATTTACTTACAGTACCGTTGAAAGCAGTGGCTTCGATTTCTTTGCCTGTATATTGATTTGATCTCACAAAATTTGCACGTATAACAACGGAAGTGCTACCTGTGTCTCGTAACACCTGTACTCGTTGAGAACCGACTAATCCAGGATAAAACTGAAGTCCTTGTGACTTGGTGATAACAGTCATTGTTGAGTGATGTGCCTTCGAGTTTTTTGTAAAAACCTGCTTCCTATTTCCATATGTTGAATTCTTAACATTTAATGGTCTGCTTTGCGAATATGCCTGGTCATTAGATCTGTCACTGATACTATTATGTCTCTTTCTGCAATCCTTTGCTAAATGTCCTTTCATGTGACAAAAACTGCACTCTATGACCTTCACTCTACACTGTGAAGCGAAATGACCTCTAGTATTGCATTTATAACATATTAAAGTTTTGTCCGTCTGAAAAGATGGCAATGTTCTGTTGTCTCTTGAAAAGCAAATAAAGTTTTCATCAGTTGCTGATCTGATTTGCTTACTTGGATAAGCAGTTTTATATTGACGTATTATTGTTGTCAGGGTCTGTAGATCTTTAGGATTTCTCTCAATTATGAAGGATCGAATATCTTCTGCATATGCGTGAGTAATGGTATCAATTAATATGTGGTCTCTTAATGCTTCATACGTTCTATCAATATTAGCTAAAGATATCCACCTATCAAACCACATTACCATATCAGAGACAAACAACTGTGGATCATCTTCCTGCCTTGGTCTTTCGAAAAAAAATTTCTTGCGATAAGCATTCTGCGTAGCTCCAAACTGTCTTAGTAAAGCTTCTTTTATTTCTTTATAAGTACGCTGTTCATGAGATGGTATTTGTGCACATACATCTAATGCTTTTCCCTGTAATAAGATCAAGAGATGGTGTGCATATTGTTCATCTGGTAAGCCTGATGCTTTCGCTAACTCCTCAAACCGCATCAAATACGAATCTATATTATCTTTATTTTCTTGAAAAGGTAATATTTTAGATAAAGGTTTATACTTGTCAAAAGCATTGCTAGTAGGTAAGGTCGATTGAACCTCTGTTTTTTCTTTTTTTAATTTTAATTCCTCTTCCTGAAGTTGAAGTCTGAATTTTTCCACTTCTAATCTTTTTTCTTCTGCCTCTCTGTCCTCTTTACGTTTCCTTTCTTCTGCCTCTCTTTCCTCTTGTCTTATTTTGTCTTCTCTTAAAATTCTTTGTTTTTCTTCCTCTTTTTCTTCTTGTCTTCTTTTTTCTTCTCTTTCAAGTCTTCTTTCTTCTGCCTCTCTTTCTTCTTTACGTTTTCTTTCTTCTGCTTCTCTTTCTTCTTTACGTTTCCTTTCTTCTTCTTTAATTTGTTTTTCACACCATTCCCACTGATGTTCTTGTGGAATACCAATGTCCTTGGCTAATTTGAAATATACTTTGAATAAGTCTGCTTGAGACGCCATAGTATGAGATTAGAGATAGCAGAAATGTAGGTGGACAGGTAAAAAGTGAGAGAGGGCTGACCTAGTTAATTATCGATCGGTGTCTCCTCTTGAGGAATGTGTAAGTGGTCAGTGTATGTAAACAAACCAGTGTACTCTAGCTTTAGTAACGTTGCCTTCACAGCTTAATAGATATAGCTTTCACAGCTTAGTATATGTAGCTTTCACAGCTTAGTAAATATAGCTTTCACAGCTTAGTATATGTAGCTTTCACAGCTTAGTAAATGTAGCTTTCACAGCTTAGTAAATATAAAATGTAAGGTACTGACCTTAAAACAGATGATCTTTCACGTTTCATTACAAAGTTTCGTTTCAAAGATTGCCGTCTTGTTGAAGTATTCTGCAAGAGGCTTTTCTTATAAGGCTTTATTTGGGCTTTGTCGTTCAGAGAGGCTATAAATCACTCGTTAGAGGCTTTATGAAAATTCGTAGAACTTGCTAGAATGTGTCGACTTTCCTCTTTGAAAATGTAATATGTGATGCTTGACTTCGTCGTTGTCTTTATTTATAGATGCCTTTTTTCGTCAGGAGGTACCAATATATGTGACGTATTTATTCTTCGATGTCGCCTTTATTGTTTGATGCATGTATTCATCGATGCCTTGCCTTATTTATCGGAGGTGCCAATATATGTGACGAGCACATTTGCCGAGGATTATATTCTCAATACTTGACATATCAATGAAATGAAGAAAGAAACATCTCTCTGTATTTTCTTCAAAACTTCTTTAATAACTTCTTCAAACTTTCACATCAAAATTAACTTCTTAATTCAATTACAACTTGACTTGATACTTCATAAATAAAACTTAAATGTTACATAAAACTTCTCTTAGTATAACTTCAACTTCAACTGCTAAAACTTTACTTAATGGATCCACTAATAACATATAACTCATTACTGAGAGAGGACCAACGCTCTACAAGAACTACTACTATGCGAGGACCCCGTCTGACTCACTTTCCCTTAATTTATACTTTCTTTGATCGTACATTCCAGAATCCTGGAACCTTCTCCGATAATTATTTTAGTAACTTTGACCTTCTAGAAGCTGACGTGTGCTATTTTTTTCCCTTAACCTCTTTCTTCGATTGGACATCTAAAATTAACTTGTTTACGCTGGACACCTGCACTGGTTGACCTCGAGGTTCTAGAAACTGGTCGAAATAGGTCACAGACTCGACTCGTGACACTGGGAGTCAAGTAAGTCAAGATGGTGTAACTACAGTAACCACCAGTAAATCAGAATAGTTCTTAAAGAGGTGTTTTATTATGTCTAGACAGGGATTGTATTGTAGAGAATAAGGAAGAATGCAATATTACACAGCCCCAACTGTGACCTGCATATTTTGTCACTTAATGTAATACAAAACAAATTAATCAACACCTTTTCATCACCATTCATGTAAACAAAAAATTATAATTTTAAAACTTATATAACAGAAAATGATAATTTTCTCATAAAAACTAAAACAAACTAGTAACTAATCTTTTCATTGATTTAAATGAACAATGATCTACTGATATTCATGACACCAGCTACCATTATTTCTTTTAAGCCATAAGGTATAACCTTCATCATTATTTACTATCTCCCCTAGTGTATGCTAATGTAACTTATTGCATTCCTAAAAAACAATGTTGTCAAAGGTTGGTGCTTAGAATGGGTTCATTATCAGCAATAAAAATGTAAAGTAAAAAAAAAACTTGTTTTTTTTTTTTATAGAAGCAATAAACAATGAGCAATAGAGATGTTTCAATTTTTCAGCAAATTATTCCACTGTATTTGAACTGCAGCTCTAGCTAACCTAAATTAAACACGTAACTTAATAGTTCATCAGAAGTATATGCTATCAGAAAGAAAGAAATTTTTTTTAAAAATTGCGATTATAAGAATAAAAATTTCATTAAAAAAAATATAATTTTAATTATAATAGTGATGATGGCCACTATATGTATATTTATTTCCTAATTGGGAAACTAATTGACTTGAACCAACATAATTTGATGAATTTTGGTTAATGTATTTTATAAAATACAATATATATATATATATATATATATATATTTTTTTTTTTTTTTTATATATTGTTACATAGAAAATCAGAGATCATTAGTAATTTAGTTCTGATCTTTTTAATGGCTTTAAATCATCAACTTTATTAACTTTCATGCTGCAAGATAGGCCATTACCACAATTATAAATATTTGTATACAAGGTTTCCCTTCATGCGTTCTATGTCGATAACATTGGAATTTTGTTAAGGCTTGATGTCATTCAAAAGGAATTTAGGTTAAAAAAAAAAAGAAAAAAAGGAAAGACATTGGGCACACAGGGTAGAAAAGAAATGAAGTTCAGATAAGAATTATATTTCAAGGCTATAGTATAAACTAGTTCAAGTTCAAATAAACATAAAGTTGAAATTTAAAAAACACCCTTCTTTCTGTTTACTCATTACTTTAGTTTTAGATAGGTGACCACTTTTTTTATACACTTGTACATATGTATATTTAATTACTTTATAACAAAAAGTTTTTAATCATTAGATTTTGTCAATAATAAGAATGCCTAAATATTGTAGGTCCAGGGCAGTATCTCTGGATTAAAATATTTGTTTAATAATAAAACCAGGATGTCAAAAAAAAAAAAAGGTGTTCGTGTGACACTAAAAATAAGGAGGAACAGCAATTAATGTTCATACAAAACCCTGTCCATCTTCATGAGATATGAACTGGATGCCAGCATGCTTAGAGGAATAGGAACAAATGGGCAAGTAAATAATACCTTTTCTAAAACAGACCTCTTTTCCGAAGGTCCAGTGACAGCAGGAAGTGAATGTGACAGATCTGAACTTGAAATGACGGCTTTTGGTTCCAGTGGTTCGGAGCCTGATTTTGTTACAGCTGGGCTGCACACTTTTTCTAAGTTTAGTGCTTTGGCAGAGGCTAAGACTAATGCTGGTTGCGGTGACGTGCCGGTCGTTAAGGGAGACCTGACTTCTCCCACATTAGAGGTTTTCTTGGGTGTGGACAAGTGTGGGCTATATGTATAGGAGGCAGGGTTTTCAGAGCCCAAGTCAAACGGATGTGCCTCTGGAACAAGTTCATGAGCGTAAACTTCAGTGAGGCCATCACTGTCACTATTGTTGTTAGTGTTGAAATAAGATTCAGCATTGGTCTGAGATGGTGGCTGCTGAGACTGACCACCATGACTGACTTCCGCTTCATGGACATCACTCTGTGATGATATAGACTCCTGAATTGAAAATACAATTATCTGAGTAATTAAATTAATTATCTTCCATTTCATTATGTCCCCTATATAAAAATTATATAATTGAATTGGTTAATCAAGATAGAAGAGGAGATAACATTTAAATAGAATTAGACTTTGGTGCAGAAATGAATGACACTTTGGTATCGATGTTAACAAAAATACAAAATAGGTAGCAGAAATAGCATAAACATAAGTCGTTACACAGAGGATTTCATATAGTAAAGAGATGGGGTTTTTTTTTACTATAGACACTTTGGACTTAGGTACAGTGAAGACATAGGACCTATTTCATGTTTTGTTTACCATAGACACTTTGGACTTAGGTACAGTGAGGACATAAGACCATTTCATGTTTTGTTTACTATAGACACTTTGGACTAAGGTACATATGGCCATTTCCCCCTTCTAATGTTGGATTAAATATTCTCAAGCATTCAATACTTTCTTTTTTTGTTTCTTTTGTTGGGTTTGTTATTACATAGTTGAGTAAAAAAAAAAAAAGATAATAATTTAATAAAAACTGCATTATTACAGCATGACCATCTCATGCATTGTTAGTATATCATCAAGTGATCTCGACAACACAATGTTTGTCTAACAAGCATCCTATAACAAACCTTAAACACAGATCAAGCAAACATTTTATTAGGGAAAATATCCTGCATGATCCATAGTTCAGAACCAATTTATTGAAAATAAGTCCAGAAAGTCAAAGCAGAAATCTATATAAAGTATTAACTAAAAGTCTCACCCGGTTTCTGTATTACCTGACTACAGGGGCTGGAACTGCGTAAAACACCATGCTGCTCTTTTCTAGACCAGTCAGAAGCTGAGGGAACTGACCGACTGATTACACCTGTCATAAAAAAAAACATAAATTACTTACATAAGGAATAATAGAAAACAGCATATTTTAAAGAAACCTAGATAAGTGAAACTTAAAAAAAGTTTCTTGACATTTTTACTGAGGTAGTGAGGCAGAGCTGATGGGCTATTGTAGAGCTCTTAAAGATTTTCAACTTGGACTGTCATGCTGTCGTCCTTTCACCCATAAGCTTGAGTGGTGTAACTTGGAACCCCCAAGGAAAGAGGAAGAGAGGGCAGACCAGGAATACATGGCGCTGCGATTTGGAAGATGCCAAACAAGTGGGACAGTTGGAGAGACTCACCCAGAACTGAGATGCCTGGAGGATGCTGGTTGGTGGCCTATGCTTCAGAAGGGATCACAGGCAGAGATGATGAGATGACTGTGGCCTATGCTTTAGAAGGGATCACAGGCAGAGATGATGAGATGACTGTGGCCTATGCTTCAGAAGGGATCACAGGCGAGGTGATGAGATAACTGTGGCCTATGCTTCAGAAGGGATCACAGGCAGAGATGATGAGATGACTGTGGCCTATGCTTCAGAAGGGATCACAGGCAGAGATGATGAGATGACTGTGGCCTATGCTTCAGAAGGGATCACAGGCAGAGATGATGAGATGACTGTGGCCTATGCTTCAGGAGGGATCACAGGCAGAGATGATGAGATGACTGTGGCCTATGCTTCAGAAGGGATCACAGGCAGAGATGATGAGATGACTGTGGCCTATGTTTCAGAAGGGATCACAGGCAGAGATGATGAGATGACTGTGGCCTATGCTTCAGAAGGGATCACAGGCAGAGATGATGAGATGACTGTGGCCTATGCTTCAGAAGGGATCACAGGCAGAGATGATGAGATGACTGTGGCCTATGCTCACAGGCAGAGATGATGAGATGACTGTCATTTAGTACAAATGTAATCTTCATGCTGTTTATTTTTCACCCATAAGCTTGAGTGGTGTCAGTCCCTTGTGTACTACAAGCCCTTTTAGTGTAATCATCTTGTCTTCTTCTTCTTCTTCTTCGTTCTCATTGTTATGTTGGAGTGTTCAGATGAGTAGACCAATACATGAGATGAAATGCGCAGTGGTTTCCAGATCAGGGAGCTCTCCATATAGTTTCCTTTCTAGTGGGGTGATTTGGGGCCAATGTCTTATACGGGCCTCTTGGTATAGAGAGCAGTTTTAGAGGACGTGGTCTGTATTCTCTGGTGATTCTCCACATGGGCAGATTTCACTGGTTCCAATTTTGAGCTTCCGGTACATGTGTTGTCGCATTCTGTTGTGTCCGGTCCTGAGTCGAAAGATTAGAAGTTGGTCTTGTCGGGATAGCTTATAGTAAGCGTCATCTTTCTTGTGATTTGGATGAGAGCTCGTCCATTTCTCATTTATTTTATTTGCTATTAATTTCTTCAATTCTTCTGGATAGAGTGCAGAGTTTATTAGTGTGTTAGTTCTCCCACTCTTGGCGAGTGTGTCAGCCTTCTCATTTCCTTCTAGTTCTATATGAGGTGGGATCCATTGAATTACAGTTTTTTTGCTATGTTGTTGAGCTTTATAAGTGCTGTTTTGAGGTTATTAATATATGAGGAATCAAGAGTTTTGCAGGCTTTGGAGGGTTGTTTTTGCATCGGTTAGTAAGACAATCTGAATGTGTGGGGAATTTGGATGATTTGCTAGGATGGTAGCAGCTAGTGCTAGTGCTTCCCTTTCTGCTCTGTGACTGTCAGAGAGCTCTCCAGTTGCAATAGATTTTTCTAGTTTTCCTCCATCTGGCCATTCGATAAGTATTCCAGCTCCTCCATTTGTGGTGGCTTTATGGGTTGAGCCATAATCATCTTGTGCAGTAAGAGTGTTTTTAGTGTGATCATATGGTATAGTAAGAGCAGCGTTTAGTGTGATAATTGTAGTGTGATCATCTTGTGTACCACAAGCCTTTTTAATGTGATCATCTTGTGCAGTAAGAGTGTTTTAAGTGTGTAGTATAAGCACCTTCTATTGTGATAAGTGTTGTAAGATTATCCTGTGTAATATAAACACCTATAGTGTGATAATTGTAGTGTGATCATCTTGTGTACCACAAGCCTTTTTAATGTGATCATCTTGTGCAGTAAGAGTGTTTTAAGTGTGTAGTATAAGCACCTTCTATTGTGATAAGTGTTGTAAGATTATCCTGTGTAATATAAACACCTATAGTGTGATAATTGTAGTGTGATCATCTTGTGTACCACAAGCCTTTTTAATGTGATCATCTTGTGCAGTAAGAGTGTTTTAAGTGTGTAGTATAAGCACCTTTTATTGTGTTAAGTGTTGTAAGATTATCCTGTGTAATATAAACACCTATAGTGTGAAAAGTGTAGTGTGAACATGTTGTTAGTACAAGCCCTTTTAGTGTGATAAAAGAAGTGTGATCATCTTGAGTATTATAATGCCATGTGTATTGTGTGCTAATGTTAACAAAAGTTTTTATTTCACTTTATATTTTAAATTCATATAAAAAAACTGCATTTGCATCTTCCCCTTAGGCTGAATCCAAACTGAACATTTCCCAAGACTAGTTCACATCTAAATCTAGATTTAGTTTTCCTGTGTTAAAAAAAAACTGTCTATATGTTCTGAGGTTTTTTTAATAGCCTTCATTATTCTATGGCAAAGAATCACTGTTGCTATTTGAACATAAATTAATCTGATATTTCATATTTCAACTAAAAAAAAAATGTACATAGCCAGAGTTAACAACATTTTTTATTCTATGCACACACAAACACAGACACAAATTAGAAAAAGACTTACCAGGCAAAGGAGATTCAGTTCTGCTGACTTTGCCCTCATTGGTACTATTGAGGGAGTTGGTTGGTGAACATTGACCATACTCTGAGAGACTAACAACAGATGGATTCTAAAGACAGTATAAAAATTCAAAATGTTTAAGAAACAAAATAAATATTTAATTGCTAAATTTAAATTCGTGCAACACTTTGATACCTTGTTCTGTTTGTGATTTTTTTTTAAAGGTACTTGCAAATTAAAAAACAAATTTGTTTTTATGAAATCTAATTTTATGCTCAATGTAGCTTTCCATCACAATGATCAGGTTACTCCCTAACTTTCAAAACATAAGTTCTAATACTAAGCATTCTTAACTACCACTTAGTAATCATTCATTCATATTTGGCATGAACACAAGACAGAAGACTCAATGGAAATTAAAAAACAAGCCAAGGCTGTCTCTGCTTCTGTGTGACCCAGTAACATCTTCTAAAAGTAAACTTTCTTTAAAATAATTTTGATGAAGCAAGGTCTCTTTGATGTGGGAACTAAGAATACTATTTTGAGAATACTGAGAAAATTGCAGAACAAATTAGCAATGCTAATTCAAAAACTTAACAATCTTTTAATGAAATAATTCATTAGCTCTTGATATAGTGTTAGAGAAAATATATGGAAATCCAAACTTGAAAAAAAGAAAAAGAAAACTTGTACATTTTTCAAATGGATTTTAGTTTTTATTCACTTTTCTCAGAACAGGACACAACTGTGACTGTATTAAATGATACATTTTATTTCCATGTTTGATTAAAAGAGGATTTATAAGAAAAACAAGCATACATGTATTTTTCATTTAGACAGATTTGTTTTCTCTATACAGATATCAGTTTTATCTCCAAAGATCTACATAGAATTATCTACACAGATCAACATAGATTTATCTAATCAGATCTACATAGGCTAACATAAGATTTATCTACACAGATTCACCTAAACAGATCTACATACCTTTTTAGGCCTCTTGGTAATTTTCACGTCCTTGGCCTTACGTAAAGCTTGCAACACAGCAACAGTGTCCAGTTCTTTTTGATCTGGGGGCTGGTTGTCCAGTACAATCTGTTCAACACAAGTTTTTTTGTTTTTTTTAATTAGCTTTTCAGTTGATTTTTTTTTTTCAAAATGTATTTTACACACACAAAAATGTATGTCTTATAATAGAGTTTTGTTTGCTTAAATGAATTAAAAGCTTCAATTTATATAAATTAATTATAGTTTTCTTACTTTAACATAATTCAAAGAGGAAAAATATTTTTCAAGATTTTCTATGCCATTTCTATCCAAACTAAAAACCCAAACAAAGTGTGTGCCTATGTAACTTAATGTGGGAAGCGTGGTCGAGAGGTTAAGTGCACTTGAACTTTTCTTGGCTACCTAGAAGGGGGCTCGAGGTTCGATACCCGACTCGGGCAGAGTTGTGTTTACTGAGCGCCTAAAGGCAGCATGGAAAACCAACTCCTAGATACCCCCTCCCCCCCACTGGTCCACAAATGAGATTGGACCAAAGAGCTATAAGCATGAAAGTAGCGCTATATAAAAGCTATAAACATATATATATATATATATATGTCAACTAATTTGTTTTTATGGAGGGTTTGTGTGTTTTTTTATAACACTGTGGGAAGAGCTTAGCGATTGGTTATGAATAATGCAACTAAGGTGGCATTGTTGTCACTTGGTTTTACTTAGGGGGGACAACTCCAGAATGTGAGACTGAAAGGTTGTGTTATTGAAGTGAGTTACATTTTGTTAAGAAATATTATTACTAAAGTCAAGTACATTTATTTCATGTATCACAAGTTGATTTTGTCTACATTATAAATAAAGTTATATTTAGTTTCGTTCACAAAAGTAAGTTATTCAAGTTTTTGCAAGTTTATTGGTTAAGATATATTAAGCCTGCAACGTTTAGTTATCTGCCAGCACTTTGATGCTATAAGTCGACAACCAGTAACAACACGTGTCTTGGTCTCTCAATGTCACACAAAACATCATTTCATCTTAATGTCACATGGTATGTCATAATATGCATCTATACTATTTCTCTCCTAATTAACGATACCATCATTTATTTGACCCTATTAAATTCAATTAATTTTTTATTTTATAAACTTTAATTTTGTGCATGCATGCATACGCCGGATATTAGGAATTAGGTGGCCAGAAAAGATAACTACTATCGATTTGTGGGAGAGAACTAGACAAAAGCCCATAGCCCAAGACATCACAAAATGAAAATAGAGCTGGATAGGACACACCCTGCGAAAACCAGCTACCAATGTTGCAAGGCAGGCACTTAACTAAAACCCACAAGGAAAGAGGAAAGTGGGCAGACCCAAGCAAACCTGGAAGAGGTCAGTAATCAGTGAAGCTGAGGGTACTGGAATGACATGGGAGCAAATGAAGAAAGCTGCTCAGAACCGAGTTCGGTGGAGAGGTGTGGTTGCGTCCCTATGCTCCCCTGGGAGTGTACAGGATTAAGTCAAGTCATTGTCCAATAATTCTATACCAAAAGTAACGTTTCCTGATTACAAACAAAAATGTTATTGAAGTTTTATCATAAGAGGGTAGAATGTACAAATGTGAAAAAGAACAATTCTGTCAGAATGTGGGAAAATAATTACGGAGTTAAAGAGTTTAATAACAAGGATGTGTCTGTGTTCTCCTTCATAATTCTTATTTTTCATGTCGGAGAGCTCGGGTCAGTAATCCTTTTGATGAGATGAATTGCGCAGTGGTTTCCAAATCAGGCTATTCTCAATATAGTTTTTCTTCTTCTATAGGAGGGTTTTAGGCCAGAGTCTTGTTTGGGCCTCTTTATGAAGTATGTGTCAAGTGTATCTCCATCGACATAGTTTTTTTTTATAAAAAGAGCACACCAATACTTACTTCCCTCACTCTATCGCCAAACATTTCCAATGTCTTAGTCCTATAATCTAAGGCATTCGTTACAGCATTGCCCACCAGCAACAAATCTTCAACACATGGAAGTTGACTGACATAGCGAAGCTCATCAATCTAGAAAATCAACAAGAAGATTTTTTGTTAAAGTTTTGCATTCAATGTGTATGTAAACTAAAAATTTCTCAAAGCAAAGCTCCATGTATTAATGGCTCCCAAAATAGCGAGTTGTCAGCAATGATCATTAAAGTTTCAATTTTTAACAAGATGTAATTTTTGAGTTGATGCTTACAAATGTAGACTCAGGGATTATTTGAAAACCAAGTAGAATTAAAATATCTTAAGTTAAAAATAAAGTAAAGTAAAGTTCCCCTTTCAGACCTTGTGGTCTAAAGGGCAGATGATGTAAAGATCATCTGTATCTATGACCTACAGTTAATGAGGGTGAAATATGTTACATTTTAAATCAACCAACCTGGACAACTTTTACACTTTTTTAGCAATAAGATTTGGCCAATTTCCATACTGTTTCGTTGGTACTCTTTTTTTAAAAGAAAATGTTCTAATTGAATCTATTTATTCACTTACTGAAGCAATTTTGTTGAACGACACGTCAAGCGTTTCCAGCGAGAAAAGTTTTGCAAAACCTGGTTGGTAGGAGAGAAAAAAAAAATTTATAAAAAAAAAACTCTTTTTAGCAGTTCACAGCTTGCAAACTTCTAGTTTGGTTTTATAATATCTAGAGGAACATTACCATGGAGACTCTCCAAGCGATTGTGAGCTACTCTGACGACCTTCACATTGCCCATCTTTGTGTGAAGTGAATCCACATGTTTGATGTTGTTGTGACTCAAGTCCAGATGAGTCAGCTGACTCAGCCATTGCAGATTTTGAATACTCTCAATCAGGTTGTAGCCCAAATTCAACTTTTCAATATTTGGCATCAGTTGCTGTTGGTAGAAATATATGTGTCACTTTTTACATTCCTAGTTATTTGATACTATGATGCTATAGCTGGAAAGTTTCACTAATTATAATTTTAATCGTAAAATTATAATTCTCAAATGTATCTTTGTAACATTTTTTACAAATTAAACAATGCTATCATAGTTATATGGTTAGAATTTCCATTTAAAGTATTGTCATGTTTTCTTAACCTGCTAATTACTCTCTGGTCTAAATTAAATTAGTGAATATTTCTGGACTATATTTAAGAAAGGTTTTCAAGCTGCTGTGACATCCTATAAAAGCACATCTGAGTATGAGAAAAACAAAATTTTAATTCAAAGTCTCTTTCAGTGGAATGCAAAAGTTAATCTATATCTATCTTATATGTTGCAACACATTTTTTACACCAGAAAAAGTTTTAAAAATAAACTAACATTGTCAATATTATGAAGAAACTACATTACCTTTTTGATTCAAAATTTTGAAAGATAACCAAGCAATTTTTTTTTAAAATTGTCTTCAAATTTAAAACTTACAATGCAATCTGGTATATCCGAGAAAGAGTTCCGACTCAAATCTGCTTCTACCACTAAGTCCCAATAGCCAACAATCAAAGAACCATCTTCTGCTTTCCAATGAGGTGCATCTTGTAATAAGATTTCCTAGAAATCATCGAGACCAATGTATATAGGTTAGTGCTACTACATAAATAAGCAATTAATTTATGTGCAATATTTTTTATTACCTATTCTTTAAATATTGTTATGTAAATATTGTCCCAGGCATCAATTCTTAGCCTTAATATGTTGCCCAGGTGGTAATAGTTATTAGGGATGGCAATTAGGCCAAAAGGGAAGCAAAGCAAGACTCCTGTTGGGATGCCTAAGTATTACTCATTGATAGCAAATTCACAAAACAATACATAATGCCAAAGCTAATATAAACATTATATGTTTGTTATCTTTACTTGTTACCTTATTGACTTGCAGAAACAAAGACTGCTGGAATGCCTGCAATCTTTATGCATGGGGTTAAATATGGTGACAAAAAGATAATTATTCCATGAAACTTCCATGAAATGTAAGATGAAGTATCAATTTTTATGTGATAATAAAAAAAAAAAAAAGGGGGTAAAGACCTACTTTTAAAGAAGATGATGACTCATGCACATCAAATCGAGTCAACGTCTGCTTCACAGTTTCAAGACCAGTGATAAGTCTAAAATTACACCCAGTGATCTATGGAGAAAAAAAAAGTTAATTATTTATGAAAAACTTAAAATTTTATATGCTTTTTTTATTTCTTGACACTGAATACATTTAAAAATATTTCTGCATTCATACTTACCTCTAATGTTTGCAACGACTTAAACAAGGTCAAATCAAATGGCAGCTTGTTCATAATAATATTACTAGTGCCAACTGGTTTTTTACCACTCACGACCTAAACAAATGTAATGCAAGAATAAAACCCAGATAAAACATATTAGAGTACTGAGTAAAAATAAAGTCATTTGTATTTGTGTAGGATAAAAACATAGTTCTATTCTGAGACATACATGGGAAAAAGGGTGACACACTTCTGACACCAGAGTAAGAACAATGTAACAGATAACTTACTTTTAAATGTTTACTTCTGGTAATGAAGTCAAGAATATGGCCTAAATCTTTCTTAAGATCACCGCTATCTGAAAAAAAAAAAAAAGACACCCTGTTATTAATCATTTTTTGTAACAAAATTTCATGAAATAAAAATAAATAACACTAAACATAAGTTTCCTAAACTTTGCACTCTATCAATGATCACTAATATGTAACATTTTTAGAACAAGAAATACAATTTTAAAGTTGAAATCAAACCAGTGTTATTTTCCATGGTTCTTACCCACCTAAGGATTAGATGTAAAATTAAAATTTAAGATTTTTTTTCCTAAAAAAAAAATTCCCCCAAAAATTTTTTAAAATAAAATTTAAATGGGGGTTCAGAAAGAGACTTCTGACCTCAATAAAGATGGAGGAAGTAAAAGTATCTCGGTGAATGAGTGAATGGGAGAAGGGAAGGGGGGGGGGGGGGGCAATAAAAATGATTCCTTTGTTCTAAAAGAAGTTTTCCTTACCACATGTCGGCTCAGGAAGTTTAAGTCTCTCAGTAAGTGAGTAAAGCTGGAGTGAAGTGACTTCATACTGATCTTTGGTCTGTAACAAACTCTCACCTAAACAGAAGGCATAAATTATGGTGACAAATTAGTGCAATGTAGAACAATTATTTAGCTAACAAGATTTATAACAGAATCTCATCTCTAGGACAGTGATTGCAAAGACCAAAGCTCCTCACTTAGATTCAAAAATGTGTATACTGTACACTAAAAATGCATTCTTCGTTTTCTTTTCTTCTTTAAGGCTAAATACTATTACTCGACAAAATATCTGCAAACTAGATGGGGAAAACATCATTAAAGAATTTGGGTTTCAGACTAGGTGAGACAGTACAGCAAATATACTAAAGGTTACTGGTCAGTAGAAAACATTAACCAAACAGACTACAGCTTCCTTTCTACTTTTTAACTGACATTTGTATGAGAGTATTTAGAAACAGATGGGGACGAAAATGTAAAAAAAAAATTTTTTTTTTTCACAAATATGGAGCTTACTGAACACACAAAATTATGACCTATGAGGAAGATTCTTAAGGTCTGCTGGCCAGACAAGATGTCGAATGAGGAATTGTAGCAAAGAGCAAAGCAGCAGCCCATTGAAGTAGATATCCTTCAGAGACGCTGGAGATGGATAGGTCACACCTAACCTAACAAGGCAAGACCTAACCTGGAACCCCCCTAGCAAAGAGGAAGAGGGGAGGGCCCAGGTCTACAGCTTAATCCTTAATCACTTACCTTTCTGTCCTTTAGATAGCATAAATTATTTACAATAAAAAAAAAATACCAAATATTTTTACATTCACAATCTAATAATAATTTTTTTTAAATGACATAATTATGCTTTTTGTTTCAATCATCTTTACCTCTATTGTAGAGATCCTCTGCCATAGCCTGAGTAATTCCATGGATCTCCTAGGACAAGATTTTAAAAAGGTTACTTGATATGAACACAAGAACAATATTTGTATTTATCAATTTCTTAAAGAAACTGGTGTAAGCTAACATGATAAAATTTGAACTGTTACCTGTCCTTCAAAGCTATATACTCTATCGAGAGGCCCTAACAAGACAATGGCCCTTATTTTGGCAAGTGATATTTTAAAAGTTACTAATCTGGCTGGTGAATGAATTTGGTATAAATACAAAATAAATTTTAAGAAAAATTTTTCAAGCTACTAAAAATCCTTGAGGCGATTATTTTTTAGCAGCTTACTTTTTTTTTAAATATATATTTTAGCAACACTATTGGAATGTGACTGAAACTGTGCTACTGCATATTTAGAGGGTGTTCAATATTTTTTCTATGCTACACAAAATACATTTCGAAAAAAAAAAAAAAAAAAATCTACACAAAATTTCATTTATCAGAATAGAATATGATAAACTACATCAAAACTAACAAACTAAAATAAGAAAAGGCAACTGCACTTAAAAATGCATGTTATATACAAATTTATCACATGATATTAATCTCTTGTTTATTAAAATGCTAGAAACACACACACCTACTTCATAGTATATTTCTCTATTTTTGCTTTACCAATATATAATAATAATCTTAATTGTCCATATGGATATTTGTCTTACAATTTGTGCATTACACCAAACAAAAAACATTATAACTATAAGAAACCAAAGTGTACATTCACACCAGACTCACTCATAATTTACATGTGACAAAGTTTATACCAGATTGTTCTTATTTAATGATTTGATTGCCAGTGTCTGTTTGTCTTTGCTATCAGTGTCTTGTATCTCTTTTGTGATGGTAAAATCACAAAATCCTGACACAAAGGGTGATTCTTTATTTCAAGGATCTTGTTAGCTTTTTTTAGAGATGTTAGTCTCAAACAACTGCCCAAATGGGGTTTTGTTTTTTGCCAATGATCTTACCAGCAGCATTTAGGATTCTATAAAGTTTATTTTTATTTTTAATGCTCAGATTGCCATACCAGGCAGTGATATTGAAACTTAAAATATTGCAGATATGAGTGTGATAAAACATAACCAAGGCCTTTTCTAACATTAAACGAGGACAGTTTTCTTAGTAGTCATAATCTTTGCTGCCCTTTTTTGCTGATATAATCAGTATTTGCAGTAAAATTTAGTTTATCAAAAGCTAGTAAAGCTTACTTACATATTTATCAAAATCAAGAAAGTAGGCTAGACTTGAAGGAATGTGCTGAGCCAAACAAAGGATGATAGTCTGCAAATAGATTTCCAATTCCTTCTGACGCTTTTTGATAAAAGCTTCTGTTTGATTTCCAAATAATTTTTTAGGAGGTAGGAGAGTTTTGTCAAGTTTGTAGCTTGCCGACAGCTACACAAAGAGAAACCAAAATTCGTTCATTACTATAGAAGGAAAAGAGCTTAAAATTAAATGAGCTGTAATACATTATATGTAGTATGGGCTGGGTCATTGTGACTTGTTTTTAGTGCTAATGGATTTTCTATACCTAAAACATGATTTACCCTTTCATGAAGATCATGAAACTCGCTGTAACGATGTTTTACTGTCCATGCATAGGATCCAACTGTTACAGATATTATGTAAACCTAGACAAAAAAAATTTGGAAAATAAATAATCTCTAGAGACGTATAATACAAGGAGAGAGATATTATGAGGAATGTAAATTCAAAATAATAATAATTAATATTCATAATGAAACTGATGATAATAATGATAATCATTGTATGATTGTAAAGTTACAAGTAGACTTTCTACAAGTAAAACTATCAGTAACTATCTTAACTAGATGAATAGATCTATCTAGTCTAGTAGATCTAAATTCTAATTAGTTACTAGATTGTCTAGATATAGATATGACCATCTAACCAATCTAGGCTAGGTAATTATCATGTCATAATCATTTCATGATCATATTTCATGTGCATGTCAATCATGTGATGAGATGTATATCTAGATCTACCTTTTAAATTTAATAACTAATTTTAAATATTTTAATCATAGTCATAATCATGATTATAATAATCATAAAATTAGTAATCATAGTAAATCATAATCATATCATAACTCATAGTTACTCATACTCATAGTAAAAATGTAACTACATTTTTACTAGATCTATGGTAGATTCTTGTAACTGGACACGGAGGAACCAGGTCAAATTTTTATTTTATTTTTTTATTTGGTGACGGTTTAACTTACAAAAAAACTGAAAGCAGATTCTTATTCTTCAACTATTTGGCAATAAAAATGGCTGTATTCATATACAATATTTTAATAACAATCTTAATAATTTTTAATTAACACAGACATAATTTATTAGCAATTACATAGTGGGGTTCAATGATGGTGCTCAGTGTGCACTGAAGGGGAAAGCACAAAAATTGCGTTCAATATGAATATTGAATATAAGGAACATGAAGTAACCCAATTTATTTTAAAATAAAATCTTGACTATGAGTGGACAGCTCAGTGGTCATTCAAAGGAATGTATACACTGATAATACAGCTATTTTTATAGTCCTTTAGTTAGACTTAGTAAACTTAGTTGCAGAATAAGAATCTGCTTTCAGTTTTTGTGTAAGTTAAACCGTCACCAAATAAAAAAATGAAAATTTCTAGAGTCTAGTCTAGATCTAGACTAAACTAGTTTTACTATAGTTAGTATTACTAAAAGTAGTAAAAGTCGTCTAAGTAACAGTCTAACTAAGTTTTAGATTTAGTTACTTAACTCTTTCTCTCCTAACTAACGATACCAACGTTGATTCCACTAGAATGTGGTAAATAATTACGGAGAGAAAGAGTTAAGTAAGACTACGACAAAGTTAATCAAAGTAAGAAAGTTAGTTAACTTAGAGACTTAGACTGACTTGACTTAGTAGTAACTTAGTTACAGTGACACTTAGATTTTTATTATTATTAAATTTTAATTTACCGTGAAATGTTCATTTTGTTCCGCCGAGCGTATGTGAACACATCTGTCTTGTAAATCTTTTCCAAAGTTAGCCATTGTGATGTTCAAGAGATTTCATTATTGGTTTGCTAGACAAATTTGAACACCAAGATTAGAGTCTTGGACTAGCTAAATCTAATCTAAACAAATAGCGACTGAAGTCACCATTTTGTTTAGGTTCCGCCCTTGGTTCAACGAGTAGGCTCCCTTAGATCTGGACTTTCTATGACTCGCAAAAATAAAATATTCAGGATTTTTCTTGACACTATTTAGAGTCTATATAGATCTATAGAGAGACTTAGACTTATGCTAAAGATCTGCAGATTATATTAGGCATGACATTTAAAGTATGAACCATTTAATACATTTGCATGCTAGATCTAGGTTCAAGATCTATATAGATTAGATGTTTTCTGATTAGAAAGTCAAGAGTTTTGAGAGAAAGAATCTTGATCTTGCCTAAGATAAAAATAGAACTAAAGAAAAGTCATGTGACATTTGTACTTTTAAAATGGCAGATTTTATCGGTCCAACAACTTATGATTTTGTAATATAATAATAATAGTAATATACTACTATAGAATAGATCTATATAGATTCTAGATAATATATATCTAGATCTAATATGGTAAAGGATCATGCCCTAGTCACACTAATAGTATAGTTTGTATTATATATATATCTAATATAAGAAATAATAAAATAAAATTGAGGCAAGATCCTGTTTCAGTTCCTTTATTTACCGTTGCTATCACGGCAACAGGCGGCCACTTTTTGCCAGATGGACTTCGTTACTGATGCAAAAATAAAACAAAACAAAAATTGAGGAAGTTTTTTTTGCTGCCAACTAAAAAATATAATTTTGATAAATAAATATAGATGGGTTAGTAAGTGTAGACCTATTTTATTTCATTAAAAACATATATTTTCATTTTAATATATCGATAATCTATAGCATTTCTATACATTTGTATGTGTTTTATAGCTCAAGTTTGTTAATAATAAAATGTTTATATTCTGTAGCAATTATTTAATAAACTTTAAAAAAATCATCTCATGTTTCTTTTTTCCAATTGGCTAATGGTTCAATTAATATTGCGTGTGTGTGTGTGTCACCGATGATTTTCCCTATTATCCTATACGTGGACTTTTTTGTTTACATTTTTTTACAATTAATACGGGTATTTGAAAATAAAATATTTTAAAATTTTACTTACCGATTATTTATCCATTAGCCTATCGTGATTAATGCCGGCCCCCCCTACTTTCTCATTCTGGACTTGGGACCTGAGATGAACTCCAATTGGTGCCCTCATAAGGTACTCTGCTGTTTGGCATAGTGCCTCATAGCTTCCACACAAACATAGTGAACCACTGGATACGTCTTCCCGCAGCTCGCTGAGCTGCGAACACTCTTGCAAGACGTGCGCCACCGTCTCTTCTGATTCCCCGCAGTGTCGGCAACAGGCATCAAAATTTGGCAGGAACCGGGCGAAGTACGCACCTATGGGGCAGTGTCCCGTATGCCACTGCGCTATTGTTTTTTGTTCCGACCTTTTTAGCCTCCACCACGGGTCCTCTCGATTTGGGTGACGCATGTGCTGCCAGACTCCCCTGGCAGTGTTGGAATCATCCCAGGATTTCAACCATTTTTCATGTACCCACTCTCGTATAACTGTGGTAGCCTGTCGGAAGGTACTTGGTGACTCGAAAGTGGGCACGGCCAGCGCTCCTTCTCGTGCTAGAGCATCAGCCACGGCATTGCCCCTCACGCAGCAGTGCAAGGGCACCCACTGCATAAAGATGACAGCTCCAATAAATAGGCGGATATTATTTGCGGCGCCTAATGCCTCTTCCACCAATTTGGACTTTCCCCCTAAGCCAGCCATGGCTTGGAGGCAGGACTGGGAATCGGTAACTATTACAACAGTTGTCGCAACGGTTATCTTTTCGCGCAGTTTTTGGAGCAGGTAATTGAGTGTATTGGTTAATTCGTTAATTCTGCATCAAAGCTACATGTGGCGAGGCTTGTCTGGTTCGTGTTCTGGGTAACAGATATAGGCCCCATACCCAGCTCTTACGGAGTCCTTCATGACCGACCCGTCTGTGTAACAGTAGATGGAATCGGCCGGGTAGGTCTTTAGTGTGTCCAATGCCATTTTTCCTAGTAAATCCGGGTGTGTGTGTCGTTTTGTGGCCCCCTCCAACCCGTGTATAGTGAAATTTATGGGAGGGATGGGCTGTCTCCTCCAGGGCGGGCACGTGCTTATCCGTCGGATTGGGACCCGGTCAGTGGAGAGGCCAGCTTGAGCACTCAAATTTGACGCGCGGTGCATAAATGATGTCCATTTTATCCTGTTTTTTACTCTCCACTGAGTGACTAATGTATGGGTCGGGAGCCCTGGTTCGCCCCTTTGGTAGCGTTCCAGGGCCTTTAGCACGGCGCGCTCTCTCCTCCGGCTGAGAGGAGCCACGTTGGACATGATTTCTGCAGCGGAAGTTGGGCTCATTCTATAGGTGCCGCAAATGAATCTGAGAGCCTGGGCCTGTACACGGTCACCCACCTCTTAGCCCCTCCCAGCCCGCTCGCGCAGTTTCACCCATTTCAGCTTCAGTGACTCTAGTCTAGAGGCTAGATTACAGACAGTCATTGTACCTGGTATATATCTATCAAAGTTAATAAATATTTATGACATTCTTTTCTATAAGGACATAAGCTGTTTATAGCGTGTTCTAGATACTATGCAACAAGCCTCATAACACACAACAATTATTTCAACTTTGTTAAAAAATATTACAAGTTGTCAGCACCTTAAATCTTTATCAAAACATTTAAAATGTACTGTATTTATCTATACAATAATCCCATCATATCTATTTAAATTCATTTTTTATAGCATAAAAAATCGGTACCTAGATTTACGCTTTTTCGTGTTATTACTGTCATTCTCATTTAAGAATAATAATGTATACCCCCCCCTTTTTTTTAATACTTCAACCAATATAGCATATATTCCTATTAATTCTATTTGTTTTATTTTCTTTCTCTTCCTAACATGTTATAGCTCACTGTATTAAAAATCAAGTAGGTTATCCCCCCTTAGAAATATTTCTTTTAGTCTTGATCCAACAGCTAGACAACGCAATAAAAATCTGGCCTGCACCAATATGGCTGCCTAGAGATGTAAATAAATGAACTGAAACAGGATCTTGCCAAAATTGAAATACTTAAACTAAACTTAACAAAGGCAAAGTCTTTCTCTTTGGCAAAGAAAAGAGTGTGAAAGACAAGTCTTGTTTATTAAAAATTAATGATTAATTAATGACATAATCATTCAAAATGTCATTATGATTAATTGATTATCATCATTATCATAAAATATCATATTGAATATACATATCATGATATGTTACTTCAATGATTCAATGAACTTCATTACTATTTTTATTCATTATTTCACGTATTTCACTTCATACTTCATACAGAATTGTAATACAGTAACAGTTGTATTTAGAAAGCCTTCAGGAGAGAAGACTCAAAATAAAAAGTAAAGTTACAAAGTAGCAATCATACATAAAACACTGAGCCATAATCTTCAAATACAAAAACAAAATGTAATAAAATACTCAGACACAAAGATCAAGGCACATTCCTCATTCCATTATATTCCAGATGATAGATCTAAATCTATAGCATATGCAAGGACAAATTTGTAGAAATGCTCCTTCTTCCCTAGGCCAAGTGTGCTATTAGAGTTAATAAGAATTACAGCATGGAATGGGTTGCCTGAGCCAGCCTGGAAAACCAGTGACTTGGCAGAATTTAAGTCATTGGTTTACATGCATGACTAGGTGTCTAGATGTACTAGAGGCATGAAGCGTAGTTCTTCTTTTTTGAAGTAACGTCTGTATTGTATAAATTATAAGATAAGATTCCAAAAAACTTTGATAAGAGAAACTATTTTTTTACTGGTATATTACTTATAAAGATGATATTTGACTAATCTAAATTCTAATGTCTATAATGACTTGAATTTCAGTTTGATACTTTTTACTTGATAAATTAATTAAATATTATAATCATAAATATCTTTATTATAGAATCCTAAACCTAACCCTAACCGGTATTCACATTTGACTAGAGAAATGTTTCACTTATTGTAGCCCACTGAACACTAGACCTGAATAGGTGATCCACAAACTATTTGGAGTAATTAACTAGTTGACTACACATTAATTAGTTTCTAAGTAAATGCAGAAAAGAAAAGGAAAACTATACCATCACTATGAACTTTGAACTGATCTAAAATGCATCCCAAATTCAGCAAAAGCACTGTTTATGTCATGTTTTTGTACAAAACATCAAAACTAAAGTGTTATGATAGTAAAATGGGTTTAGGATTTTCTTTTTATGTTGCTAAAAGTCAAAGCTAGAAATGGGCTTAAATAGAAGCCACACCAGATATTATAATTCACCTTATCAATATCGAGCTTGTATCAAGAAGTTACATATTCTTTACGAACACAACACCATCAAAGTCATAACATTATTTTTTCCCGTTTAAGTCTTTATTTTATTATAGCTTTATAATTGAAAATAAATAATAATGCTAAATTAAAAATATGGTTTAATTATTATTTTTAAAAATCTAAACAAATAGGAAATAATAGTGTTCCACTAAATTCTCTGATTGTGCAAACTGTTCTGTTAAAGAAAAAGTTTGGGAAAACACTGGACTAGATAACACAATTAGTATAATCACTACATTTAGAAACATTCGAGGACAGAAGTACTAATACTAAATAAAACACTGAAACATAACTTACACATGCAAAACAAAACCTCAGAAGACACAAAGATAAAGGCATATTTTTATTCTAGGACTGATTCGTACAAAATCGTCTTGTTCCCTAGTGCCATGAGAGCTTGAAACAGGTTGCCTGATTCAGACAGGAAACAAATTATTTAGCAGAATTTACGTCAATAATTAGCATGTACAAAACGATTAACACTTAGGACAAAATTATATTGTCTTTTGAAGGAACTTCTGTTATTTATAAGATAAGATTGCCTTACTAGTAAAAAATTATACTCTGGAAATTTTGTTTAAATTTGAAAAGCTGTAGTTTTATTTAGCTTATTAAGTTTATGAGGTTTTCAGATATTATCTTTTGTTTTCTCCAGGCAGGACATTAAACTTTTTGTTACCTACATGGAATAGATTCCAGCTCTAGAAAACAGATTTCAATTGATCAAGTTTTAGAAGGCTGTTTTTTTTTGGGTGATGGGTGCATGATACTGTGTATGCTTTTCTCAAGAATAGTTTAGCAAAATGAATCAGTTACATTTAAACAAGCAACTTTCGGATGCAGTGGACTTGTTTGTTATGGCTAAATTTGCTGATTGTTTTTATGCTTGTGCAGATGTTATAAAAACAGCAAAGTTTGAGCCAGAACATCAACATCAAAGGTATATTGTTGCTTCAATTTCCTTTAGTTTGTCAGCACAATTGAAATCTCAAAACACAAAAAACACGAAGGACTAGACTTAAGGCATGAAAACATGAAAATACGGTACATAAAGCAAATGGGTATCGTTTTTTTTTTTTTAAAGTACAATGGAGTCAATAATTTTCTTTTTTTTTTTTTTTTAAATAACTTCTATAAGTTTTTTTGTTTTTTTTTAGTAAGAGGACTATATACAGGTAATGTATATAATTATATGGGAAAAGTCAAGTTTAAAGAAATTTTTTCTATACAAATTTTTTTTTCTTTTTTACTGTCAGATGCAACTTGGATTGTAAACTGTTGAGCCCTTTAACTTTCAAAAATTTCTTTCTTTCCACAGCAATGAAGAGGTCATAGAGGCTGCTATAGCACTAGGGATCCAGGCACTGGCAGAAACAGACAATTGGCATCATGTGATCAGCTTTATCATTGACACATATGGGAGCATTGAATTTTGCCCACCAAGAATTGTTCAAGTCTGGTAAACTTTTTACCAGTATCTTTTTTTTTCTGTTTGGAGGTTGATCTGTATCCTAGACTTTAAAGTTTTAGTCACAGGCTTCAATACTTGTGACCATCATGTCTTTTACTTCCATTATGAAAATGTTCTGTCCACTCATCTTCAGTAGTTGATTATATAATATCTGTTAACTCTTTCTCTCCATAATTATTTTCCATGTTCCAATGGAATTATTCATTTTGTTCATTTGTGTTTCACTACCCTGTTATAATTTAACTTCAATAACTTTTTTTGTATGTAATCAGAAAATGTTATGTTAGGTATATAATTATAGAAGAACACATGTTCTTTTTATATAACACAAATTTAAGTTTATAAAACCAAAAATTAATTTAATTTAATGGTGTTAAATCAACGTTGGTATCGTCAGTTAGGAGAGAAAGAGTTTAAGGGTAGCATAACATTGCACATCAAATTACATTCTAATAAACAATTGGCTGGCAAAAATATAGAACTCGTCGACCTTAACGTCTGAAATAAGAGAATAACTTTTGATTGCTCTGATTACACGTGTACTTTTTATTAGGTAGAGAGGGAGCCGATGATTATTATTTTCGTGTCCCTTCGTCAATTTAAGTTTAAAATTGATACAAATTTATCAAATGAGTTTCAAAATCTTTTAGCACATGGGAAGAAAAATGTATTTATTTGTTTTAGCAATGTAAGTGAAGCCTTCACAATTGTTTAAGATGCAATTAGATATTTATTGTATTCCTGCAGTATCCTGCTCCATGCACATGTAAAAGAATATTTGCCTTGTCACAAACTAGTACAAACGTGGTTGAAAAATCCACAAAATTTGAATCACAGTCAGTGTTCCAAAGTAAGATCATTTTTCTTATATTTTCAAGAGGCTAAAATAAATATTTTAATCTTAAAATTCTGTCATAACGAATCTTTTTCCAAATATTTGAGCTAGTTGTGTAATGAATCTCTTGAACAGGTTGTGCGAATTTACGCCCATCACATTCTTTGTCCAACTGGATCCTATGAAACATTACAAGAAGTAATTAACAGCTGTCCATCCCTCAGTGATTCAGATAGGGCAGCACTTCAAAAATTACCACAAGTAATTAAGTGTAACTATTAAATTGTTTGTTTTTTTTACTTAAGTTTTACTGAACATGTCGCAGTTTGATGAAAAATTCGAAATGAACAATAAGCCTTGAGCTGAAAAAAACAAAACGTGTCCTTGTTTGTCAATGTTTTGCATGTTTTAGATGTCCTTCATACATGAAGATTATTACATCCTGCAGGACAGCAGCGAATGGTAGTAGGAAGGGTTTGAACATGAGAAGATTGAGACTGTCCAGAGTGCAGACCACAGTATAGACAGGCATCCTGGTGTTGAGATGTCTTACAATATTAATACTACAGAATTAATACATTGAATTTGTCTGTTGCAACAAGATATTTTGAATATTTATAAAAAAATAATTTTAGATTGCCTTCTGCAACTGTTTATGTCGAATTAACATATTGATTGGAATAGACATTTTTAGGATTCTGGGATTAATACTGACAAAGAAGATACAGCAAATCCTTTTATGACCATGATTTGGAAAATTTAATAATAGTTTAATGAAAATAGCAATGTTAGGTTTCATTTTCATAAAAATACTCTATTTTAAAGGGGTTGAATAAATATTAACAAGATTTTGGAAAAGATTTCGTATACTGATACTTGCAGACTAAATCAATAGTTTCCCCATTTGTGTTTTGTTGTTGCTTTATAAGTTTTGGACATTCTTTCAGAAACTAGGATTATTACATTGTGTGCAAATGTCCTACTGGACTGCAGGGAATGGAAGTGAACAGAGTTCAAACTTGGGACCATCATAATGACAGGCTGAAGTACATACCATGCGAGCAGTCAACCTGTTTTGAAACATGAACAAATTGATTTTAAAAATGTCAATAGAATGGCTGCTCATAAGTTTTTCAGAATTTTCTTCTCTCTGGAGTTAGTCATCTCGACTCAATCTCTCCTGCTGTCTTTATGTCCCTTTCCACTCGCTATGATAATATCTAGTAGGCCTATCAGCCTATACTATTACAATTAAAATGTAAGCATGTAAGAAGAAATATAAATTTGAAAAACTAAGCAGCTAAAGTAAACAGTCATTTGTAGAGGAGATTTTAAAATGTGCTGATATGTCATCAAGTTTGCTATAGAAATGTAAACAGGAAGTTTTGAATCCAGTTGTAGGCCTATGCTGGGAAATCCTTGTTTAGGTGAAGCAATAAGGGGGTTCCTTGTTACGAAATAAAATATTTGAATCCTTCAAGTAGTAATCATGAAAAAAAATAGAACACGCATTAATATATATTATAATCCAAATTAAATAATATATCCATAGTAGTAGACTTGATATGAAGCTTGAAACTTATGACTTGAACATAATGATTTTTTTAACCCTGAAAAAAGCTTGTCTCCTCTATATGTAGCTTTTCAATTAGAAAGTTTGTAAAATTTTCTAGTACCAGAAATTAAATATCTCCAGCATACCAGATTTAACTTCTGAAAATATCTTGATGTATTCACCACCCAAATCCATTGTAATAAATAGCATTACTTGTGTAGTTCTGGGGTATAATAAATTAAATCTGCGTTTCATCTTTTAACAAGGGGGATTACTAGAGACCATTTCATCTTCAATGAAATTGTTTACTTCTAGGCAAGAAGATTTGAATCTCCTAAAAAGTTACCATTAGAAAATTTCAAGGAAACAATGCATCCTGGCCACCATTCCATACAGGAAATTTCTTCTGCGGAGGAAAAGAAAGCTAGATTTCACCTCACAGATACAAACACAGACACAAAATGTAATTTAAATATTGTTAGAAACCAGAAGGACAAAAGTAGAAGCACTTATGCAGACCTACCATCTAAAGGTGAGAAATACACTGTCCACAGGTATTTTAAGTGTTATAATTTGCTTAAGGTTTCTTCCGTTACCACTTTGAATTTGTTAATGAGATATTCTCCTTTTATGTATTAGTAAAACTAATTTTAGTTTTATATCTTAAAATCTGTGATGGATTGAAAAGGGGAAGTTTGGACACATTGTAATGCATCTTCTACAGTATTTCAACTTGATATGTCAAAAGAAAGGGTTAAATAAAGATTAGATCTCAGTTAACAATTAAAATTCTATTCATTATATCTTGAGAATATGTCTATCATGAATTGATAGGTAGAGCATCGATGTAACGTTATAAACCTGTTGCCCACACTGATAGCTAATTCAATATAAATTGCTTCCTGAAATTTCTATCCTAACTGCTTATCTTCAATTTAGTGTTTCTGTCTTACAGTCTTGAGTACTTTGTCTTTCCTTCTCTATGCATAATGCTTATCTTCTCTTGGATCTTGCTTGTATCTTCTTTATATTTTCTGAATATTTTTTTTTTATGAAATTTTGTATTTCCCCTGTAAGTGGGTGAGAGACCCAAGACAACAATTTCTGCTTCCAAGAATGTTTGAATTAAATACTTTGTTGACAATAAGAAAATATGATTGAAATGTTAAATGGCTTGCATTAATGAGCTTCTAGACATCCTAATGTGTTTTCAATACAACTTAAGGGCTTAATTTATATTTATAATTTATAGTGCATTCCTCACTAATCTTCAGACTTGAAGACAAGCCTTATTATTAAAGGCTTAAGTATTCTGCATTTGGCTTAAGGAAAATCAACCGTTGCACATTTTATTTTGCTTCAGGAGTGTCTATGTTGACCACCTTGTGCAAGACAATCTTTGTTACTACCAGAACCTTTGTGGAATCACAGAAATCCATAGGATTGATCATCATGGGCATGTTAGCTTTCTATGCCATCATACAAACACAGAGCGGTAAGATCCCTTTAAATCTTGTTTACTTGGGTTTTGATTAGGTTCCTACTGCAAGATTAAATGGGTTTCACTTGAAATTTGAGATGCTGGTATCAAGTCAGTTCATGGAAATGGTTATAATTGAAGGTGCATGTTGTTTCCAATTATTCAGGTTTGGATGTGTGGCTGAGTGGCTCTATCAATGGAGCTCAAGTTTGAATCTTAATCTAGATGAGTTGTGTTTTCTGAGTGTCTAACGGCAGCACTGAAACCTTCTCCCAGATACTCCCTATTGCACACAGAAATGAGATTTGACCAGAGATGTGCTTTACAAAAGTAATTTTAAATTAAAAAAAAAAGAGGTAGTCAAGTAAATAACTAGAAGCATTTCATAGCACAAATGAATACAAAATTACTCATTTTAAGGCTTGGTTTTCTGTTGATAGGACTAGAGGTGGTTTATAATGATATAAAGTCTGGACACGCTCAGTGTTCCGTTTCCATTATAGATGGTAAATATCTCAAATGTGTATCAAAACTGCATCATATCTAAGGTTTTTGCAACTATTTCTGTACAATAACTTCTTTGATCATGCTTTAGAACACTCATTTATATCAAAATTACTTCACTGAGGATAGCTGACAACAAAGAAAAAAAAAAAAGTTGACAATAATTCAATAGGCCCAACCAGGCAATGTGTGAATACACTGCCATCTTCAAGTTCATAGATACTGGTAATGAGATTGTGCTCATCTGTCTATGGCTGCCTGGTCGTGCGGCATGTCCGCTGAACTGTCGTTCAGGCGTCTTGATGGTTTCTGGTTCCTACCCTGCCTGCAACCATCTCCTGTCATCCTTTAGGAGGCTTGGACTACGAAGTAGATTATCTTCAACTCTGAAGGAACATCCAAAACAAACTAACATATTTGACAATGAAGGAGAAGCTTACTGAGTTTTTCATTTCATTATTAATTAAGTCCTTGTGTTATCAGGGCTAATAAATTACCTATTTTAATCTAGTCATGCAATTGTATTAAGTGCTGAATTAATAACTAATTACTAAATTATTTTTGAAATAATTAAGCAGAAAATAGGCTTCTTTGTTTTTATCTTGTTACTGGTATCTTATAAATTACAGACTTTCATTCTTACATGCTATTAAATTTCAGCTAAACCTGAGAAAAAATGTTACAAAGCTGCGTTTTTCTTTTTCAGCCGATCCTGTCTCAAGTCTTGGTAGACTAGTCATACTTTGGAAATTTTTTATTTCTAGATTGAAACAATTCTCTTTCAATAAGTAACCAGAAAATGGTTGAGTATATATTGCATCTAACACTCACACAGTCCAGACTTATATTATTTACCCCAAGTGGAACTTCAGGATTTGAAATGGATTTTGTAATTGATCAGGATTATTTTTTTTATGTAAATATTTGATAAAAATGAAGTCTTTTTACAAAGCTTATATCAGCTCACTGTCTGGTAAAAAGTTTGTAAACGTTTTTTCTCCCACACCCATTCTCGGATCAAGTTGAAACTTCGCACCATTATTTTTATTACCTGGCAACATAAGAATCAATAAAAAAATTAACCAATTAGTTAATTAGTCGCCTTAAATATATCAAATATAAACAATAGATAAGTAAACAATCTTTCATGTTCATAAGCTCTCCACTAGCAGAGTGATAACTGGGTCAGCTTGAGTAGGCTTTAGCCATGAGTTTGAATTTAGGTCATTCCCCACTTTTTAAAAAATGCTTTCTATTGTTAGTCTAGATCTATTGCAAATTTAATTACAGAACTGATCTAAACTAATTGATACAACTATGCTTAATATAAGCTTTGTTTTTTTCTTTAATATTTTCTTGTTAACATTTTGGATTTGAGGACAATGTCTTACATCAGGTACAAGTATTATAGAGCGTGCCTACTTTAGGCCTATAAATTTTGTCAATTAAAAGTTTAAAGTTATATGCATGCAATCTGTGTTGCTTGAATTTAACAAAATTTATGTAATGTTAATTTTTGATTACCTGTACCTACAAGGGTAGGTAACCTAAAATCTAAATCTACCACTGGCGGACACTGTTGCCTTACGCTGGATGTGGGCGAAATTAGTAGGTCACAGCGGGGAAATACTGCATTCCTCATTAATCTTCGGACTTGAAGACAAGTCTTAGTATATAATGTTAATTTCTATGTAAGAGTCTTGATGTATTAAATGTAAATCTTTTTTCACAGACAATTACAAAAACTATTTATTCATTTAAATCCAATAAAGCCCCTTTCATTTTTTTATGTTCTGTAGAGCTCTGTTATGATGTGTTTTCAATATTTTAAATCTACTAATGTAGATTAGGTTAAGACCTAGACAGCAATTACATCTAAAATATATATTTAGGTCTGTGATCCAAAAAGTTCATTGAATCACTAAAATTAGAGGAATAATTGAGAAAAAATAAAGTTCTTAAAAATAAACCCAATTTTTAGCAGCCCCCAGAAGGGGAAAAGACGCTAATAGTTTTGTGTGGAATGTCTGTCCGTCCCATTTAGATCTCGAAAACTAGAAAAGATATATGAAAATCTGACATCATATTTTAGTTCATTCAAAGTTCTAATACAACAGCTACTTTTTTCTTTTCTGAAAGCGAAAAATCTAATTTTTAAAATCATTTTAGCAAGCAGTTGTTTTTCAAAAAAATACACCTTTTTTTTTACAAACTATTCACTATTAATAGTAACAAACATAGGACGCTCTATAGTAGGGGAGAGAACTAAATCTATCTACCATATCTAAACACTTTTATGCAAATGATTTTAGATTTTTTGTCAAAAAATTATCTCTTTTAACAAATGTATTGCTAAGTTAAGTTCTGTTATACTAACTATGGGGATCTACATTTACACACAAAAATGTATAGTTTTTTTAAGAGATAAAAATCTATTATATCTGCATATAAGTTGAACATAATTGAAAACAATTAAAAAGTTTTTCATATCATCTTGTGAACTTCAGGGTTGCTTCATGACTATAGAAAACCTAACTAAAGGGAAATTTATTTTTTTTGAGGATTTGAATAAGACCCTTTACAAAACAATTAGCTGAATTAGATATTCATTATAATACATTAGTTAGGCCAGGTTCACATCAAACTTCACTTTCACCTATCCTTTGGTCAGCTGGGGCACCACACAAGATCTGTCAACCTTCTTTCTCCATCATTTTTCTTCGATAGAATTTCATTTTGATGTTCTTTCTGAAAATATTGAAACCTGCCTGGGTGGACCACTTCGGGGGCCGAATGTCTTTGTAACCTTTGGCTGGCAATTTACTTTGGTTTATCTATTTTAAAAATATTTTTGAAATGCCCCTATTTATTACTATTTCTAACATCTTTTTTTTTATCTATAAATATATCATTCCCATCTATTATATATATATATTAATTTTGGTAGTGTAGCTTTTTTGCAATCACTGGATGAAAAAAAAATGTGGTACTAACATACATACAGTAGCCTAGAGATCTATATGTTATGAGTGATGTTTTTCAAACGACCAGGCAAACTTAGTTGCAAGCTGTACATTCTTCCACACTAGACGCAGACCAAGCCATTGTCCATCATGGGTCTACTTAAGTTTATCCTGGTTTAAAAAATTCATTGGTGCAACTTTGTTCATTTCCACCTCTATACATATCATTTCTAGAAGGTAAGACTCTTCTGTTCTGATCTGAAAGCACTTGGCTTCCAAATCAGGTCCCGGGTTCAAATCCTGGTGAACAGACATATTTTTAATTTCTGCATCTTTATGGCACCTCTGAGCACACCCAGGTCAAATGATGTACTGACCACAAATTGTACATCCTCTGCCTCATACATTGCAAGGTCTTAAAAGGTGGGAATTTAAAAAAAAAATTTCTACTGGAAGTACTCTTGCTAAAACTTTATCAGGAAATTGTAAATATCACTAAATAACCAAGATACTGGGCAAGAGGACACAAATGTAAACCTACTTTCAGTTATCACAACAAATTAAGTCCCAAAAGTTCACTTTCAAAGCTAAGATATTAAGAGGAGTAGTGCATTACATTATCAACCATGAGGAACAAATGAACATTATAATCATTTATCCTGTGGCATTTCCATGCAAAACACATGCCCCAACCAAGTCTGTAAATTTGGACATCATTACTCAAGTTAAAGATAATTGGCCACCATGTTTTTGTTTGGACTGGAGAAATGACCATAAAAAAGAAAAATATATAAAATATAATGACAAAGAAAAACACAGTAGTATCAGTACAAACAGTTTATTTTTTATGTACACACCCCCCTCTGCTTAACTTGAATAAAAGCAACAGGCAAAAGTCCTGATTGCCACAGTTTTGCAAACAGCCACATATTGTGAAAGACTACATAAAATACACGAATGGTACATGATAGTTTCTCAAATAAAAGTATGTTTGCACAACAGTAGAAACAGGTAAAGTAAGCTTGTAGCTTCAAAGAACAGCTGCCTTTACGAACCTCACCTCTGCTCAAGCTCTCCACCTCATGGACCAAACTGGGCTTTAAAACAAAACAATGAAGCTTGTAATCAAACTCTTCTGTCACAAATACAACAATCATGTTGGTAGATATTTACCAATCACTGACCTCCAGTATGACCAACTAAAACTATCCCTCCCCTCATGTTGAAATAATGTTAAGACAAAAGCTCCAATAACTGACTCATGGCTCATTCACACAAAGTAAGGCAAACAAACATTTTCTAGTTGCAGTATATGATAGAACAACTTGCTGTTTTGCTGTTGAACAATGTACACAAAAAATGCTTTGAATAATTTTGTTAAAATTGGTACAATTTCATTCATCTACATCTTTGAGCCATGTACATGAGTGTTTCATAATTTAATTACTATTACTAGTCAAATACCTTCTAGAAGTGGTACCAGTATAGTATAAATGTTTCAATAAACAGAGCCAGGTTGACAATGGTACAATCAGGACATATTTCTTGCACAAATGTTCCAGTTTCTAACCCTCCAGAATTATTACTACCCCAAAAATAGTTTTCCAGTGGACCCTTTAAAACTATGACCTGCTTTAAGGTAAACTAACAATTGAGGACTGAGAAATAAACAAAGCCATGACATTTTCTTAACACTGGGTGGACAAAACTGTTGCACTAAAATAGTGAAGAAGAAAAAAATCAACATTAAATAGTAACCAGAACCTAAGTTGACACATTAAAACATTACTTTTTGGCTCTTACAGCAACAGAAACAATTCATAAAACATGTATTAATGGGGAGAAAAAAATGTTTTCAAGAATATAGGAATTTATGTTTAGACTATTAGACCATTCAATAAAAATGTTGAAAAAAAATAATTAAAAATCCTTCAACCAGAATTTGATTATTTACATAATGATGATGTAGCCCTAAGAAAAATAATCAACAAACCACTAGCTAAACTTAAACACTCTTGATGTATATATCTTCTTACAGAAGCAGAAGTGAAAATTAAAACAACTTTAACTTACACAAGTAAAACATTAGTCCCTAGAGATCAATAAAAGTACAGAAACAACTGTAATGAAGAAATATGTATCAATTGATAAAAAGATTTTAATTTTAAAAAAATGGCATTCCAGAAATGTATGAGCAACAAGTGTGATACCCAACTCCATCATGCTGCTGCCACCAAGTCATTAGATTCCACTGGACAATCTCTAGCAATGTGACCAATCTGATTACAATTGTAACATTGAGTCTTGCTGTTGCCCTCTGGGCAATCTCGAGCCAAGTGATCAGTTGAGCCACATCTGAGAAATAGCAATAATGGATTATTAAATGAAAGTATTACCATATGTATTTTATAACAGTAATGCAATCTGTTTAAAAAAAAAACTACCAGTATTTTAGAATTCTTATTTTTATAATTATTGAAGAAAAACAAAGCTAAAATTATCAGCAGTTAATCCATTTTTAAGCTAATAAGTAATCAAATTAAGCCTAAAATGAAAAAAAGTAACATTTTAATTATTAAATAACTACCTAGTTTATGATCATAAAAAGGACTACCCATTTATCAATATAGTAACTGATAAACTTTATATCAGTAGCTTATTTCAATAGTACCCCAAGCATAAGTCATAAAAATACTTAGCTGGTGTATTTAAAGTTATATACTCTCAAAGTATATAATATTAAAATGATTTATACTAAATGGCAATTATTTCTAATATGATGTAATCTATTGCTTCTTGCACATTTAAATTTGTGTATTTGCACAATGCAACCAACCAAGCTTCCTCTAATTGCTCAGGGTGATTTGGGCACATCGGCACAATTTAGGCCATGTCGTCCTCTAATTGCTCATTAAACCTAATTACACCAATACATCATATACAAAACGTCCTCCTCAACCTGTACCACGTGTTTCCTCTTTCCTCACCTCCTTCATGCCATCTTTTCTCCTCTCAATTAGTTCCACTTCACCTCTCTGCCTCGTCCTCTGTCAGACATATAGGGTCCAATACCTCTAGCAGATCTGTCTCTAGGAGAGCGAATGGGACCGACTCCTCCCCTGTTTAAATGATAGTCACCATCTCAAATCTCCACCTCCCTCTCCACATCTTTCACCATTCAAATGACTACAGTAACCAGGCTTCAAAATAACGAACAATCCACCACAATTTTCTCTTTTCAGGACATGAACCTGATTTACTAAAGACAGTACGCCCACACACTAAACAAGGACTAGCTCTACACATGATTGAACAACAGACATTTGCAAAACATAATCAAAACCAAAAAGAAAAAGTTTACAAAAGTGTGCTCCTCAGAAACAACAACAAAACATATTTTTTTACCACAGTAGAGCTTGTATATTTTTAAGAAACAAAATAAATACTAAGACAATTAAGGAGCTGAGTATACTGCCCCTTAAAGAAACTAACAATAACAAAACATGACGAGCCAAAGTACATGTTCAACCATGACATAAAAAGTGAAAATGGGCAGAAATACATTATAATAATGTTATTCTGAAACCTGGTTTGAAATTTTCCAATGCTAAAAATTTTAAAACATCATAAAAACATTTTAACCACGAAGAAAAATTTAAATGATCTTTTTAAAGACATACATGTTCTTTATTGTACTAATTATAAAGATTAGTTTTGTTATTACATACTTTCCTAAGTATAAAGTTAATTTTGATTTTTGTTATTATAACATTTAACTTAGGATACTTGGTGGCTGTATGTGCATTCTAGTAATGCAAATTGAATCACAACATGATTAGTGCACTTACATTTTCTAACAAACCAAAGCACTAAATAGAAAAAATCCATCAATGAAGATTAAAGGTTACTTTTAATTAGTATTTTAAACAATAATCGATACCATAAATATTATGATATCCGAAAAAAACAATACCTGTAGCAGTCTCGTCCTTGATTGCGTTGAGCAGTTGGGCATTCTCGAGAAATATGGCCAACACCACCACAGCCATAGCATTTTCTTTCATCTGGTCCACGATCCTCTGGGCAGTCACGAGCAAGATGACCATTCTCTCCACATCTATAGCATGGACGACTGCTTACTTCAGGACAATCTCGTTGAACATGACCAGGATTTTTGCAATTGTAGCAAGCTCCTTAAAGAAATAAGAACCTATTTATTTTCATTCTATTAAATGGTAAACTTTATAGTTAGAAAGTAATATCATTTATGCATGGATTACACATAATTTAATACCTGACTACTTAGTCGCACATAAGATATCTTTGCAAATCAAACAAGAAAAAAAAAAAAAATACTTATACAAAACTAATTAACAATAGTTAACTAATTGTTTTTTTTTTTATTAATTTTGTGTTGCCAGGAAAAAGAAATAATTGTGCAAAATTTCAACTTAATCTGATATTGGGTGTGGGAGACAGAATGTGTTCAAACGTTTTATCATACAGAGTAAGTTGATATAAGCTTGGTGAAAATAAATTGGAGTGTGCAGACCTGCCTACCAAAAAAAAATCCAAATGTGTAACGCTGATGGTCAAAATGCGTATTTTGGAACCAGAATGTGTAACACGTGCTCCACTATTTTGTCATTTATATTTTTTGTATATATATATAATATTAGATGTCATGATTAGATCTACAATCTAAATTTAGATCAATAGAGATGATATCTAGACTAGATCTATATAATGAATCTACTCTAGATCTGGGCTCAAGAGTTTTTCCGATGCAGTGGATCCGCTACTAACGTAGGTCTACTCCAAACTTTCATAGGCCTACCTTCATCCTTGATCTATTCTATACAAAGACTAAGACTAAGACTAAGTCTAGATCTAGACTAGATGGTAGTAAATGTTATCGATCTAGATCAAGTCAGCCTAAATCATACTATAGCTAGTTCTATTCCTGTATAACAAGCTATCTAGATTCAAGATCTAGAATCCAGATCTAGATTAGATATCGACAATGTCACTCAAAGTGGTTTGAATCAATAGCACTTCGATATTTTTTTCTATACAAATGAATACGGGAATCAGGGACTCAACATAATTAATTTCTACTAATGAACTTACAAAAACAAAAGTCACGATGGTGTATCAGCTAATTGACGGTACCAACCTGGTACCATCTCGCCACTCCCTCACTCTCGCGTTCTTTATTTCTAGACTAAATCTAATTGTTATTAAGAACCAATCAACGTATAGATCTGGACACAATGTGTTCCCCCACCTTTTCTATCCCCCCCCCCAAACAGGACGGCTTATCGTGACCTCCGTGACCACTCGTAAGCTAGTCAAGAGAGGGGGGAAAATATACAAAATGTGTAACGAGACGAGTTAAATTCGTATTTTCGTACTGATGGTCATTTTTTGGGAGATTTTGCGTAACGGTAGGCAGGTCTGAGTGTTTCATAAACTGTACTATTGCAATATATTTTTTTTTTCCGTTTTTCTTTTTTTTTTTTTAGTTCATATCCAACCAACTTATCTTTAAAGAAAAAAACTAGGATGTACTTTTATGCCTACAATGAGCCACAAGTGAGCTTACTTGTGAGGTCTAAATACTTGGAGAAGTCTTAATGTTACATTATCTGATTATTGTTTCTATAAAGCAAGTAACTATCAGAGATCGTACCAGTGCCAAAGAAACCAAAAATAGATAGCTTAAATGATTTTCGCCCAGTAGCACTAACACCTTTAGTTATGAAAAATATATGCTTAACTTGTAGCAAAAGTCAATAACAGCTTAGACTTAGACCCTCACTAATTTGAATATAAAGCAGCTAGGGGAACTGAGGATGCAATTCTATTGCTTTTGGACCAGCTTTATAAGCATATCGATACACCCAAAACACATGCACGAGTCCTCTTTGTAGATTTCTCCTTGGCTTTAATACCATACAGCAGCGGTTCTCAACCTTTTGAGATTCAAGGACCACTTAAAAATGTGTGTCTCAGCCACGGACCACTACTAAAAATTTTTCTACTGGCGCACTAGAAATTTATATAGTTTTATAAAAAAAAATATAAAGTTGATATTTAAAATCATTTATTTTATATTTTAATAAATGTTTGAACCTTTTCATCCTTTTGTAATGAACGAATATCTGTCTTACTGCTAACAATAGTTCGGATTAGAAACAATGCTACATTTAATTTTAGTGCGAGCCTTGAGCTTGCAAATTTGAGCACAGCTTGTCCAAACAAGGTGTAATGCTTGAAAGACTCAGTCGGAGTTCATCTTCGACTTCAAGCCGTGAACGATATTTTGTTTTAATTGTAACCAGTGCAGAAAATCCACATTCACAAAGATATGATGTTGCAAAGGGTAAAATTATTTTGAAAGCTTTCTGAGACAGTTCTGGATACTCATGCGAAGCTTGTGTCCAAAACTTCATCAAGCTCACTCTCGGATGCATCATCTTCAACGTAGTATCACTGGTCAGTTCAATGAATTGGTTTAATTCCGATGGTAAATTTAATGAATCAATGTGTGCAAGAAACGGACTGGAAACCCACGAAAAACTCTCAACGTTCAAATCACCAAAGTAGAAGTTAAATTGATCCAGCAATAATTGAACATGTTCAGAAATCAATTTCACCAACTCGGGCTTGTTGATTTCAGCATTTTCTGGTTTCTCGGTGAATTCATGCAATTGATCAAACATTTCAAAGTTACCCTGAAAAAATCTTGTCTTCCACAGAGCAAGTTTTTTCGTAAAAGCAGACACTTTATCATTGAGGGTAATTAAGTTTGTGTGCTTCCCTTGCAGAGATGAATTAAGTTTATTCAGCTGTTCAAAAATGTCGGCCAAGTAAGCCAGAACAGCGACCCATGAATTTTCATTCAAATGAACAACAAGCTGTGAATGTTTACTAACAAGAAACTCTCGCACAGCATCAAACAGTCTGTTCAACACTTTTCCCCTTGATAACCAGCGAACTTCAGTGTGCATCAGTAACTGCTCATGATCAAAATCCATATTCGAACATAATGAAGCAAAGAGACGAGAATTCAATGGATGAGCCTTGATGAAATTAACGATTTTTATGGCCTGATCAAAAATAGATTTCAAGTCCGCGTTCATTCTTTTACTCGCAAGACTTTCCCGATGAATCATACAGTGCGTAAATGTGGCAGTTGGCACATTAGAACGCACACGTTCCCACAAGCCTGTTCGTTTTCCAGTCATTGCTGCAGCACCATCCGTGCACACTCCGATACACCAGGACCATTCGATGCCATTGGCTGCCATAAAATTATCAAGGATAGCAAAACGTTCTGCACTTGTTGTGTGACCTGGACAAGCTTTACACAAAAAAAAATCTTCTTCAACTTCATCCATCCAGATATATCTGACATAAGCCATTAATTGTGCCTGGCCGGAAACATCCGTTGATTCGTCCAATTGAATAGCAAATTGTTTAGAATCTTGCAGCCTTGAAATCAACTGTTCTTCAACGTCAGCTGCCGCCAAAGCTATACCTCGCTGAATTGTGTCGTTTGAAAGTGGAATTGTTTTCAGTTTACTTGCCAAGGCATCACCAAACATCTCTCGACACATATCTATAGCAGCAGGCATTATCAGAGTTTCTGCAATTGTGTGAGGCTTTTTGGCCTGTGCAACTTGGAGAGCCACTAAAAATGATGCTCTTAAAGCCTTCTCATTGACTTTAGTTGCTTGGAGTATGCAAGACTTCTGAATACCAAGATTTGTGATTTTGTGATTTGGGCACATCGGCACAATTTAGGCCATGTCGTGCCTGCAGTCCCTCAAGGGCCACTCTCCCTCCACACAACAAAGGTCAAATAATTAAAATCAAGGTCTATTTACAATTAAAATAGTAGAGGTAGTAAAAATTTAATAATTTGGTAAAAATATAATGTAAAAAGTAGAAATCAGATCTTCGTAGACAATCCCACTTCCCAGATAAAGCCCAGTACCTTCCCAGGGTCGACATTATTGAATAGTGTTTTCTGAATACCAAGTGAATGTTTCTTGCGCATAAAATATTCCAATGGTTTCTCCGAGCAGTCAGTATGATTCGTTTTAAGATGTCTTCGGAGTTTCGCAGGTTTCATCGCTTCATTTGCAAGAATTAGTGAACATATTACACACTGTCGCAAATACTTTTCATCATACCGTCGTATGGGAGTACGTCTTTTTTTCTCCAGAACTGCATTTGATTCACACTCAGGTTGTGAAGATGAGTCAGAGAAATCATCATCGTTGTCCTTATGTTCGGTTGCTTTCTTTATTAAAAATTTATCCATGTGTTCAATCAATTTAATTATTTTGATTAGTTTTCAAATAAAAAAGCGTATTTTTGAATTTCAATATAAACGGGAAGACGGCAGGGCCCATCTGATTTCCGGTGTAACTAAAACTTAGAGTAAACATAAAATCGAAACGCACTTTTGCGCTATCGCCATCTTGCGATTTAAAATCAATAATTTTCAAACTGACTTCATATATTCTTTTTCATGTCTTTAATTCTATTATTTTTCATATTTTTTTTTTTAAAAAGCATGCAATTCGGGTTTTGCTCGCGGACCACCAGGCAAATGTCCGCTGACCACCACAGGTTGAGAACCGCTGCCATACAGCCACATGTAATGATAAACTGAGTATCCAGTATGTTAAAGTCAACAACACCAAATTGTCAACTCGAGTACTATGTACAGGTGCTCCACAAGGTTGTGTACTTTCTCCTGTACTGTACACTCTTTACACTAAATTAAATTTGCTGATGATACTGCCATAGTCGGTCTTATTTCAGAAGACGAGACTCAGTATCGAAGCTCGATTGAAGAGTTTACAAACCGGTGCACTGTCAACTTTCTAGAACTGAATGTCACAAAAACTTGTAATAGATTTCAGAAAGAAAAAACAAACTATACGTGAACTGCAAATAAACACTACATCTATATAAATATCAAGGCGTTATTAATAACAAACTTTTGTGGGAAGACCACCTTGAACTCTCGACAAAGAAAGCTCAGTAACTTTTTTTTCTATACAAACTCAACAGCTAAGTAAGAAGATCCTAGATACTTTTTACGCCGCTATATACAAAATCTGCTACACTTGACTGTAAGGTGGAGAGATAAACAGAGCTTGTGAAGTTTTAAAAATTCACACAAAATGAAAAGATTCCTAACCTGAATCGATGTCTTTTTCACATTCTTTGGCAATGTGCCCCAACTGATTACATTTGTAACATCGATCTTGATCCATTCTACATTCTCTGGCAAAGTGGCCAGGTCTGTTGCATTTATAACATTTGTCTGAAACAAGTGTATATATAGTTACAAAACCTGTGGGTTTAGGAATATATGAAACATGCATTTTCCACAAATAACGATTTCAAGAGTTAAACAAAACATTTTGCCAAACTAGGAATTAAACTTGAGTTTGCCAATAGATTCATCATTTTCACAAAACTAATTAAGCCTCAAAGACACCAATGAATCGAAATATAGGTTTTAGATAGCAAAGTTACTTTTTTTTTTTATAAATTAAACTTTTTAATATTGTATCACTATTGCAAACAAAACTACAAAAACCTAAATACTAATCAAGTTTTCAAACCAATATACTTACCACCGCCTCTACCATTGCGAAAATCCATTCGAGATCCTCTATCTCTGCCACCAAAACCACCACCTCCACTACCACCTGGTCCACCGCTGCGGCAGTCTCTTGCCCAATGGCCAGGTCTTCCACACTTGTAACAGTCTCCTCCACTCATTCTTCAAATCAACTCTGTATTTAAGACAACATACAAACTTAATGTTTAACCAAGAAAATGTAGAAAATCATCATATTTGGTTTTTAAAAAAATGATTTGGTTATTTATGAAACACCCAAATGTGTAGGCTTAGCCTCCCATCGACCCTGCCACTCTCGATAGGTGGCAGAGGCTATACTCTGTCTCAGGTCCAACTAGGGAATTTGGGTTCCTGACACAGCTTCATTTAGCCTTTTAGGGCTCTCTTTGCTTCTCTGTCTGCCATTTTGTTTCCTCTATGCCCACATGAGTCATGAGAGGGGATCAAGATGTGAAGATAACACCCCTGTGGTCAGCTGTTATTTAGTCTAAAAGCTTAAGGCTTTTATGTACCAATGGAATGTCAGTTTTCATCCGCCCCAAAGCTTGCAATGCAGATTTGGAATTGGGAGCATATGAGAAATTTCCTCCTGTCTGATGCTTTTACGGCTATGTTAGATCTAAGACTAATTTATTCTAAACAAAATACTATATTGGCTAACATCCTGCATCATGAGCGTCACGTATGCATTTTAATTTTTTTTTTTCCCTAATAAATAGTCTACAAAGCATAGGGTAGGTCTAAAAAGCATTGTTAAATTTAAATTGAAATGTCATACTATCTACAACTAGATCTACAATGTTGAGTCATGAATACCTAACAATTTATTAACATGTAAAGTGCGAAGTTCGAAAGTATTAAGCCCGCTGGCAGCAATTTTCAAGTTTGGATTTTTATAGCACCATAACGGTCTGACCTATAAAAAAACTGATGGTATCGCTGAATTCCTCTTCCTTTTTTCTATAAAAATAGATTGGATTTAATGTATCACTAGGCTTAGTTAAAATTAAATACGAGGTCAAAGAGGTGTAGGGTAGGTATCGCCAAGCGTACTTTTCCTCGAGCGGATTTTTCCCCAGTTAATAAGCTTGATCGGGTTGATGTAAGGTTCGAACAGATCAAAGAAAATATATCTAAAAACATGTTTTAATTTTTACTTTTCACTATAAAGTCATTTTCTTTTTACTCCAGCACAAGAACACCATCCATTGCACCATTTCCCACCCTCCACAACTTCAAATAGTCTCTTTGAGCTGATGAGCCATCAGACTTAAAAATAGCCTTAAGCCCATGACCCATTTCCTTCACTACCGGGTAGTAAAAAGAATAATTCCACACCTCCTGAGTTTGACCTCACCATGAACTTAGCCTTTACAAGGAAAAGGAAATAGTATGTGTCGGAAGTGAAGAAAAAAGGTGCATGCGCAGTAGCAATACAGTAGTAATTTGTTAAACATTCAAATAAACAAGTTTAGCAATAAAAAGTGAACTGTTTCGAACCTGTCGACAAATCGGGGCTGCTCGAACTTCGCACTTTATGTGCTTTTTTTAAAAAAAATTAATCAATGAATCCTAATGCAGTCTTGATTAGGAAGATATTGAAACAAGAATAAAATTATACAAGTAATGATACATGTAGACTAAAATACTAAATCTAGATTCTAGACTATATGTGTAGTAGATCTAGACTATAATATAAAATAAATCAAATTTAGAATGTAAACTTAAAACTGTAAAAAATCAACTCCGCCTAGAACTAGCTAGGGTAGACTCACGGCTAGAGTAGAGCCTAGACTGGCCTTGGCTTGAGCTGAGGCCTAGGCTAGTCAAAACCCTAACTCAGTAACTGCCTAAGCCCTAACTAAGAAATTAATTTGACATTAGTTACACTGAAGTTAAAATTACAGTACAGTAATCATTTCATAGTCTAAATTAGTCTAATTACTCGATTAGATTCTAGATTCTGGACTATACTATTACTCTAGACACATGTCACTGGTCTGGGATTGTGGTGCATGACACGGAGTCTAAATAAACTGAAAAAAAAGGTGGTTCAAAATCAAGCAAGTGATGATCAATAAAAACAAGTTTTCATAATCCATGATATTAATAAAAACCAACATATAGTATAGTATGATCTACCAATACGTTCTGTAACGAAGGTATGTGAGCTGCGGATAAAGAACAAAACAATGTCAATTGACATTTAGTCTAGATCTAATCTATGATTAATTTCTTACCCTCCGATTATCACAACCTCAACACGACTCCCCCTCACCACGCTTGATTTCAGTTTGTATATTTTGCACACGGCTAAGCCTTTTCCCTGAACTATCCTAACCAGATAATATGTGAAAAGGTTCCTCATATTGAATAGAGGAAAAAAATTTCTATGCAATATGCAAAATATTTATTAGATTCCTTTCTCCATAGACTAATAACCATTAAAAAAAAACGATAACTTTGCAATTTATTTTAGAATAAACGACTGGAATATTTTTTATCTTTTTATAAATTCAACGACTTCAATGACGCTTATTAAATCTAAATGTGTAGACCTATTTTTGGTAATAATTAGTTATGTTGACAATTGTTTTAACTTCAGAAAAGACTCATAATATACAATATCTAAAAAATGTATGCAGATAAATAAATAAAAGCCCTATAAATGGTTAATAATTTTATAATTTCATAAATCAATATCTATACATCAGTTTTAGAAATAACTCTTTAAGTGCTCCAATAAAATGAAGATCTAAACAATTTACAGAAAATTGAATTCACTACATTAACTTTTTCAAAAAATTATTCGAGATCTCTTTAGTCTTTTATCGACAATAGATGCCCATTTTTATTAATCTATTTTAGAAACTTGGCATTAAAAAAAAAAGCCAAACTGGTAGGAAATGCAAGTACACGCTAATCGTGCGCTTAAGATCGAATTTTGCACACGGTTCTAAACCCTTATTTTTATCATAAAAATAAAAGATTTCTTTAGCCTAGTGACGTGTTTGTCTATATTCTTTCCTCTCTATTGACCTCTTTCTATTTCTTTTTAATACATTGTGGACATAGACATATAAATACATGTATAAATGATGTATATATATGTATGTGTGTGTATGATTGTGGATCTATATAATATATCGTTGTTTTGAAGGGTGCATTTTAAGCTAAATTTCAAAATAAATTTATTGTTTTGTGTTTTTTTATCTGCCAAAAAAGTTACCTCAAAAAAAGTTGCTATGTGTATGATAGCGCCTTACAGCTCACGCTACTTTTCTATCTTTTTAATACATTGTAGATCTGATAATAAATCTATAAAATATTTCATTCTTTACCGTTGTATTGAGAAGTGCGTTTACAATACAGTTAAACTAAATTTTCAAAATATATTTTTTTTTTAATCTGCCAAAAAAAGCTACCTCAAAAAAAGTTGCTATGTAGACGATAGCGCCTTAATGGACATACTGCTCACACTATTGAACATGAGCTTCAGGTAGGGTTACAAGACGCCTGGCAAAAGATGGACTTGTAGACTATTTTGTCCGGTAGGCATTAGCCTAAAAATGTGAAATGTCCGGCTTTTACTCTTTTGTTAACTGCAATAGTAAGCCGTCAAATAAAATTATATCTTTTGGCCAAGTTCTGGCTTCAAACACACAAACTTATTCATATAGGCCTATGATGCCTATTGTCATTCACACAGAAAATGGGATTGTTCATTTGTTAGAAGATAGGGCAGAAAGATTTCCTTTTTTTTTTTTATTAACAACCTCCTTCATAACAGTAGCCTAATGTTTGTATATTATATATTCAAGGCTATTCATCTGCCATCAGAGCACCTCTTTTTTTTTCTTTTGAACATAAAAAAGTGTTTTGTTTTTTCTTTAAGACAATTCCTTCTTTATAAAGCTGGTGACTTTTCGTAAGATTGATTATTTTGCTCTTAAATTACGAATAATAATTTTTTTATACAAAAAGGAACTTTGGATCCCGACCCGATTTCCCCCCCCCCCCCAACCAAAAAAAAAAAAAATCCCAGCTAAGCTAATATAAATCTTCTCAAAGTATAAAAAAAAAAATTAATGCTAGGCCTATAGATCCAGAATTAGAAGACGGTGCGCAAAATGCTCCTGAACGACTTTTTTTTTTAACTCTTTAATAAAGACATGCTGGAATACCTGGTGGCGAATATGTGTTCAAGATATAGATTAGACTGTGGGCTATCTAGTGCTTCAGAGCAAATTTAAATTTTAAAATTATAGTTTCAAAAATTGTAACGGTCAAACCCGAGTTTTCCTTGCTAGTTGCCTAATTCTTTTCCCAAAGAGATTTATAAGCTGTCTTATTTCTAGACAAATCGTTAGAATCGTTTTTGATATTCGTGTCTACCATGTTGCAAGGCCACGAAAGGGCCGCATGGATGTCACTATGACACGCATCAAATTCTTAAAGGTTTTGTTGTGCTTTAAAAAAATCTTTGAGACTCTACTGTGTAATACTATTTTAATCTAACACATTTTCCGAAATATTGTGATAGCCTACATCCGTAGATAGTGCTACAAGTAAGCTTCAACCTTTAAGAGCCTACACATTTAGAGATTAAAAGGCAACATAAGGTCTATATTTCTATAAGGATTTAGAGTTCACTGTATGCATGCATATGATATACAAGTTATGGGCCGGATTGTATAGAAATGCCCGGGCCGATTTCGACACCCAGTCCGCCTCTGGATTCAGGCAACCCATTCCATGCTCGAAATATCCGAAATCTCCAAATAAATCTACTCATGGTCAGGGCCGGTCCTAGCAATTGCGGGCCCTATGCGAAACTGATTGCGCGGGGCCTAGTCTGGGTGGGAATAAGGATAATAAGTGAAAATTAAGATTTTGTATTAGAAAAAAAAATTCGACTTTGCATATAATTCATTCTTTACTAAGTACAAACTTGCGATCAATTTAACTTTACTTTACGAACCTTGCAACCTATGGCATATTTATATGCCATTGACTATAAAAGTAAATAAAGGTATTGGAACTTTCGCTAAAAAATTCGTCCGATTATTACATTTTATCACATGAAAGCTGACAATGCTCTTTTTTTTTATCGCACGTACGATTGGCATTTTCCGTAATAAATGACACCCACAAATGACAATTTTGTCAATTTTTCAGGAGATTTTTTATGAGTTTTCAGGAGGTTTTAATAAATGCAGGACATTTCCAGGAATTGTTCGTATATATTTTGCTATTTAATAAATACACATACAATTAGCGCGGGGCCTATGAAAGCGCGGGGCCCACTGCGACCGCATAGGTTGCAGTGGCTTAAGACCGGCCCTGCTCATGGTAAATGACCGCCCCATCGACGTGTTGTTACTGTTGCTAAAGTAGGCTGACACAATGACGTAGCATCCAAGGGTGAAGGGGTTCAATGAACCCGGGCCCACGACCATAAGGGCAACAGTCTGTGACGTAATAACCATGGCGCGAAGGGGGTTCATTGTGCTTGAGTCAATGACTCATGACTAATTGGGGCCCACATGAGCACTTGGGATGTCATAACGACCATAAGGGCAACAGCCTGTGACGTAATAACCATGGCGCGAAGGGGTTCATTGTGCTTGAGTCATGACTAATTGAGGCTCACATGAGCACTTGGGATGACATAAAAATTGTACTTTTGTGAAAACCGATTAAAAAATGGTCTTTGATTCTGTTAAGAAGTTCTACAAACACTGACTTCCAAGACTTGTGGAGAGTCAGAACTGAATCAAACCGAATGGCGTTATTACTTACACACACAAAAATAATAATAATGGTACAATGCTTGCATTGGAACTAGAATACCTTTTTCTAAATGTGCCCCCGGGTACGCTATTCTGCCTCAACGTGGCACTCAGGTGGAAACTATCATTTGAGGAAGTGATTAGGCTAAATGAACGCGTAGGACATAATCGTCTGTATTTTATAAGATAAGAAGATGAGATAATGCAAAAAGATGGCACTAAAGGGGGGGTGGCTTATGAATGCTCTTAGTTTATTTCACCTTCAGAGAAAAATTAAAAGATTTAAAACAGTCTAAGAAAGAGTGCCCAAAAGAAGGAAAGAGGTTTTATATAAGTGGCAAGTCAGAATTAAAAACATGGGTTTAGTTGTTTAGTTAGATTGGTTTATATTTGTATCAAACTGCTTGCTATTATTTTGCTTTTGTTCAAATTTCTGTTTTGACTGATAATTTCTCACCTTGATATATGGTCTGTAACATTCACCTTCTCCTATCTCTTAGTTTGTTTTGGCACCTCACAAGATCTGTTGAATGTCTTTCTCCATTCCTCTCTGTCTTTTGTCTTGGATAGAATTTCTTTCAATAAAGGCCTGTCCATTCTTTTATGTTGTCTTCCCATCCCCTTCTCTGCCTCTTTTTCCTGGAACTATTCCTTGAAGGAAGGTCTTTGTGAGCCCTGAGGACAATGTGATATTGCCTTAAGAGTTTAATTTTGAGGTTTTTTTTTATTCCATTGCTGTATTAATCCTGTTTCTAATCACTTTGCTTGTGATGAGGTCATTGTATGTAATTCCTAGGATTTTTCAGTAGCATCTCAATTCCATTGCTAGGATCCTCCTCTCTAGTTCTGCAGTCATCATCTCAGATTCGCAAGCATATAAAAATGTTGCCATGACCAGTCTGATTTCATTATAATTATGAATATAAATACTAAAGCTGACTATTATGTGTCTTTAATTTCAAAATATGCCAATTTTTTACTTGGAATTTGACTGTTATATAAATAACATGTGATTTGAAGTTAGTGTTCTATATATCTGTATAATTCTGTCCAGATGGGTTTGTCTCTAGTCACCTGAAACACTCCACTCATCCTTAATCTTCAGAAGAAAAGACATTTGTCAGGAATTGCTGCTTGTGGTATACACTCTGGACTGTCATCTCAACAGTTCTGGTTTCTAAGCTTGTCTTCCGCCACTCCTTGACACCCTGCGGTGTTAGTCAAGAAAGAGTTTGACTTGCATCTGCTTGGGGGAGCTACCACCTTCTACTAAGCGTGTCCCCAGGTGGCGGATAGGGAAAGGACCCTTAGATATAAGGGTTAGCTGTGAATACCTAATAAACAGCTGCGGATCAACTGGTTTGCAGTCATGGAGGATGAGGTGGAGTATTCCAGGTTAGGATATTTACTAAAAACATCTCAGAAATCTAGGGAAATGATTGCAAAAAGCGAGTAGGCATATAGGGCGCTTTAACTCTAAACCGGGTAGATGAAGCTCGTTAGATATGGATAGCAGTTCATATAGGAGAGAAAACTCCGAAAATAAACCCCTGCTGCCTTGCAGATGAACTTGGATGATCAAAGGCTTTGGGTGCATACCCAAAATGAAAAGCAGGCTGAAGTCAGAGTCAATGGGTCTCCTGGCGCATAACACATTGACACGCAACCTCATCTATAAAATGAGAACGAAGAAGAAGAAGATTTGCATCTGGTCACTGCTATGCGTTGGGGATGGTTCTGAGGTCTGAAGTTCGAGTCCTCCTTGTGGCTTATCTATGTACTACAGTTTCTTCACCTTCTTCTCAAGAAGCTGCCTTTATGTTTGATGTCACGTTTCATGATTATCTTATCTTGCTTGAGATCTATATTGTTTGAGATCTATCTGATCATGTTTAAGATCTTTTTTTTTTCTTATTTAAGATCTATCTGATTTAACTTGTGATCTATCTTATATTTTTCTGATCTATTTTATCTTGTTTGAGATCTAGTCTATCTTGTTTTAGATCTATCTTATCTTGTTTGAGATCTATTTATCTTGTTTAAGATCTATGTGATATAATTTGTGATCTATATTATCTTTTTATGAGATCATCTTATCTTATTTGAGATGTCTCTTTCTTAGCTTCTGCAAAAAGAATTTCAAGAGATGATGATATTTATATTAAACCCTGATTGCATTTATTTTCTTCTAGAATGTCCAAAAGATTTGTCAGCTAATGAGCCTAAAATGTTGGCTTGTTTACAAATATGAGATCTTCCTTAACTACACAAGTACCTTACAGAAGAAGGCTACTCACTTGTGTTTAGATATGCCTGCTGTACCAAGACTCACGTTGACTGGATATTTATATAGCCTAATATTGTTACTGACAATTATCTAAGTATTGCATGTCCTGTACAAGCCTCAATGACTAAGATAATTAAAGATATTAGTAGAATGCAATGAAAATCAAAGATGGTTATTAAAACAAGAAAAAGTAGGCGCCTGTATAGCTTAGTTTTCTACTATATATAATGTTTGTAGATTCTAAAGTTAGAAAGTGTCTTTTTTTAATGACACATTGCCTGTCAATACTGTTTAGTTTAATCTTTTTTTTTAATATAGTGCCTATCACCCTAAGTGATGGTCAAGCTCAACAGATATTATTATAAGCAGCTTTTTTTTCTGGGTATTATTCAACCACAGAAGCTGTGAGGGATATTTGAAATCCATTGCTTACTTGTCTAGCAGAAAGATTTCCATCCATTTAGTGATAAAAGATTAAGTGTACACAACTTTTAGTAGTCACCACAGTGTGACCACATAACACTTACATATTGATGCTCAAGACAAAGCTGTTCATGAATGGTTTAGTTTTCTTTATACTGAGGGTGTCCAAGAAAGGTAAGGTCAAAGGTTAATTGGAGTTTTTTTTAAAATGCTGTGAAAGTATTAAATTTCCCTTGTTTTTTTTTTTTTTTTTTTTGTATGAGCTTAAAGGCATTAACCATATTTTTTGTTTTACAAATGTAGGACGAACATGTCGCAGTTATCTATGTAACTGTATAGTAGAATTATTTCTCTAATTGATAGTGCGGCGTTGATCACTATATTGATGACGTCATTACACTATTAATATTTTACTTTGTAGACTAGGGGACTGAGCTTTTGTTGCTTGTCACAACTTCTAGTGACGTAAAGTTAGGTGTGTGTGGTTTGCGTCATTTATCGTCTAGTACAGTCTCTCCATTGTTTTGTACGTTGGTACAGATAGACGTGTCTTGAATTTCTCCTTGGTTATTGTTACTGGATAGCCTTAACATTTGCCTTGGACATTTTCTTGTTGAATTATCTTGACCCCTGTTTAGGGTGAGTTTTATTTTTCATTGTATAGTTTTTCTATTTGAATTCGTTCGTATTTGTAAGTCTATAATTAGACTAGATCTAGATGATTAGAAGAATCCTTTCTTTTATCTTCTATAGGGTTTTAACAAGTCTACGTTTTGGTCGTAGTCTCAGTTCAAGACTATTTCAAGTTTTAACGTCAAGTCTAAGTAGTGATCTTAGCTTGGTGTCAAGTCTATGTGTTAGACTCAGTGTAAAGTCTTGGTGTCAAGACTTGTTTATCCAGTCTCAATTTTCTATATTGAGAGTACAACTTTAGGTTTACAGTCTACAGGACTGAGGTCTTCATCTCACTAATCTCAGTTGGTCGTCTGGTGTTCAAGTTGGTTTTTCATGAGTCTGAGGTTCAAGATTCTAGACTGCGGGTTGCCTTGGTCAGACCTGATGTTATAGTATGAACTATAAACTTTTAGAATTGTCGTCAGTGAACAGTATCGGATCTAGAGGCTAGATCTATGTGGATTACCAGTTGTTGTGTTGGAAGTCTATTTGAACAACTTGTAATGAATATATTAAGGTAATGATATTGTTCAAATAATGATCATTTATATGTCGCAAAGAGAATAACTGGATTATTTTAGATTACATATTATTACACATATATCTATTGATATTAATACTATTATTATCATTCAGCATACATCAATTCATTTGTAAATATATCACTGGAATAAATTTTTATTGTTATTTAACATCATACACTTAGTTTATTAATTTATATACATCTGTATGTGTATGGTGTGCTTGTCAGGCTGAACTTGGGGAAAAATATTACAAGTTCAGAAAATAATAACAATAACACACATTGAAATAATATTAATTTTAAATAAATATTCACATTTGAAATATCTAATAATAGTTTGATAAGTACAAGAAAACAAGAACCTGACAGAACACATTCATAAACTTTGTCTTTGAATCTGAAATTGTAAAAAACTTAGAGAAAAAACTTACAATGTTTTGTTTTTTAATTTAAATTTACCAGGTACCTGCTATTCATTTACTTTGACTGTTGACTTTAAGTTAGAAATGAAACAAAGATTTCTTTGAGGTATATTTGTTAATGACAATAGGCATTAAAGAGAGTTGACACAGCTAACTGTACTTTTCAACAAGATAATGTCTTAAAGAAATTAAGAGCTTTTGATGGAATTCTGTGGTTGAATAACATAAGTAAAGTTAATCAATCACAGGAGTCCATCAAAAATGTAAAATGCTAAAAAAATATATAAGATTAAATTTTTGAGATTACATATTCTTTATGTAGAATCTTTTTTGAACAAAGTTTACCAGTATAAGTATTTAGACCTAGGAACAAATGATAACTAGATATATTTTTTATTTGAAACCACTGGCATATATTTAACTTGTTACTAATAGCCTACTTTTTAATTTCCGCAATATCAACTGTAGTTTTCTTTGAAGAGTTCTATATGAAAATGTTACTTTGAACACTGCTGAATTGATAGATTTTATTCAATTATGTTTTGTCAATGAAATATTGTACAATGGCATATTTGTTTTGTATTATAGAATTAAGGTTTTTACAGCTATATATTAAAAACATCTTAAAATTAATGTAGTTTCTGCACTGAATAATTTTTTAAACTTTTGGATAATTTATACTAATTTTGTTATGTTTGGATATTTGTAGAATATGAATATCATATTAAAGGCATTTATTTACTTACATAATAGTTTTTACAGTCATTTACAGACTTCAGTGGAGATTCTTTGTACATTGAACCTTGTTGGTAGTGTCAATGTTATTAAGTTTACATCAAGTATTTAAGTATAGTTCTGGGTGTTCACTACATTGTTCATCAAACAATGACCTGGCAGAGCTATATACCATGTAAACCGTTGATTCGGCATGCAGGCTAGCTTTTAAAATATGATTTAGACAGAACAAATATCTGTTGTAAGAGGTATAGGGTATACAACTCTAGCAATAATATCTTTGACAATAAAATATTCTCATCAAGTTTATATTTTTGGAACAGAATATACAAATGTGTTAAATATACATTAAATATATATTTTTTTTAAAATTTAAGAATAACAACTGATATTTAGTTTTATCCCTTTGTATCTTTCTACAGTAGAACTGTCATATTTTTTTTTAAATTCTAGGTAGTATAACTTCTAATTGAATTGTCTCCCTTTCAAAATCAAATGTCTAAATGAAGTTTATTTTGATTCTACACAATCTTTTACTACTAAAATACTAAAAGTAATATCAGGACCACCAATAAAAATTTATTTAAGCAGCAGTTTCAGTTTTATCGTGACATTCCAAAAAGATGATTGTTAACTTTAAATAAGCTGTGCCTCTTATACATTGATTTTATTGACTCATTTTTATATTTATGTATACCTTGTAATAAAATGGCCTTCATTTTACAATATTAGAACCATTTTGCTTTTTTTTTTTTAAATTGTAAGTAGTCTGTGCTAATTATTTTTTTGTTCAAATTACTTTTGTATTGCCTATATGGGGAAATGATATTTGACATTTCTTTGCTCAGCAAAAACAAATCAGGATTTGAACTCAAGCCCCCCTTGACACTGGTTTATGCCAAATATCCTGCATTTCATGCACTTTGCAGGCCAAATTTGAAACTCAGTGCCCCAGGGCTGGTAGAAAGAGGAAACCATGTCACATTACTATTTGCTGTGCAACAGAGCTAGGAAGCACTTCAGCTAGGTTTCAGTCCAATGCTTTAGCTAGAGGATTTGAGTCTCTCAAGCTGACACTCAAATGAAGTCTGATATAATTTTTTATTTTTTTTTAAAGTTGTACGGATGTCTTTAAGCTATATAACCTAACCAAGTCCAATGTGTTGATTGACATATTTACCAGGTACTGTTACTAAACAAAATGGCTGCTTTTATTCCTCCCACCAGCAACCCTTAGATTTAAATATACTAAAATTGTACAAATTTTATTCTTTTCCTTAAGTCACTAAAAACTTCTTACAAACAGGTTTGTTTAGCTAATTGCTTTGTAACAATATTTGTCTTTGAGCAAGTTTCTGTCTAAACTATCAGCAATTCTCAAACTTTGATCTGATTCTATGGTGAAGGATCATCTCATCTCCCAGGCATCAGCTATGGTTGGAATGATGTCCCCCACTCAGCAGTTCCCCCCTCTCCAAGCAGCTATTTGAAGGAATGGCAAATGCCAATACAGTTGAGACGCAGGCTCTGCAAGGGAGCAGCACTGTTTGCTTCAAACTGTCTAAGAGTTGCTAGCTTCTGATTTCATGTATGTACTGGTAGTAGGGTGCTTATATCCATATCACTACTAACAATTCCAACCTTATGGAACCAGGTCTAATTAGCTTAACACATGATTAAATAATTTTTTAAAAAGCTTGTTCTAGAATTGATATGATGAATCAACTATATTGTAGGGCCATGCAACTGCAGCTTCACAAAGAAAAACATAAATCTTAACTTTGTTGTAATACAATAATAAGCTGCTTATAAAATAAATATATCAATGAAAAACTGCAACATGAAGAATCTTGATCTTTGAATCCCTTTGGGTATCAGGTCTTTTAAATTTGTAATAAAGAGAATTTTTAGCACAATATTTGGCTAAACAAATGGGTATCAACTGTTTCAAAAGGACATAACTCTAACTTAAAAGTAACTAAACAACCTCTTGGATAAATAATATGTATACAAGTCTTTTTACATTTATATATGTATCATCGAGGCTTGGTGTGCATATACATGTTACGGAATTCATATTTTGAGATAACTATTAATGTATTTGAAACTTAATAGTAAAGGGAAGTAACTGCAGCAGGTCATTGTGATGGCCTCAATACACCTTGAAATGCATAGCAATTACTTCAATGAACATGAAGAATTTTAATCAGCGATGAAATGGAAAATTACTAAAAAGATATTACAGGCAGCACTATTAAGATTTAGTCAGTGATTATCCTCTATAATACAAACTCTTAGTCAACTAATCTGACCTCAATATTCAATCATTTCAAAGATGATTACGTCATACGCGTCATGCATTTAGTCATGCATATTAACCAATGACTTAAATTCTGCCAAGTCACTGGTTTTTCCTGGCTAGCTCAGGCAACCCATTCCATGCTCTAATAGCACTAGGGAAGAAGGAGTATTTGTACAAATTTGTCCTAGCATATGGGACGAGGAATGTGCCTTTATCTTTGTGTCTTTCAGAGTATTTTATAAAGTTTTGTATTTGAAGGAAAACACATGGCAGTCTTTTTATCTTTTATAACAACTAGTCGACATATCGACTACAGTTGTCTACGCACTAGACTAGCCCTAGAGCTATCTGACCAATACACACTGGTCTGCTGTCCAACCTTTAGTGTTTTACTCAAGTTCAAGCTTGTATACTTTTGGACATCGAGGAGGGGGCGTGTGATGAAAGTGTTACTTTTTTTTTCTAGGACTGGTTACCCGAATGTTAAGATCTTTAAGTGTAGTCATTGTAGATCAACAATTCTTGATCTCAGTATGGCAGATTATGGCCAACGTTTTGGTCTATACCTTCTATCAAAGGTTTAACTATTTGTTTTAGTTGAAAATATTAAAAAATGTATCTCTAGATTCTCCTGTTATTAACAAATTATAGTTTAGCAAATTTAAACCACTAAATATTAACTTAAAACGCTTCAGATTCCCACTACAAACTAACTAAATCTATAAGCACGTGAGCGATGTATACACACAACCACGTGACTCGGGGGGAATCCGGAACTACCTCTGGTGTGTGCCAAAACTTGATCTTCATCTAAAAGACGACGGGATTAATCAGTTAATCTGAGGAGACATGTGAAATTGCATATGCCTATCATGTAACATTCAGAACTAGGGTAGACCTATGCCGCCTAGTAATATATAACATTAAAAAATCTTTGGTAATTCTGCAGGATTTCAAGGGGCAGTCATCTTTGTTATTGTTTGTTATTGTTTACTAGTTTAAACTGTAATCTTATATCTTGGGTTATCTCTCAGATTTGAGTTTTTGTTTGTTTTTATTTTTGTAGCTAAAAAATATGATAGATCTAGCTATACCGGTATCATCTAGTCCCAATAAGTCTATTAATTAGACTCATAATCTAATAGACACCAAAACAGGTTAATGCTTGACTCCCAATGGGGGAGGTAACAGCGCTCCCACAAGACCCCTCCCCCCTCTTTTTTTTAGCATAAGGCGAAATTCTAATAGCCTTAATAGGCTTAGATTTACATTTAAAACAAGTTAATAGAAAAATGAGTATTAAAAAGTACAAACATTTGTTTAAAAAAAAAACAAAGATAACAACATATTAGGGTAATCATTCGACGGTTGGGTCCCCTTTCAAGAATGCTACGCAAGTGGCAGCATCCTGTCTATCCTCACGGTGTCTAGTTAAAGTTAGATCTAGGTCATCTAGGTTCCTAACCGGGTACATGGTATTAGTGCATATAATCATAATCTGGGTCCACAATATAATGTTGGTCTATTATAATACTGGTTTTACTAATACTAGTCTTACTCTTACTAGACTATAGTATAGAGGCTAGATTGCTAGATCTTTAATCTTTATATTTTATTTATATTGCAAATATTTGGTATGTTCTACTAGTAACTAGATGTATATCTACTCCTATTTACTCCTCCTAGCTGCTAGCTTGACCATAAACTGATAAGTCAGGGCGGCCTATTTCCAATCTCAGGTTTGCTGATGATATATCATATAAGAGATTATAGACTATTATAGTCCTTCATTGGGTATACATGCTAGCAAGGCATTGTTGTAATAATCACGGCAAGCAGCTTATTTGAATGCCACAGAAGGCTTTTTTGTTGACTGTTGTCAAATAAGCCTTAAGGTCTAGTATGTACACAGAGACTCGTGCAGAACTGACTTGTGTGTGGGTCAAAAGACAGAGATAAGTCAAAGAAAACTCTAAGATTGCAAACTATATGGACATAAGGAACCTGGCAGTTTGTGATGAATTGTGAATCTGCACTCTCTAATTTTGAATAGCTTCCACTTGCGCTACCTGAGACGCATAATGGGCAACTCTTGGAGGGACCATGTCTCCAAATCCAATCAGGAAGTTTTGAAATTGGCCAATATGAACAGCATGTATGCTCTCTTGACACAAAGAAGATTACGCTGGCTCGGACATGTCACCCGCATGCCAGATGGTAGAATCCCGAAAGATATCTTATATGCTGAGCTTATGGAAGGAGTCAGACCCAAGGGCCGCCCAAGACTAACATATAGAGATGTCTGCAATCGAGACATGAGAGCCACAGGCATAAGCGAAAGTATGTGGGAAAGCATAGCCAAAGACCGGAGTGCATGGAGACAGACTGTGCGTGCTGGGACAAACCTTGCTGAGAACAAAAGAATTGAAGCAGCCTTAATCAAGAGGGAAAAAAAGAAAGTTGCCCTGTCCCCTAGCCCTGAATCAGAGGCATACACATGTATGAATTGTGGCAAAGTCTGCCGTTCTAGAATTGGCTTGATTAGCCACACCAGATTCTGCCCCGTCTCAAGATTAAGCCAAAACCAGTGACTCATTTGGGCGCATCCATTGCCTTTGGGGACAAAAGGAGCCATATATATATAATCTCTAATTTTGTAAAATGTGGTTTTGTACTAGTGGCGTGGGGGGGAAGAGGGGGGAGAATTTAAAAATTCCCTTGGGCCCCCACTTGAGGGGGGCACCCAAATGAGGTTTTTTTTGCATTAAATATTAAATATTATGCAAAATGCAGGGGTCCCCAAAGAGGTCAAGCCCCAAAGTGATGGCAAATTCCTAGCTTCTCCTCTGTTTTGTACTAAATTTAATTACATCTGATCTGTCCACATACTCTAATACTCTTTTATGTAAAATAAATGGAAAGCCTCATATGAGTTGATTTAAATTGAATTGAAGTAAAACCAACATAGAATCATTTAAGAACATCAATAGGCCAGGAAAGAGTTTCAGCTTTTTAAAGATAAGGCTGACATACCAAAGATGAATTACAATGCTCTAATAAAGGATTGATTTCATTAAGGCTAAAAGAAGAAGATTTTAGTTTCTTTCTTTTTTTTTTTTTTTTTATAAGTTTTATTGTATGACCACTGCCATGCACTGGCAGTCCCAAGCACCCAACAAACATCATTTGGAATCACCTACATTTAAAGATAAGCCAACAAGACAATAAGCACAATCCCTTTTTTTTGGTTATTGAAAGATAAAAAAAATGGGGTGAAATATAGACATGGAGGACTTGAACCACTGACCCTGACATGGCACCATTGCCTAGCAGTGACTAGTCTAACTTACACTTTTGCTGTTCCGCTTTCCACATAGACTTGTCGGGGTCAGTGGTTCGAGTGCTCCTTAGGACTTGTCTGTATTAATAACTGCCTTTCATTGTTGATATGTAAGGTACATTGTCACTTGTATTTAAAGTTACACTCTCTTACTGGTGGGGGCATTGTGGCTGAATGGTAAAGCAGTTGGCTTCCAAACCGAGGGGTTTTGGGCAAGATTACTCCAATAGAGCATGTCCCAGGTACTCATTAGAGTTGAATGGACTCAGGGGCATTCTAAAAATCTAGAAGCTAAAAAAACCTTGGTCTACACTGGAATTGAAAGTTGAGACCACTCGGTACAGAAGCTGTGCACTTAACTTCACCCACCACTCTCCCTTATTCTTATTATAAGTTAAATAGTTAAATATGGGATACTTGTTATTACAGGAAATAGTTAAATATGGGATACTTGTTATTACAGGATAGTAGACAGAACACTTCATTATGGACAACATCTTGCAAGACAGCACAAGAGATGTTGAAGAGGACTTAGAACCTATTTGTAAAAAAGCCAAGTTGAGCAATGGCAAAACAAATGCAGATGCTGTGATTCAGTTGGAAAGTAATTCAGAAGAGGCTAGCAAAGAAAGCATCCAAAGCAATGACATTGGCATAAGTGTTGAGGTTCCACCAGCCGAGAAGCTTCTGCCTCTGACAGAGTCACAGGCAGGCATAACAGAATATTTGAGTGATCATGAAGGTTTCAGTGCAATCATTAAACAAAGGTAAGAGATGGATACAAATTAATTTTTTAAATACATTTTATAGAAAGTAGATCTATCCATGGTCTCCTTCAGTCACAAAGCAGCTATGGATCATCTCATAGAAATGAGATGAAAGCCTGAGCATTAGATATAGCCAGAATGATGTCGCCCCTAACAGTACAATTCTTTATGCAGGTTAGTCTCAACTTCAGTGCCTCCATGGCTTATGTTTTCATTGTTTCATAGGTACTCAGACTTTATTGTCCATGAAATAGACAAAGAGGGCAATGTTGTTCACCTGACAGACTTGGCAGTGCCAGAGGATGACCAGCATGAAGAGACTGCATCTGAAACCGAAAAGGTACATTTCTAATAAAATGGACTGTTTTAAAAATTATGTACATCCTTCCTAAAACACGTCAAAGTTATCAATTTTGCTATCTTGAATACAAAATCTATTTTTACTGATGGCCCTGAATAGGAAAGTTACTAAGAATAATTTTAAAGAGTCCAAAAATAATAAAATATGTCTGATGTTAATTTTTTTGCTGTCAATCAAAACAAGAACGGAGCCGTACAAAAACTCGTTCGTACCTCACTCAGTCAGACTCTATCACCGCCACTCATTGATCAGGGAACATGAAATGCACCAAGATACCTGTGTGTAGTCGCTGAATGAACTCTTTATGTTGTCTGTTGTATTTATGTGTATTTTTCTGTTGTGTTGTCTTAATATGAGAAAAGAGTCCTTGTAATCACAACAAATTTCCGTAAGGATCAATAAAGCAGTCTTAATCTTAGTCTTAGTCTTAGTCTTAGTCTTTTTCATTACACAAAAGAAAATATATTATTAATACATTTTATGTTTGTATTACGATAATATAAAAATGAGTTTATATTCTTTCTATATCCATTTTTTTTTTTTCAATTTAATATTGTCATAACTGCTACATATGATTTTATCTAATTACTTGATTTTAGAATTATTTTTTTCTACAGATTACGTGTCATTAAAATTGCTTCAGTAAAAAAATAATTATCTATCATCATATTTTTTTAGAAGCTTCAATGCTGTTAATTTCAAACTTAATCTCAGTCAGTTTATTAAGACAAAAAAAATGTATGTGTTATAAAAAGATTTTCTAATGAAAAAGTTTTGGGATTGAACAGGTGACAGAAAGTTGTCCTGAAATAACAGAAGACATTCTAATGAAGCTTGATCAACTCGCTAACAGTGGAGATAAAAAGAGCACAGTTGATGTTGTTGTACGTCCAAAATTTTGAAGTCTCTAAATTCAAATTAGCAATAAAATTATTGACTCAATTTTTTGTTATTAAGTATTAAAACTTGCAATGGAAAAAATTGAATACAATTCTTATCAGCTCATGATACAAAAAAGTTCTGATTTAAACAATTTTGAAATGTGTTTTTTTCCTGCAGGCGCCAGAAGATAAAGAACGCAGAACAAAAATTCACTTGATTATAAAGAAAAGATTCCCTCAGCTGGAGACTAAGACTGTTGACAAGGATGGTCAAAAGTTCATCCAAACTCTTTTGAGATCAGGTATTTAATTTGAATTGGAAATGCTTATTACCACAAAAGATTTTTATAGAATGATTTCAAACTAATTATCTACGTATTGCTTCTTTTAATTATTAAAACCTTTGTACACTTGCGATACATTGTTACCTACCAGATTTGTTATTAACCTTAATCATGCTTGAAAAGTTTCTAAACTACCTGTTTTCCTCCACCAGATAAGCTTGTTTGTTTTATTAATACTTTGATTCTTTTCAAATTATTCTTTATTGCGTATTTAGAAAAAAGTAGCATCCCTATTAAAATTTTGTCTTTATTACTCGGTTCATTCTGTCGAACTTTACTGATGTTTAAAAAATCAAATCAGGGTCTAATTCTATTTATTACTGTTGAGTTCAAAAAGAGTTTAAAAAAAAACGCTTACATTTTCCTAAATTTTTTTTTCTAAGGAAATTCTCGTGGCTCTAATTATGAGGAATGGCCAAAGTCCAAGAAAGCTTGCCAGTTTGTCAAGTTTGTGCTTTATAAGGAGAACAAAGACACCATGGATGCACTGGGTCTCATTTCTAAACTGCTGAAGCAAGTAGACACCATTTAGTTCCATGTCTTATTTTAAATCTTAAAATTCAACTTTTAATCAATGATCAATAAGTTTTAATCTACAAAATAGTTTTAATTTATCTTTATATCTACAAAATAGTTTTAATTTATCTTTATATCTACAAAATAGTTTTAATTTATCTTTATATCTACAAAATAGTTTTCATTTATCTTTATATCTACAAAATAGTTTTAATTTATCTTTACATCTACAAAATAGTTTTCATTTATCTTTATATCTACAAAATAGTTTTAATTTATCTTTATATCTACAAAATAGTTTTCATTTATCTTTATATCTACAAAATAGTTTTAATTTTTGTTTTGTTATGGCACAAAAAGGAATTAGTTATTTGTTTTGGAAATAGGAGAAGTTTTGACATTAAGTGTTACCTTTTTGGTTTATCTGCATGAACCACATAACACTTTCAATCTACCAAATAGTTTTAATTTATGTTAATATCTATCAAATAAATTCACATTATCCAAATAGTTTTAATTTAACATTAAATCTATCCTGTGAAGCTTAATATTTTAATCTATCATACTAATGACAAAAAAGTTTCAAGGTAGGTTTTAATGAAGCCAAGAAATGTGTCTTTGTTCATCAGAGTCAAAGAAGGTTTTTTCCAGTACGCAGGAACTAAAGACAAAAGAGCTAAGACATCCCAGGAGGTGACAGCCAACAGGTACAGTAACAATCAGTGTTCATCAAACTTTTGTTTGTTTTAAAATCTGCAGATTACCCTCGGAAATGAAGATTATTACGTCCTTGTGCAAATCTCCTGCAGGACAGCATGACTGCGGGTAGGATTTTAACGCAGGAACATATTGATAAGTCTGAAGTGTATACCACACAACCACACGATGCTCCATCCCTTAAACTTTGATTTCCTTTGAAAACATTCCCACATATGGATTTCTTCACATTTTTTTCTTACTAATTTAATTGAAAAAAAAATTTTTTTTGACTTATGGAATTTAATTTTTATGAATCCTAAAAGTAATGATCTATAGTTGCATATCCCCATTTAATATTTTTAAAAAATCAAATGCCCCACCTTATGATTTTTTAAAAATTAATTGATACAAAAAAATCTTAACATTGTTAAATACATTTTCTGTTGTTGAAACGTTTGAAACATTGAAAGATTCTTTTGTGTCTCTGTATCTAGAATTCATCCTAAGAAACTGGCATTCTTGAACAAAATGTTACGGAATATGGCAGTTGGTAATTTTAGGTAGGTGTCTTTACATTCTCTAACTTGTCTAACACAACTACTAATTATAATACATTTTTGGTGTAATATGGAGGCGTAGTGGCTGAGCAGTAAAGCGCTTGGCTTCCATCCGGGGTCCCAGTTTCAAATCTTGGTGAAGATTTTAGGATTTTTGGGCGCCTCTGAGTCCACCCAGTTCTAATGGGTACCTGATATTAGTTAGGGAAAAAGGCGGTTGGTCATTGTGCTGGCCACATGACACCCTCATTAATCGTTGGCCACAGAAACAGATGACCTTTACATCATCTGCCCTAAAGACCACAAGGTCTGAGAGGGGAACTTTACTTTTTTTTTTACTTGGTGTAATATACTTTCTGTAAGACAGTCCAAATAAGAACATCTCATTTAGATATTTAGCTACATCATATATAAACCTTTGTCTGGAGGGACATGAAAATATGTTTCAATGAACATTCAACTGTAAACTATAATATATTTGCTGTTTGCTTATATAAATTGTCTCCATGGCTTTAGGTTTACTTTATTGATAGCTAACGATTTTGTTGCTGTCAAATCTGCTTTTTTAAAAAACTATTGCTTTATCAAATACAATACAGTGTATTTATCATCAAGTTAAATATAGAACATTGCTCAATTACCTACATTACCTACCAGCATCTTCCAGTAATGTTCATGACATTTAAACCTTGAGGTATCCACCACCATGTCCCAACAGAAGGCCATTTTGTTTTTAAAAATTAATGTATTAACTAAACATTCAAGTGTTGTTGGTTAGGCAATCTCCTTGGTGGTGAATGAAAAGATCTGAGCAGCAACAAACAAAACAGATTTGTATGTCATATTTTTTTTCAAGTCTTTTGGCTCTGGTTAAATGTTTCGTTGTAATTGAAAAGCTGAAATGTAAGTAAGTGATGAAAAAAAAAAGGCTAATAAATGTTCATAGAATGCACTAATATTGAGTTATTATTAGTATTATTATAAGGCTTATTTAAGTTTTTTTTTTCATTCTTTAAATAACACATTTAAACCATGTAAATTATGAGTGAGTCTGGTGTGAATGTACATTTTTTTTTATAGTTATAATGTTTTGTTTGGTGTAATGCACAAATAGTAAGACAAATTTCCTTATGGACAAAAAGGATTATTATTATTATGTTAGAAATGAAGGAGTATTCATTATTTTTATTGTACATTGACCTATAGGTATGTCAAAGAACCACTGAAGCTTGGACAGTTATCAGGGAATGAGTTTACTATTGTACTAAGGTAAGACTAAAATTTCCCAGCCTTATTTATCTCTTTTATATATATATTTACACACCAGCTTTTAGATTTTTTTTACATGACATATTTTTTGCATTTGATAAACAAAGAGATTAATAATAAAATAAAAGTTAACTTGGTAACATGGAAATTTGTGTGTAGCTAAAGGTTAATAAAGGTTTCATATAGCCCACACAATGACCAACAACCTGTCCTAGACAGAAGTTGCTATTCATTAAACTTCAATGTGATTTGAACTTGAAATGCTAATCTAAGTCCATCTACCCTCAGCACTCCTACACTCAAAGAATAGGCCAGTAGGTAAAGTAAATGATGCTCAAAGGTCAATTTTTGTTCTATTGCCAAAATTTATGTCTTCGTTACTGTACCTTATGAAATCATTAAACAGCATTTAAAACTATTTTATTGTCATAGACTAAGAGTGTTTAAATATAATAGGGATCTTACGCACTTTCTTTCCTTAAATTTCTATTAATGTAGTTCTTTTTCTAGAGTATTGCAACAATATTTTGTATTAGAGTGTGTAGTGCTAGATATTACTGGATTTGGTCTGCTCCTTGTGTGATGTGAATACCTCTTCTGGTATTATTATAGTGTTCTTGTTTCATTGATTAAATATCTTTGTACACGCACAAAATTTTATGTTGTGCATGTGTACCACTTTATCTACTAAGTTCTAAGACACTACATGTAGATTTATTAACAGACTTCAGAGTTAGCAGACGTGGTTTTTATTACACAAATACTTCATAACATAAATTGGCAACTTCAGCCTTCACATAATAGTATAGAATATTTCACATAGAATAGACTTATAATCCTTGAAAAAATTATCACATACATAGTTCTTAATACTTTTATCTTAAAATACAAGACACATGGACTCCAGTAATATCCCCTATTCCTCGTGAAATAACTTCTTCATAAACTCACGTATCTTGTGGTTCTCAACCAACCAATGTCACAGTCTACCAAATCATGGTGTGACAGAGTGCTTGATGTGAAGATGTTATGATGAGACTGCGTTGATCAGACAATGCATTTCTGATGTTCAATTTCAATTTAAACAGTTACTGAACACTGAAATAATATTGTTATACCAGAATGAAACGTAAATGACGAAGATCCAAAAATAAATACAAAGCTTGTAGTCTGGAACTAGGAATCACTTAAATAAAATATTCACACTATACAATAAAATTAAACAAGTTAACAATCTTCTTTCAATCTCATAACTACAACTGACTTTCCCCATCCTTTCCAAAACTTTTTATTATCTACCTCAAAACATATTCAGCAACAACCAACTAGAAATAAACAAAACTCGTTCCTTTTATGGAATTAACATCGCTTCTGTTGCAAGAAAGCATGCTTGTTCCAAGAACCGTTGACATTTAACCTTGATGTTGCCTTGGAGATGGTTGCAGAAAACTAAAAATAAACAGCTGCATTATGCTAAGTGACAAGTATATAAAAGTGGCCAACTTAACATCCAAGCTCTTTTACTCTTCCCAACTCAAATCTTAAGAAATGTTTAAAGATAGGTGGACTCTTATCTGACTAAAATGTGGAATGCCTGATTACGCAAATATTCAAAATCTTTTCTGCTTCTCCTCATGGAAATTTTGTCCCTGGCTTAACTTACAGGTCTTTAAGGACAGCTCTAACCCCCAAATAGAAATTACATGTTTTAATAATTAAAAAAATGCTTTTTTATTATGTGTAGACATGCAAATAAATGAAGAAAATAAATATTTTTTCTTTATATCTTATCAACTTTTTGAGAAAAAAATGGGAGGGAGGAGGGATATTTTTTTAGCTAAAATGAGGAAAAAATAGTTAATTTTTATGTCAAGATTTCTTGAAAACTACTAAAGCTGTTGATTATTCAGTACTAGTAGAAGATTGTGAAGCAGAATTAACCATATTCATTGAATAGAAAAAAAAGTTACAGCTCTAAACATGGTTTTTGGCCCATTATTTCAAGTTTTTATAGGGATGTATTCATAGAAAAAAATTAATTACTCTATTAGTTTTCAACCTTTTGTAATTATTCTGCTTCACTTTCATATTTGTATATACAACATTATTTGTGCCAAATTTCAAGGCAAAATATTCATAAATACATTTTTTATCACGCCATCTCGGAACAAAAAAATATGAAAATGGTTAATAGGAGAAAACAGCAAAAAACGGCAACCTCTGTGGTAAAAACTAAAGTTAGTATACAAAATATTTTTAAAATTTAAAATACTTCCACTTTGAATTTGGACATGTTGTATACACCCAATTGTTCAGAAATGAATACTGTATAATATTCAGTTATTTAAAAAAATCGATAATTTTGAAACATAGGGGGGTTTAAGCCGTCCTTAAGTCTTTTAATTTTATTGTTACGAACATATCTAGTACATTAACAACACCTTTGTTTTTTTGTATTTAGTTCAGAACTCAACTCATTAGTATACATTTTTAAAGAGCATGCAACAGATACAATGCAATTAAAATGTTCAGAACTCTTTTTCCAGGAATGTCCAGGTTAGCCCTGAAAAAGTGGACACTGTCCTGGCATCACTCAAGTCTAAAGGTTTCATCAATTATTATGGCATGCAGCGCTTTGGCACAACCTCAGTGCCGACTCACAAAGTTGGCAGTGCCTTGCTCCATGGTGACTGGGAGAAAGCCATCGACTTGATTCTAATGCCCAGAGATGGTAGTTTATTTCTGTATAATTTGGCCTTCTCTTAAGAAAGCCATATTCTGATGTTCAGAGATAGTAGTTTATTTCTGTGTAATTTGGTCTGTGGCATTTTATGTCTCTCTTAAGAAAGTCATAGACTTTATTATAATGCATAGAGATGGTAGTTATAAGTGACATTTTCTTCAAGTGTTAAAATCCCCCAATAGCCTTTTCTGCCAATTTTTTAAAAATATTAACATTAACCATAAGAGTTAAAATCAAATTCTGTATTCAGAGTCATGCAAATGTGAAGAGATTTATTTTTTCATATCATATTTCTTATTTAAAGACATTTTGGTATTTGTTTTTTTTTAAATCAAGAATTTCATTTCTCAACAGCTCAACTATCGAAGGATGAGTTTCAGAAAAAGTGGAAGGAGACACATGATCCTAAAGCAACGTTGGAGTTGACCCCCAGATACTGTGGTCTGGAGAGAAACTTGTTATCTGCTTTGGTCAAAAATATGAAGCCATTCAATGCACTAGAAAAGGTAGAGTACTCTTGTAGATTAGTTTGGTGTGAAGAGGAAACATTTGTCCAAGTTGAAAATAGAAAGCAGTCTTTCACTTGAGGGAAATTTAAAGAAAATTAGTATTGCATTTTGTTGAGACTAAATTCACTTTTTCAAATTAAAATGTTCTAGTAAATTAACAGATAATGGACAGAGATAACAAAAGAATTACTTTAAATCTGATGTAGTTATTGGCCTGTTTTTACTACCAATAAATATCATGATAAAATTTACTTATTTCATTGTGGTTTCAGATAGCTGCCCCCCTTACAAGTATTTTTGTTAGCATTGAATTTTGAAATTGTTTAAGATTGAACTAAACTAGAAAAGTATTGCTTGCACTAAAGTAGATCTCAGTATTTCCATTTCCCCTAATATAGTTAAAATTTGAGCTTGACCTAAAAATAGAACTCTGATTGTGTTTTGTGAATGTTTTTATTTAGTTAGAGAGTTGCAATACTCTTTATTCAGGCTGTAGCTGTCTCTCAAGTGAGCACACATTTTGGCAGGTTTAAGTCTGTGTTTTCTGACAGTGGTTTGCTGTTCAAATTTCTGTTTAAAAAAAAAAAAAGAAACAAAAAACAGCAAAACAGATTTTCAATTTCTTTATCCCTAAAACATTAGAACAGCACACTGTTTTTCCCTGGCACAGTCTACAAAAGAGCTGACAGCTCATCAGCAATAATCTGGCTAAAAGAAGAAGAAGAATCCCTAAAACGTTGAAAAGTCCACCCAACTCTAATGAATACCTCATAGTAGATTGAGAAAGAACTACAGAACAATGCCTACACATGTAACAAGTCCAGACTGTTATAAGCTTGAATGAAGTTTAATATATAAAAGGCCACAGTCGAGTCTCTGTCCCTAATATGAAGTTATCCCCTTGAAAGTGCTAACACCAACTGACTAATAATAACATAAATAAACTAGTACTCACTACATGTCATGTTCGAAGTCTGTCAACTATGGTGCGTCTCTATACTAAGTGTCTGACAATTCAAAAAAAGGGATGAAAATGTATATTCAAAACCACAAGTACATTTACTTTCTGATTGCTACACACTATGTCTTATTTATTCCCCAGATAGCCAGAAACACTCGTATGCTGTATGTTCACAGCTACCAAGCGTACGTATGGAACCAGATGGTTTCTAAACGCATTAAAGAATTAGGGAAAAAAGTTGTGATTGGTGACCTGGTACTTCCTCGGGACAGTGGTGAGTCAGTACACCTTTCTTTACTTCTACAAGATTTTTTTTAAAATATTGATTTAAAATGAATTGAGAAATATTTGAAATAGGTTGTAGAGAATGGCATAGAATGGTTATTTGTGAGCTAGTTTTGCCAGTGTATGTCTATTTTGGACTGGAGGCACCTTTGGCAGAATCGTTCGAGGAGCCCTATATGCCTAATATAGAGCAACCAGGTCTCAGAGCCATACAGTGGTGTGAACCACTGCTTTAAGACGGTGAGCGAAGAGACCTATTCTGCCAAACTCACTGTTAGCCTCAGACAGTTGTCTATTTGTTTAGATAGTAACGCATTGTTGGACAGTGTGCTGACCCTATTAGAGACTTATAGATCTATAAGTTGTATTTAAAATGATTGTCAGTGTTTTATTGGAGCAAAGAATTATTAACTGCATCAGACTCATCATACCATCTCAATTGTTACTAAAGTGGATATTTTACTTTTCTATGGAATGTTCTTGTTTCTAATTGAAAAAAAAAAAGTCGCTATATAACCATACAACATTTCTAAATAAAATTTGTGTCTTAGTCTTATTATTTAAAATAAAATTGTCATAATTCATTCATTTTAATTTTCTTAGCAATATTTTTTTTTATGTATGGCCTAGATCAAGAGATTCCAATTAGTGTAACACAAGACAATCTGGCAAGCTTTACTTTACAAGATGTTGTCCTACCATTGCCTGGCTATGACATCATCTATCCTAACAATGAAGGTGAGCCTTAAGTATATGGCATCATTATCACATGATTGAAATTGTCTCCTACGTTTTGGAAGACTTTGGCTGCAAGTGCTAATATATTGACAAGTTTTTGGGGTTACTAAAGCAGTTGGACATTGGTCTTGACTTTATCAAACCTGTCTTAGGGACAAATTGACATTAAATGAAACATTTTGCAAGTTATATTAGTAATAAAGGGAGGTAAACATCTACAACACATTCCTATTATGATGCATTGGTTATTTCCCCATCATCTTCCTGGGTACTACCAAGTATACAATCTGGTACTGGTCTGTGATTTCTAGCACTTCAGAATTTGGTTGACATTTTTAGAAATGTTTTCCTATGTATTCATTACATTAGTCATTTTTTGAACCAGGGCATTATTTATTTTTGTTTTTACTTAAATAATTTAATAAATAAACTAAAAATGTTTTTATTTAATTGTGTATTACAGTTTTAATATCTAATTTCATCACGAGCATCAAATCTTTTTTTACTTTTTCAATCTCTGCAATCTACGAAGTTTGAAATGCTAATAGAATTGACAGGTTGGGATTAACAAAAACATGTCATGAATATTTTTCACTCTTTATGTTTATAATAAGGATGTCTTAGTGTGACATAGGAAATCAATTTTCTTAGGTAAATTTGGGGGGGGGGGGGGGGGGTTTACGAGGGGGGTCTCAATGCAAATTTTAAAAAATGTACTCTGGAAGGGTATGAGAAGATCTTAGTAATTCCATACAAAAGCATTTCTTCATTTATTGTTTCCTTTGACGAAATAATTGTATGTATGTTTTATTCACAGTCAAAGACTGGTACAAGAAAACTTTAGAGGCTGATGGTTTAGATATGACTAATATGAAGAGACCACAAAAGTAAGTGGCCAGGAATCGTATGTCTAATTTAAAAAATATCTTCACTCATAATCAAAATGCTATTGCACGATTCTATATCACATTGGAAATTGTTTTCTTATTAGAAAAATGGAATTTTTATTGAAATTTACACACATATAATTTGAAAGTAGTAGTTAGTTGTGCTATCTTATATTTTTGTTTTAAACTTTAAAATATCTATAAATATAGTAAATTGAGCATAAAAATTTTAGAACATTGAAAACAAATTTTGGCATGTAATTGTGGGTATTTCTTTTAGTTTTATCATGTATAATATTTATTTTATTTTTTAAATTAAATATTTCTTCTTATTTTTATTATTATTCCTTTTTTTTCTTTTTATTGTTATCATTATTTTTATTATTTTTTAAATGAACATTTATTGCAATTTTTTTAAAATTTTTCATTACAATTAAAGATGTTTTTTTTAATTTTACTGTCTAAAATGTCCTATTGCCACTACAACCAACTACATTATCCAACATAAAGTGTTCACAAAAGAGACTGGACCTTAGTGCTCTGTTGAGAAAGCATGAAAATTGCACAATACAAACACTATTTTAAAAAAAATTTAAAAAAAAATTAAATAGCCAATTCTAATCATTTATGTGTTTAGTTATTTCCCCTGGATAGTTATGAATTCAAATTGTCAAAATCTTTAAGAAGGAGCTGTATCCAATTGTTTGTGTGGTCAATTTTATTTATAATGATTTTTGAATGGTTTAAGAAATATCTTTTGATCCTGTCATTGTTTTAGTGATCAAATTTCATGACATTATTACAGAGACTATTCACTGCCTGGAGCCTACAGACACGTTGTTGTCCAGCCTTCGTTGGTCAGCTGGTCACACCAACCCTACGATGACTACTCTCTGCCGCTTGTACTGAGTGACCTTGACCTGGTCAAGGAGGTGGAACCACCACAAAATACTAGTGAAGGTAGATTATTGGCATCTGTTTAGCTGAATTCAAAATAAAACTTTCAAGACACATGAACCTTTTTTTTTTCTCTCAAAAATAAATTCTTATAATAAAATCCTTTAGCTCATAAACTCTTTTAGGGAAAAAATAGCCTGAGGGAAATTGTTTCCTATCCACCTTTTTCTTGAGAATCATATGGGCACTACTAACCTGCTACCATCACAGTGCCAGCTTTAGGCCTAAACCTAAAATGACAATGCTCACACATCCATGTACAAAGTAAACAATTTTAACAATTTATTTGAGACAACTTTTCATAGTCCTATTGAGCTGAAATTTCCGCAGATCAACTTGCACAGCGTGACAAACACAAGTAAAGTTTCACTTGGTTAATTATTGAAATAATTTTTTTTTTCACAATGTGCAGAAGGAAGCACTGAAAGTTTTTGGATGCCATTTTTATTTTCTGTTCATTGAGGTGTTATTTATAGAGCTAGATTTATATATTTGTTTGACTATTTGTTGCATGGCTGGCTAGCTCAGTCGGTTTTGAGAATAGTGCTAATATCATAAATGTTTTGGGTTAGATCTCCATATAGGAAAATTTGTTTTCTCTCTGTTTTTCAATGACCCATTGGGCTTTGGGAAGGAAATAAAGATCCTTTTGTTTCCCAAACACTAATTATTATTTTTTCTTCCTTTCTATTTTGCCCCTTTTATGTTAAAACGTTTAATGTTACAAAATGATGAAAACAAAATATGAATGTTTAGTTTATTTAAATGTAAAGTAGGAATTGATTTAGAATTATTTTCATATTACTTTTTCAGGAAAACTAAAGTCTGTTATTTTGACGCTGAGGTTACCTACTTCCTGTTACGCCACAATGGCTTTGAGAGAAGCTTTGCGTGTGGACACATCATCAGCTCATCAGACTACACTGAATGTCTTGTCATGACACGTCTTGTGTATGTGTGTGTATCAGTATGTCTTGCAAGTGTGCTTTATTTGCTATGTGTCAAATCAGCTGAATGAACAGACAGTGAAAGCAACAGAAAGTTGTGTTGTTAAAACTTTTTATGTGTTCAGGGAATAAAACTTTGTTATTTTATTGAACTTTTTTTTTATTACTTTTATCCAAAACAAAAAAAAATGAAGGCTGGCTGCCTGGTCATGGGGGACAGGCTTTGAACTGTCGTCAGAGTGGTGTTGAGTTTGAATCCTGCCTGCTGCCATGCCCTGTCGTCTTGCAGGAGGCCGGAGAGAGGGCACATAAATCCTCAGTTCTGAAGAAACATCCAAAACTTGTAAATTAAATACCTCACTTGTGGGTAGAGTTTATTTTGCTGGCCACATGACACCCTTGTTAACTGTGGGCCACAGAAACATGATTTTTACATCATCTGCCCTATAGGTTGCAAGGTCTGAATGGAAACTTTACGTTTACTATCTCTACTAATTTTAATGTTGACTCATAACTACAGAAATTGACTGTTTGTTATAGAAAATTTTGGTTAGAATTTCGCAACTAAATTTATAGCTTTTTTTTTCTAACAGAATTCAATCATTGATATAAGTTTGATTTACCAATTATAATGTAAATAAATGACAACCATTTAAGAATATGTTTTCAAAACAAAGGATTTACAGAGAAGCGTTTACTGGCAATTCATTCTTGACAATGTGGTAATAATTAAAATTCTAAAAAGGTTTTAGATATATAATGCTAGTCTGGGGGAGATATTTTCAATGTCAACAAATTAAGCTTAAAGCAGAAATTAATTTGCTACTATGTTAGCCAATTGTCACTGAACCAAATTTTAGTGAGACAATAGTAGAGAAACCAGTTGTTGGTGAATATGTTCTCAGTTGAACCATTTGTGAAAGAATTGTCGGTGAACGGTGGCTCATTTGTCAAAAGTAAAGTTCCCCTTTCAGACGTTGTGATCTATAGGGCAAATGATGTAAAGGTCATTTGTTTCTGTTGCCCATGGTTAATGAGGTTGTCATGTGGCCATCACAACGACCAACCGCCTTTACTTTTCCCTAACTTATGTTAGGTACCGTACCGTACCCATTAGAGCTGGGTGGACTTTGGCGCCCTAAAGATCCTGAAAGTAAAAATCCCAGTCTTACCAGAATTCGAACCTGGGACCCATGGTTTGGAAGCCAACGCTTTACCACTCACCCACCGTGCCTCCATCTCATTTGTCAATGAGCCGTAAAAAAAATAATTTTTAAACAGATTTCTTGTTTCACCTACACATGATCTGAACAAACACATTTCCTGAAGCCACGTTGGTCTGAGCTTTGAAAACTATGTCGTTTGTTGTATAATGTTCCTTGATATATCTATTCTTCCTGTTATGTGATGCATAAAATAAAAGAATGGACAGGCCTGTCATTGAATGAAATTCTATCCAAGGCAAAATACAGAGAAGAGTGAATAAAAACAGTCGACAGTTGAACAGATCTTGTGCGGTGCCCCAACGATTCAATAGACCAAGGGATAGATGAACGTGAAGGTTATATGATATTAGTCACTGATATAAATCTTAAATCTGTTTTTTTAATGTGCTACATATTGGTTTGGTACATACTCTAACCCAGGCCAATTTACCAGAGTGCAAGAGCGTGTAAACCCTTAAAGGTTGTCCACATAAGTTCCCCTTTTCAGACCTTGCAATCTATAAGGCAGATGATGTTAAGACCATCTGTTTCTCTGGCCAACTGTTAACCAGCAAGTTATGTGGCCAGCACAACAAACAAACTCCTTTATTTTCCCTAACTAAAGTCAGGTACCCATTGGACTCAGGGACGCTTTAAAAGTCCAGAAATTCAAAATCCCAGTCTTCACTGAGATTCGAACCCAGGACCCCAGATTTAAAATTCGAAATTTAACCACTCAGTCACCTCATCCCCCCCCCCCAATCCACATTAAAAACAACAACAAGAAGATATTTTAACAACATATGCATAAATAGGCTACTCTATTTTTTCTTGACAAATATGGCACAGTTTAAGATATTCTAATTTTATTAAGTGCAGTTTAATAAAGCTTGAAGAGGGTAGGAGGCCTGACGAAAAACTTCTGTCCAGAGCCTCCAAGGGTGCCCCCTTTCATCCCTTGCGATCTACAGATCATCCGTTTCCGTGGGCGACATGTAATGGTACCGGCAATAATACAAAAATATTTGTAAAATGTTTGACATGTTTCGGATGTCCCTTCAGAGTTGAAGATAATCTACTTTCTAGTCCAAACCTCCCGCAGGACGACGGAGGATGGCAGCGGTCAGGGTCTGAACCCGTGACCATCGAAACGACCTAACGACAGTTCAGTGCCCAAACCGCACGACCAGGCGTTTCTTCGTATCATCCATTTTTTTTTCTGGCTAGCTGAATGTTTGCTAATACGAGCCTTTATGCTTTAAAAAAAGTAAATGTTTAGCTTTCAATATTCATCGGTTGCTTCCAATATTCGCCCCACACTTCCCAGAGTTCCCTCCCTCATTTGTACAGAGTCGCCCCCCCCCCTGCCAATGTTTTGTTGTGTTGTCTCCCCAAACTGCTGTTTTCCCTTTTCTTTGTGTCTTCGAGTTAAATGTCAGATCACTAAAAAATCCCCGCTATGACGTAATGATAATTTCATTTCCTGTGAGAGAAAGAGAAAACGTCGGGCCTTGAATTGACGTCACCTCGCGGCCTACCTGCTCAAGTAATGCAGACCGGAAACAAAAGTCAAACGGCTCAACCTCCATAGCATGCAGGTTTTAAATAAGCTCGCCTGAGGATGAATCTGGACAGAACAAACAACGGGAAAGGTCAGAGCTCACAGTTGTCTGCAGATATAAGAATTTTCTGCAAATTTTACTAGACCCATCATTATTCCTATTATTGCATTGCCCTTGTCTGTAGCGGTATATTCATAAATCTGGAAAGATTGTGTGCATTCTATTTGATTTCTAAGAAAAGTTGTTGCTGGGCATTCTGTTTAAATTGGATTCTTGTGAATTAAAAGAACCAAGTGTTCCAGGAGCGTACAAAAAGCTTAACCACGCCACTGAAAAACTGTGACGGGAAATGTGCTTCGGGTGAGCTCATGGACGTTGTGGTGACGATAATTGACCTTGACATTGACTTGTAGGACTATTGATACTTTTGATCCAAATTGTTTGTTTTACATGTTTCGGGCGTTCCTTCAGAGTTGAAGATGATTACACCCTAGCCGGTTCCACGACAAATAGTGAAATTGTTCAGAGACAAATCGTTCACCCCACAATTCGTTTACCCGTGTTATTGGCGGTCGTTGACTTGTAGCACCAAATTGCTGGTAGACAATTAAACCGCTGTCTGCGTATTAAATTTAACTTATACAAACTTGAATAACTTCATTTGTGAACAAAATTAAATATAACTTTGATTACAATATTGACGAATTCAATTAGAGATGAAATGAAATAAACTGATATTTAAAGAAATCTAACAATAAAAACACGTCTTTACACTCTGGCATCCTAGAGTCGTCTGCCGTACTTAACACAGCTTAAGACAGTGTCGCTTATATTGCGCCATTCTATAAGACTAACATTAAATTAATGATATATCCTTCCACAACTAACAATAAATACTTCCTTTCTATATCATCACCTTGGAAACACGCAAAATAACAATTCGACAAATCGTTTACCGACAACTGGCTCATCGTCTCTCATCTCTAGCTTAAACTACTTGAAACTCTCATCTCTAGCTTCAACTACTTGCAACTCTCATCTCTAAGCTTCAACTACTTGCAACTCTCATCTCTAGCTTCAACTACTTGCAACTCTCATCTCTAGCTTCAACTACTTCCAACTCTCATCTCTAGCTTCAACTACTTGCAACTCTCATGTCTAGCTTCAACTACTTGCAACTCTCATCTCTAGCTTCAACTACTTGCAACTCTCATCTCTAGCTTCAACTACTTGCAACTCTCATCTCTAGCTTCTGTCAAAAACCTGCATATCAGCCCTCTCGTTACTACTTCATTTTACCTCACTTTAATATATATATGTACCAGTATTATTCCATTGGCTCTTGATGACAAGTTGTCTACGATGATTCTCGCTCTTGGTGCGTGTAATTACTTTGAATGTATATAAATTAAACTAATGACAACAATGTCGCAACATCAATGACCACATAATGAATACTCATAATAAAGTCAAACTCTCTAATTAAAAACTACTATTTAATATTCTAAATAGGCATCGATGGCCACTTTAAAATAATGTAATAAATGTAATGATAGATTGATGAAATGAATTGATAACTACAAACATATATTATGAATAACATAAAATTAATAACATAAGACAAGTGGCTTCAATACTATGTACTAATAAAACTATGATATCTGTTTACATAATAAACAATAAAGACATAATCAACAATACAGTAATTAATCACCCATGCCAATCAGACCACCTCCATGCACTAGACCCAGCGCCGCAGACTGCATCAGAGTTCAGTACGGCTGTCCATGTCATCTGATGTCAATCACTGCATGTCGCTCTTTGTCTTGCTGACTACGCCACTGTGGCTAACATCTATTCTGTGTCTCTACGCTAGACGGCCACATGCTCAAGACTGCTACCCAGACTGTCAGACTGTCACTAACACTGTCACTCTAAATTGACAAATAATCAAAATATCGCTAACAACTAGCTAAAGCGCCATTCTATTTAATCATAATCAACTAACATCTAAAGCTAGATATATAACTAATACAAATATTTCTTCTTACCCTGGTCCCTAACAATTAGTTCCTACATGTTGTCTCTGGCAAACAACTCACACCTATTGGAGCCAAGATCGCGAGCCAGCCTCGGCGACTTGCTCCCAATGTCTGTATGTGTCGTTCACCAGAAAACGCCTAGCACACGACACACGCCCCTGCTAACATTATATGGCGCTGTGTCCCGACTGCCCCAAAACTCTACTCTATATAGGCTGAGACCCTAACCCACGCCTAAACTAACGCTACTAAATCTTCCGTGTCTGTCCCATCCTACGGGTATGGAGTCGCCCTACCAGGTATAAATCTAAGTGTCACACTATTCCTACCCTTTGTCTGTCTTTGTCAAGTCTGTCGGTCAGACGTGGAAACACCCTTACAAAATAATTAACTTTTCTCACACACACACATATCTGTGACAGCTTCAACTACTTGCAACTCTCATCTCAAGCTTCAACTACTTGCAACTCTCATCTCTAGCTTCGACTAATTGCTACTCTCATCTCTAGCTTCAACTACTTGCAACTCTCATCTCTAGCTTCATCTACTTGCAACTCTCATCTCTAGCTTCATCTACTTCCAACTCTCATCTCTAGCTTCAACTACTTGCAACTCTCATCTCTAGCTTCAACTACTTCCAACTCTCATCTCTAGCTTCAACTACTTCCAACTCTCATCTCTAGCTTCAACTACTTCCAACTCTCATCTCTAGCTTCAACTACTTCCAACTCTCATCTCTAGCTTCAACTACTTGCAACTCTCATGTCTAGCTTCAACTACTTGCAACTCTCATCTCTAGCTTCAACTACTTGCAACTCTCATGTCTAGCTTCAACTACTTGCAACTCTCATCTCTAGCTTCAACTACTTCCAACTCTCATCTCTAGCTTCAACTACTTGCAACTCTCATCTCTAGCTTCAACTACTTGCAACTCTCATCTCTAGCTTCAACTACTTCCAACTCTCATCTCTAGCTTCAACTACTTCCAACTCTCATCTCTAGCTTCAACTACTTGCAACTCTCATGTCTAGCTTCAACTACTTGCAACTCTCATCTCTAGCTTCAACTACTTGCAACTCTCATGTCTAGCTTCAACTACTTCCAACTCTTATCTCTAGCTTCAACTACATGCAACTCTCATCTCTAGCTTCAACTACTTCCAACTCTCATCTCTAGCTTCAACTACTCGCAACTCTAATCTCTAGCTTCAACTACTTGCAACTCTCATCTCTAGCTTCAACTACTTGCAACTCTCATGTCTAGCTTCAACTACTTCCAACTCTCATCTCTAGCTTCAACTACTTCCAACTCTCATCTCTAGCTTCAACTACTTGCAACTCTCATGTCTAGCTTCAACTACTTCCAACTCTCATGTCTAGCTTCAACTACTTCCAACTCTCATCTCTAGCTTCAACTACTTGCAACTCTCATCTCTAGCTTCAGCTACTTGCAACTCTCATGTCTAGCTTAAACTACTTGCAACTCTCATCTCTAGCTTCAACTACTTCCAACTCTCATCTCTAGCTTCAACTACTTGCAACTCTCATCTCTAGCTTCAACTACTTCCAACTCTCATCTCTAGCTTCAACTACTCGCAACTCTAATCTCTAGCTTCAACTACTTGCAACTCTCATCTCTAGCTTCAACTACTTGCAACTCTCATGTCTAGCTTCAACTACTTCCAACTCTCATCTCTAGCTTCAACTACTTCCAACTCTCATCTCTAGCTTCAACTACTTGCAACTCTCATGTCTAGCTTCAACTACTTCCAACTCTCATGTCTAGCTTCAACTACTTCCAACTCTCATCTCTAGCTTCAACTACTTGCAACTCTCATCTCTAGCTTTAGCTACTTGCAACTCTCATGTCTAGCTTCAACTACTTGCAACTCTCATCTCTAGCTTCAACTACTTCCAACTCTCATCTCTAGCTTCAACTACTTCCAACTCTCATGTCTAGCTTCAACTACTTCCAACTCTCATCTCTAGCTTCAACTACTTGCAACTCTCATGTCTAGCTTCAACTACTTGCAACTCTCATCTCTAGCTTCAACTACTTCCAACTCTCATCTCTAGCTTCAACTACTTGCAACTCTCATCTCTAGCTTCAACTACTTCCAACTCTCATCTCTAGCTTCAACTACTTCCAACTCTCATCTCTAGCTTCAACTACTTCCAACTCTCATCTCTAGCTTCAACTACTTGCAACTCTCATGTCTAGCTTCAACTACTTGCAACTCTCATCTCTAGCTTCAACTACTTGCAACTCTCATCTCTAGCTTCAACTACTTCCAACTCTCATGTCTAGCTTCAACTACTTCCAACTCTCATCTCTAGCTTCAACTACTTCCAACTCTCATGTCTAGCTTCAACTACTTCCAACTCTCATCTCTAGCTTCAACTACTTCCAACTCTCATCTCTAGCTTCAACTACTTGCAACTCTCATGTCTAGCTTCAATTACTTCCAACTCTCATGTCTAGCTTCAACTACTTGCAACTCTCATGTCTAGCTTCAACTACTTCCAACTCTCATGTCTAGCTTCAACTACTTGCAACTCTCATGTCTAGCTTCAACTACTTCCAACTCTCATGTATAGCTTCAACTACTTGCAACTCTCATGTCTAGCTTCAACTACTTCCAACTCTCATGTCTAGCTTCAACTACTTCCAACTCTCATGTCTAGCTTCAACTACTTGCAACTCTCATCTCTAGCTTCAACTACTTGCAACTCTCATGTCTAGCTTCAACTACTTCCAACTCTCATCTCTAGCTTCAACTACTTCCAACTCTCATGTCTAGCTTCAACTACTTCCAACTCTCATCTCTAGCTTCAACTACTTCCAACTCTCATCTCTAGCTTCAACTACTTGCAACTCTCATGTCTAGCTTCAACTACTTCCAACTCTCATGTCTAGCTTCAACTACTTGCAACTCTCATGTCTAGCTTCAACTACTTCCAACTCTCATGTCTAGCTTCAACTACTTGCAACTCTCATGTCTAGCTTCAACTACTTCCAACTCTCATGTATAGCTTCAACTACTTGCAACTCTCATGTCTAGCTTCAACTACTTCCAACTCTCATGTCTAGCTTCAACTACTTGCAACTCTCATGTCTAGCTTCAACTACTTCCAACTCTCATGTATAGCTTCAACTACTTGCAACTCTCATGTCTAGCTTCAACTACTTCCAACTCTCATGTCTAGCTTCAACTACTTCCAACTCTCAAGTCTAGCTTCAACTACTTGCAACTCTCATGTCTAGCTTCAACTACTTGCAACTCTCATGTCTAGCTTCAACTACTTCCAACTCTCATCTCTAGCTTCAACTACTTGCAACTCTCATGTCTAGCTTCAACTACTTGCAACTCTCATGTCTAGCTTCAACTACTTCCAACTCTCATCTCTAGCTTCAACTACTTCCAACTCTCATCTCTAGCTTCAACTACTTGCAACTCTCATCTCTAGCTTCAACTACTTGCAACTCTCATCTCTAGCTTCAACTACTTGCAACTCTCATCTCTAGCTTCAACTACTTGCAACTCTCATCTCTAGCTTCAACTACTTGCAACTCTCATGTCTAGCTTCAACTACTTGCAACTCTCATCTCTAGCTTCAACTACTTCCAACTCTCATCTCTAGCTTCAACTACTTGCAACTCTCATGTCTAGCTTCAACTACTTGCAACTCTCATCTCTAGCTTCAACTACTTCCAACTCTCATCTCTAGCTTCAACTACTTGCAACTCTCATGTCTAGCTTCAACTACTTCCAACTCTCATCTCTAGCTTCAACTACTTCCAACTCTCATCTCTAGCTTCAACTACTTCCAACTCTCATCTCTAGCTTCAACTACTTGCAACTCTCATGTCTAGCTTCAACTACTTGCAACTCTCATCTCTAGCTTCAACTACTTCCAACTCTCATCTCTAGCTTCAACTACTTCCAACTCTCATCTCTAGCTTCAACTACTTGCAACTCTCATGTCTAGCTTCAACTACTTCCAACTCTCATGTCTAGCTTCAACTACTTGCAACTCTCATGTCTAGCTTCAACTACTTCCAACTCTCATGTCTAGCTTCAACTATTTGCAACTCTCATGTCTAGCTTCAACTACTTCCAACTCTCATGTATAGCTTCAACTACTTGCAACTCTCATGTCTAGCTTCAACTACTTCCAACTCTCATGTCTAGCTTCAACTACTTGCAACTCTCATGTCTAGCTTCAACTACTTCCAACTCTCATGTATAGCTTCAACTACTTGCAACTCTCATGTCTAGCTTCAACTACTTCCAACTCTCATGTCTAGCTTCAACTACTTCCAACTCTCATGTCTAGCTTCAACTACTTGCAACTCTCATGTCTAGCTTCAACTACTTGCAACTCTCATGTCTTGCTTCAACTACTTCCAACTCTCGTCTCTAGCTTCAACTACTTGCAACTCTCATGTCTAGCTTCAACTACTTGCAACTCTCATGTCTAGCTTCAACTACTTCCAACTCTCATCTCTAGCTTCAACTACTTCCAACTCTCATCTCTAGCTTCAACTACTTGCAACTCTCATCTCTAGCTTCAACTACTTGCAACTCTCATCTCTAGCTTCAACTACTTGCAACTCTCATCTCTAGCTTCAACTACTTGCAACTCTCATCTCTAGCTTCAACTACTTGCAACTCTCATGTCTAGCTTCAACTACTTGCAACTCTCATCTCTAGCTTCAACTACTTCCAACTCTCATCTCTAGCTTCAACTACTTGCAACTCTCATGTCTAGCTTCAACTACTTGCAACTCTCATCTCTAGCTTCAACTACTTCCAACTCTCATCTCTAGCTTCAACTACTTGCAACTCTCATGTCTAGCTTCAACTACTTCCAACTCTCATCTCTAGCTTCAACTACTTCCAACTCTCATCTCTAGCTTCAACTACTTCCAACTCTCATCTCTAGCTTCAACTACTTGCAACTCTCATGTCTAGCTTCAACTACTTGCAACTCTCATCTCTAGCTTCAACTACTTGCAACTCTCATCTCTAGCTTCAACTACTTCCAACTCTCATGTCTAGCTTCAACTACTTCCAACTCTCATGTCTAGCTTCAACTACTTCCAACTCTCATCTCTAGCTTCAACTACTTGCAACTCTCATGTCTAGCTTCAACTACTTCCAACTCTCATGTCTAGCTTCAACTACTTGCAACTCTCATGTCTAGCTTCAACTACTTCCAACTCTCATGTCTAGCTTCAACTACTTGCAACTCTCATGTCTAGCTTCAACTACTTCCAACTCTCATGTATAGCTTCAACTACTTGCAACTCTCATGTCTAGCTTCAACTACTTCCAACTCTCATGTCTAGCTTCAACTACTTCCAACTCTCATGTCTAGCTTCAACTACTTGCAACTCTCATCTCTAGCTTCAACTACTTGCAACTCTCATGTCTAGCTTCAACTACTTCCAACTCTCATCTCTAGCTTCAACTACTTGCAACTCTCATGTCTAGCTTCAACTACTTCCAACTCTCATGTCTAGCTTCAACTACTTCCAACTCTCATCTCTAGCTTCAACTACTTCCAACTCTCATCTCTAGCTTCAACTACTTGCAACTCTCATGTCTAGCTTCAACTACTTCCAACTCTCATGTCTAGCTTCAACTACTTGCAACTCTCATGTCTAGCTTCAACTACTTCCAACTCTCATGTCTAGCTTCAACTACTTGCAACTCTCATGTCTAGCTTCAACTACTTCCAACTCTCATGTATAGCTTCAACTACTTCCAACTCTCATCTCTAGCTTCAACTACTTCCAACTCTCATGTCTAGCTTCAACTACTTGCAACTCTCATGTCTAGCTTCAACTACTTCCAACTCTCATGTATAGCTTCAACTACTTGCAACTCTCATGTCTAGCTTCAACTACTTCCAACTCTCATGTCTAGCTTCAACTACTTCCAACTCTCATGTCTAGCTTCAACTACTTGCAACTCTCATGTCTAGCTTCAACTACTTGCAACTCTCATGTCTAGCTTCAACTACTTCCAACTCTCATCTCTAGCTTCAACTACTTGCAACTCTCATGTCTAGCTTCAACTACTTGCAACTCTCATGTCTAGCTTCAACTACTTCCAACTCTCATCTCTAGCTTCAACTACTTCCAACTCTCATCTCTAGCTTCAACTACTTGCAACTCTCATCTCTAGCTTCAACTACTTGCAACTCTCATCTCTAGCTTCAACTACTTGCAACTCTCATCTCTAGCTTCAACTACTTGCAACTCTCATCTCTAGCTTCAACTACTTGCAACTCTCATGTCTAGCTTCAACTACTTGCAACTCTCATCTCTAGCTTCAACTACTTCCAACTCTCATCTCTAGCTTCAACTACTTGCAACTCTCATGTCTAGCTTCAACTACTTGCAACTCTCATCTCTAGCTTCAACTACTTCCAACTCTCATCTCTAGCTTCAACTACTTCCAACTCTCATCTCTAGCTTCAACTACTTCCAACTCTCATCTCTAGCTTCAACTACTTCCAACTCTCATCTCTAGCTTCAACTACTTGCAACTCTCATGTCTAGCTTCAACTACTTGCAACTCTCATCTCTAGCTTCAACTACTTGCAACTCTCATGTCTAGCTTCAACTACTTGCAACTCTCATCTCTAGCTTCAACTACTTCCAACTCTCATCTCTAGCTTCAACTACTTGCAACTCTCATCTCTAGCTTCAACTACTTGCAACTCTCATCTCTAGCTTCAACTACTTCCAACTCTCATCTCTAGCTTCAACTACTTCCAACTCTCATCTCTAGCTTCAACTACTTGCAACTCTCATGTCTAGCTTCAACTACTTGCAACTCTCATCTCTAGCTTCAACTACTTGCAACTCTCATGTCTAGCTTCAACTACTTCCAACTCTTATCTCTAGCTTCAACTACATGCAACTCTCATCTCTAGCTTCAACTACTTCCAACTCTCATCTCTAGCTTCAACTACTCGCAACTCTAATCTCTAGCTTCAACTACTTGCAACTCTCATCTCTAGCTTCAACTACTTGCAACTCTCATGTCTAGCTTCAACTACTTCCAACTCTCATCTCTAGCTTCAACTACTTCCAACTCTCATCTCTAGCTTCAACTACTTGCAACTCTCATGTCTAGCTTCAACTACTTCCAACTCTCATGTCTAGCTTCAACTACTTCCAACTCTCATCTCTAGCTTCAACTACTTGCAACTCTCATCTCTAGCTTCAGCTACTTGCAACTCTCATGTCTAGCTTAAACTACTTGCAACTCTCATCTCTAGCTTCAACTACTTCCAACTCTCATCTCTAGCTTCAACTACTTGCAACTCTCATCTCTAGCTTCAACTACTTCCAACTCTCATCTCTAGCTTCAACTACTCGCAACTCTAATCTCTAGCTTCAACTACTTGCAACTTTCATCTCTAGCTTCAACTACTTGCAACTCTCATGTCTAGCTTCAACTACTTCCAACTCTCATCTCTAGCTTCAACTACTTCCAACTCTCATCTCTAGCTTCAACTACTTGCAACTCTCATGTCTAGCTTCAACTACTTCCAACTCTCATGTCTAGCTTCAACTACTTCCAACTCTCATCTCTAGCTTCAACTACTTGCAACTCTCATCTCTAGCTTTAGCTACTTGCAACTCTCATGTCTAGCTTCAACTACTTGCAACTCTCATCTCTAGCTTCAACTACTTCCAACTCTCATCTCTAGCTTCAACTACTTCCAACTCTCATGTCTAGCTTCAACTACTTCCAACTCTCATCTCTAGCTTCAACTACTTGCAACTCTCATGTCTAGCTTCAACTACTTGCAACTCTCATCTCTAGCTTCAACTACTTCCAACTCTCATCTCTAGCTTCAACTACTTGCAACTCTCATCTCTAGCTTCAACTACTTCCAACTCTCATCTCTAGCTTCAACTACTTCCAACTCTCATCTCTAGCTTCAACTACTTCCAACTCTCATCTCTAGCTTCAACTACTTGCAACTCTCATGTCTAGCTTCAACTACTTGCAACTCTCATCTCTAGCTTCAACTACTTGCAACTCTCATCTCTAGCTTCAACTACTTCCAACTCTCATGTCTAGCTTCAACTACTTCCAACTCTCATCTCTAGCTTCAACTACTTCCAACTCTCATGTCTAGCTTCAACTACTTCCAACTCTCATCTCTAGCTTCAACTACTTCCAACTCTCATCTCTAGCTTCAACTACTTGCAACTCTCATGTCTAGCTTCAATTACTTCCAACTCTCATGTCTAGCTTCAACTACTTGCAACTCTCATGTCTAGCTTCAACTACTTCCAACTCTCATGTCTAGCTTCAACTACTTGCAACTCTCATGTCTAGCTTCAACTACTTCCAACTCTCATGTATAGCTTCAACTACTTGCAACTCTCATGTCTAGCTTCAACTACTTCCAACTCTCATGTCTAGCTTCAACTACTTCCAACTCTCATGTCTAGCTTCAACTACTTGCAACTCTCATCTCTAGCTTCAACTACTTGCAACTCTCATGTCTAGCTTCAACTACTTCCAACTCTCATCTCTAGCTTCAACTACTTCCAACTCTCATGTCTAGCTTCAACTACTTCCAACTCTCATCTCTAGCTTCAACTACTTCCAACTCTCATCTCTAGCTTCAACTACTTGCAACTCTCATGTCTAGCTTCAACTACTTCCAACTCTCATGTCTAGCTTCAACTACTTGCAACTCTCATGTCTAGCTTCAACTACTTCCAACTCTCATGTCTAGCTTCAACTACTTGCAACTCTCATGTCTAGCTTCAACTACTTCCAACTCTCATGTATAGCTTCAACTACTTGCAACTCTCATGTCTAGCTTCAACTACTTCCAACTCTCATGTCTAGCTTCAACTACTTGCAACTCTCATGTCTAGCTTCAACTACTTCCAACTCTCATGTATAGCTTCAACTACTTGCAACTCTCATGTCTAGCTTCAACTACTTCCAACTCTCATGTCTAGCTTCAACTACTTCCAACTCTCAAGTCTAGCTTCAACTACTTGCAACTCTCATGTCTAGCTTCAACTACTTGCAACTCTCATGTCTAGCTTCAACTACTTCCAACTCTCATCTCTAGCTTCAACTACTTGCAACTCTCATGTCTAGCTTCAACTACTTGCAACTCTCATGTCTAGCTTCAACTACTTCCAACTCTCATCTCTAGCTTCAACTACTTCCAACTCTCATCTCTAGCTTCAACTACTTGCAACTCTCATCTCTAGCTTCAACTACTTGCAACTCTCATCTCTAGCTTCAACTACTTGCAACTCTCATCTCTAGCTTCAACTACTTGCAACTCTCATCTCTAGCTTCAACTACTTGCAACTCTCATGTCTAGCTTCAACTACTTGCAACTCTCATCTCTAGCTTCAACTACTTCCAACTCTCATCTCTAGCTTCAACTACTTGCAACTCTCATGTCTAGCTTCAACTACTTGCAACTCTCATCTCTAGCTTCAACTACTTCCAACTCTCATCTCTAGCTTCAACTACTTGCAACTCTCATGTCTAGCTTCAACTACTTCCAACTCTCATCTCTAGCTTCAACTACTTCCAACTCTCATCTCTAGCTTCAACTACTTCCAACTCTCATCTCTAGCTTCAACTACTTCCAACTCTCATCTCTAGCTTCAACTACTTGCAACTCTCATGTCTAGCTTCAACTACTTGCAACTCTCATCTCTAGCTTCAACTACTTGCAACTCTCATCTCTAGCTTCAACTACTTCCAACTCTCATGTCTAGCTTCAACTACTTCCAACTCTCATGTCTAGCTTCAACTACTTCCAACTCTCATCTCTAGCTTCAACTACTTGCAACTCTCATGTCTAGCTTCAACTACTTCCAACTCTCATGTCTAGCTTCAACTACTTGCAACTCTCATGTCTAGCTTCAACTACTTCCAACTCTCATGTCTAGCTTCAACTACTTGCAACTCTCATGTCTAGCTTCAACTACTTCCAACTCTCATGTATAGCTTCAACTACTTGCAACTCTCATGTCTAGCTTCAACTACTTCCAACTCTCATGTCTAGCTTCAACTACTTCCAACTCTCATGTCTAGCTTCAACTACTTGCAACTCTCATCTCTAGCTTCAACTACTTGCAACTCTCATGTCTAGCTTCAACTACTTCCAACTCTCATCTCTAGCTTCAACTACTTGCAACTCTCATGTCTAGCTTCAACTACTTCCAACTCTCATGTCTAGCTTCAACTACTTCCAACTCTCATCTCTAGCTTCAACTACTTCCAACTCTCATCTCTAGCTTCAACTACTTGCAACTCTCATGTCTAGCTTCAACTACTTCCAACTCTCATGTCTAGCTTCAACTACTTGCAACTCTCATGTCTAGCTTCAACTACTTCCAACTCTCATGTCTAGCTTCAACTACTTGCAACTCTCATGTCTAGCTTCAACTACTTCCAACTCTCATGTATAGCTTCAACTACTTCCAACTCTCATCTCTAGCTTCAACTACTTCCAACTCTCATGTCTAGCTTCAACTACTTGCAACTCTCATGTCTAGCTTCAACTACTTCCAACTCTCATGTATAGCTTCAACTACTTGCAACTCTCATGTCTAGCTTCAACTACTTCCAACTCTCATGTCTAGCTTCAACTACTTCCAACTCTCATGTCTAGCTTCAACTACTTGCAACTCTCATGTCTAGCTTCAACTACTTGCAACTCTCATGTCTAGCTTCAACTACTTCCAACTCTCATCTCTAGCTTCAACTACTTGCAACTCTCATGTCTAGCTTCAACTACTTGCAACTCTCATGTCTAGCTTCAACTACTTCCAACTCTCATCTCTAGCTTCAACTACTTCCAACTCTCATCTCTAGCTTCAACTACTTGCAACTCTCATCTCTAGCTTCAACTACTTGCAACTCTCATCTCTAGCTTCAACTACTTGCAACTCTCATCTCTAGCTTCAACTACTTGCAACTCTCATCTCTAGCTTCAACTACTTGCAACTCTCATGTCTAGCTTCAACTACTTGCAACTCTCATCTCTAGCTTCAACTACTTCCAACTCTCATCTCTAGCTTCAACTACTTGCAACTCTCATGTCTAGCTTCAACTACTTGCAACTCTCATCTCTAGCTTCAACTACTTCCAACTCTCATCTCTAGCTTCAACTACTTGCAACTCTCATGTCTAGCTTCAACTACTTGCAACTCTCATCTCTAGCTTCAACTACTTGCAACTCTCATGTCTAGCTTCAACTACTTGCAACTCTCATCTCTAGCTTCAACTACTTGCAACTCTCATGTCTAGCTTCAACTACTTGCAACTCTCATGTCTAGCTTCAACTACTTCCAACTCTCATCTCTAGCTTCAACTACTTGCAACTCTCATGTCTAGCTTCAACTACTTGCAACTCTCATCTCTAGCTTCAACTACTTGCAACTCTCATGTCTAGCTTCAACTACTTGCAACTCTCATCTCTAGCTTCAACTACTTGCAACTCTCATCTCTAGCTTCAAATACTTGCAACTCTCATGTCTAGCTTCAACTACTCGCAACTCTAATCTCTAGCTTCAACTACTTGCAACAAACGACATCTCCCTTTATCACTCATCTTGAGTCATACTCAACTTAAAGAAGAAAGCCCCAACAAACAATGTCAATCTCCACACACCGTTCCTCAAGGGGCCATTTTTTATGTCGGGCACCTGCACGGCTGATGTGCAGACCAGTACAGAGAATGAATGTGAGGGAGTTTCCACGCTGCGCTCGGCCTTTGGTCTCGCTTCTAACTCGAGTGACTTGGCGTACGAGCCATCGGTAATAGCGAGGTAAAAGTTATATCTGCTTGGACCTTTCCCAGACAGCGTGCTCCGAGAAACCCTAGTGTTCCTCGGGGCCTGAATAGGTGTTCCACGAACTTTTGGACTAATTAATTAGTAGGCCACCACGCGAATTAAACTCTGTAAAATGTTCCGCTAAATACTCAGAATGTGCAAAGTTTTCCGTTCAGGAAACACTGGAATAAAGGACAAATAAGAATTATTTCACAGATCCAAGTTTTAATAAATAAGCCCACGATCGTTAAGTCAAACTAATTTAATAAAATACTCTGAAAGACACAAAGATAAAGGCACATTCCTCGTCCCATATGCTAGGACCAATTTGTACAAATACTCCTTCTTCCCTAGTGCTATTAGAGCATGGAATGGGTTGCCTGAGCTAGCCAGAAAAACCAGTGACTTGGCAGAATTTAAGTCATTGGTTAATATGCATGACTAAATGCATGACGCGTAGAACGTAATCATCTTCTTTTTTGAAGTAACGTCTGTATTATATAAGATAAGAAGATAAGATAAATCAAATGTTTCTCTTCCTCAAATAGGTAGAGTGATCCTTATTACAAAACTTTTATCAATCTTTTTCAGCGATATGGCTAAATATGTACGGTTTGTCACCTTAGGTCATTGTACTGGTTATTTCTCCTACACCCATTCTTGGATCTCGGATCAAGTTGAAACTTTAAACAAATATTTTTTTTTACCTCACAAAACATGATTAATTTTTAAAAAATTAACCGATTTAGTCAATTAATGGTTAGTAATTATTTTTTTATACCGAAAAAGGGAGATAAATTCTACATTACTGAGAGACATAGAAGTAAATGTGAAATTTTCCCCTATAGTATACGTTTTTTTTTAATTTTATGTTTTTATATCTTCGGTTAACAAGATCCAAGATCATAATCTTTCATTTGCGTTCCTCGTGGAACATAGGGCCTCAGTAAAAACGCCTCTCTCCACGGTCTCTTCTAGTTTTTTAAATGGCTTCCCAGCTCTTTTCTGTCCTCTCGGCTTCACATAGTACACTGCGTCGCCCACGTTCTTTTCGTCTTCATCTAGGTCTTGTTCCAAAGGGGTTTCACTCTAAGGCCTGTCTAGCTCTGTTGTTGGTATTTAAGTAGAGTGATCGGCCTTACAGGATTCGTTCGACTTTCCCTGCACAGCTTCGTATGTCTCCCTTGTGGAGCTCTCGCCTCTAACTATGTTTAGGGTTTGTATTTTTGCTCTGGTTTCTGTAAACAGTATTTTTTTTTTCCATGGACAGGTTGTTAACCTATCGCACAATCCCTATGTCCCGGGGAGGGTGATGCACCTTTTGTCTGGCCTCTTTCCTAGTAGATCTGTCCGGCTCGATAGTACCTGCCAGGAGAGATGAGCTCCCGCCGGTATAGCTCTGAGGGTCATTGAGGCACGCAAACTGTCACACCACGCAAGGTATGTGCACCAAGTGACAGATGCTAGGACAAATCTGTACAAATGCTCTTTCTTCCCTAGCGCTATTAGAGCATGGAATGGGTTGCCTGAGCTAGCCAGGAAAAACCAGTGACTTGGCAGAATTTAAGTCATTGGTTAATATGCATTACTTAATGCATGACGCATAGAACGTAATCATCTTCTTTTTTGAAGTAACGTCTGTATCATATAAGATAAGATAAGCCCCAAGATAACTCTAAAGTTAGTCAAACTGAGTCGCAATACTAGTATTAGATTTCCACGATCAATTGTACAATGTCAAGGTCGCTAAAGTGAACGTCACAGAAAAAAAAAAATAAAAGAAGAAAGAAATGAAGCTAAAGTTTCAAGAATTACTGAATGTTTGGCAGCTGAGCTTCGTATCCAATTTCCTTTACTACCGCTGGCCAGTTGTCCAGTCATAGATTAAAAATATCTAAGGTTTCCTACACAGTAAAATTATTCTGTGCTACAAACGGAAGAGTGTAGAAGATGTGATTTCTGCAGTAGTAAAAGTGCATTAATCTTACCATAGAGATTGTGCACCGGATATACCAAAAAAGGTTTTCCGCTTTGTATGAATATCTCCGATTTCCAATTGTTCCATTCGATAACGAATCTAACTAGTTCAATCTAGTTCAATCTAGAAATGTATTTACTCAGTAAACACTTTCTGTCTAAATTTACACTAGTTGACTCTATTTTCCACATTACATCACAAATCAATAGCATTTTTTTCCCACGTATATATACATGAGTGGGGTTCGGTGGCTGAGTGGTTAAGTGTTTGTCTTCCGATTCAGGGATACTGGGTTCGAATCTTGGTGAAGACTGGGATTTTGATTTTCAGGCCGCCCCTGAGCCCACCCAACTCTAATGAGTACCTGACTTTAGTTGGAGAAAGTAAAAGCGTTTGATCGTTGTGCTGGCCGCATGACACCCTGCTTGTTAACCGTTGGCCAAAGCAAAAGATGAACTTAACACCATCTGCCCTAAAGACCGCAGGTCTGAATGGGGAACTTTAAAAAAAAATAATTCTTTAGTTAGTTATTGGTTGTAGCCGCACTGCTCAGTGACTTGGGGCTTAGAGCCAAGCCACGGGGACTGTTTTATATCTCCTTTTGTTTAACAGCCTCAATACATAAATACACAGAACCGCTAAAAAAACAGTCACGCGTGAATGGACATAAAATACGCTGCATTGGCTTTGAGACGTCTCCAGCACCCGCAGCGTAACATTTTATTTGGTGCCCGAAAAGTCTCCGCCCCCCCCTTTTTACAAATCAGCTTCTCCAGTTGTAATTTTCATTCCCACTGGACTGTCAAGTGCTGGACACGTCACTGTGATTACGTCATTTAGCTCCCCATCGATGCCACTCCAGCGCCCAGTGGCCACCCCACTTCAAAGTCGGCCCCGCGGGGCGAGAGAGAAAGTCATAAAAACTAAGAGTTCAAAACAAAAAACAAAATCTCGAACCAGACCGCGAGATTTGAGACGAGGGCAGGTTTAATCAAAAGAAGACTCACAGAGTCGAGAGGTGGAAAGAAAGAGAAAAAAGAGGGTAAAAAGTCTAGAAAAATGCAATGCACGCCCCCTCCCCTTTTACTGTCTTACTGCCCCCCCCCCTTTCTCTTTCTATCAGTTGAGAAACCTGCTGTGTAGACCTTAATACCACTATAATGGAGAAACACAACACTGAAAGATAATGGATGAACACAACACAGAAAGATAATGGATGAACACAACACAGAAAGATAATGGATGAACACAACACAGAAAGATAATGGATGAACACAACACAGAAAGATAATGGATAAACACAACACTGAAAGATAATGGAGAAACACAACACTGAAAGATAATGGAGAAACACATCTTCTTAACAAAATAGAACATAAACTCTCAGCTTAACCCTTAAAGTGCTGAACTGTTTTATAATGAGTGCATACACAATTCTGATGTCTAGAGGCTAAACTACCACACGCGTTTTAAGGGTTAACTCCCTTATAAAAAAAGACGTCTAGGAAGTAAAAAAAAACAGCAACAAAAAAAAGGGGAGAACTTGAAAATCCCCCCGGTCCACCACTTGAGGGGGGGTCCCCAAATGAGTTTTTTTTTTTTTTACATAAATTAATAAATATTACGCAAAATGCAGGGGTCCCCATAGAGGTCAAGCCCCACGGGCCCCCAAATGATGGAAAATCCCCGGCTTAGCTCCTGAGTGTTAACAAAGTTTGTACATTGACTTATCTATAAATAGTTGTTTCTAATCTCTCCATGTTTTTAATTTACTGAAGGTCTTATTGATCATGCTCATCTAAAGGCAATTGTAAACGATAAATTAGCAACGTATTTAAACTGCACGTTGATCTATTTTTAAGCTTGCGGTGCAACTTGGTGTAATAGACCAGTGGTTCCCCAACTTTTTACTTGACGGAACACTTCACACCTTCTGAGCTTTTAGCGGATCAATTTCTTTTTAAAGATAGATTAATTTACGTGGTGGCCTACTAGTTAACTATTTCAGTGGTTCATGGAACACCTATTCAGGGCTTGCGGAACACCAGGAAGTCGCGGAACACAGTTTGGGAAACACTGTTAATAAATACACTATAGAGAGGGAAAAGTATCTTTTAGTTTTTCACTGAGAAGGGAAAACCCGGGATTAATTATGTGCCGTGTGTCGGTCACATTTAAATCTTATAAACTAAAAGCGATATTGAACATCAAATTTCATTAGTGTCTGTATGTTACTCAAAATAGGTGCACGCATGTATTTGGCCTACTTTTAGTCCTTTGAAAGCCAACCCTTTTGTTGTGAAAATGACATATATGCAAACCTTTTTACAGCTATTATAAAACACGATTTTGAATTGTATTATAACCTCTGCGTAAACTTATTAAAGTGCAGAAATGCGAAGGACAATTCAGAATTTCTGCACCATGTTGACTTTAATGGACCACATTCACCAATCGTAAAACATTTAGCCACGTGACAATATTTATTAAAAAAAACGTGATAGCCATTGTGTATTACGTAATTTGTATAGAAGAAATAGAGAATCACGTGGCTAAATGTTTGCTTACGATTGGTGAATGAGGTCCATTGTTGTGAAGGAGCTTACGATTTAGTCTTGTGTTGAATTTACTGAATTAAAAAAAATAAATAAATAATTCAGAATCCCTGCTGGCCAAATTGGTAGAATCGTTCAATCAAGAAGTGTCAACATCACGAGTTCGATACCTCAACTTGAAATATAAAATAGAAATAATCAGAATGTAAGTCCTGTAAAAAAAGAGGTCACAGCACGCATGTGCCCAGCCCAATGTGTGTTGACGAATGACCCGAAGCGCGAGAGTTAGTTGGTTGTTTTGTTTTGAAAGCGATGTTGGTATTTTTGACCGGAAACTAACTTGCTTCCTTACTTTATAAATTACATAATGACAATGAATATTCAACAAAGGCACACACTGGTTTAACCAATTATTGGGAGAAGTGAGTACTAGTATTAATACATAATCGCTGAAATTAGAGACTGAAGAGTTGTACCTGCAATAGTCTGATAGTAGCCTTAAAAAAAAACAACACAATAATATGAGATTGCTAAAAAAACAACAAAAAAAAACAAAACTTTAGGTAATTGCTAACACATTTCCGGGCAATCGTTTCCGGTTTCCTGTAAAAAGGAAGAGTCCATTCTCGGTGTCAATACATCTAGGTCAACAAATTGGATTAGTTCATTAATTTGAAAGATGTTGCACAATTTAGTTCCCTTTTAGTTGACAAGTGTAAGGAGCGTCTGAGCTGGGATAGATTAAATGTGGAAACTCTATTTACGCCCTGGTGCGAAGGGGTGGGCTTTTCTGTTTATAAACTTTGCGTTACGATTAAAATTGCATTAATTAAAATTAGCATATGATTTTTTCCCTCATTATGAGATCGTCTGATTGTCTAATGTATAATTTTCCAAAGCGTGTGCACTTCCGGTTTATGTCCTTTGCAAACCAATATCACGTGATTAAAGTGAATGAGCTCAAAATTATTTGTACAAACCTGAAAATCTTTTTCATTCAGATGTGTGGGAATCATAGCAAATATGTTTCGTGATTACTGCTGTTGACGCTGGTTGACTTGTAGCACCAAACTGCTGGCAGACGACGAAACCGCTGTAGGCGTAATATATCTTTAACTAATAAAACTTGAAATATTTTGAATAACTTATTTTGTTAACAACGGCTTTGTCTTCTCAAGATGCGAGAAAATATGCAGGTTGCAAATGTGTCTGCATAGTCATGTGAATCACTATACGCATCCTTATTATTCTTCGGAATCGAAGACATAGCCATTATAATAATACGAAATATAACTTTTATTATAATATAAGATAAAATCAAGTTGATATGAGATAAAGTACATGTTCTAGAATTTAGTAACAATATTTTTAAATAAAATTTAACTCATTACAATAAAACGACATTTGAACTCAACTTTCTGGAGTCGTCTGTCCTAAGACCGACGAAGACAACGCCATAAATGTTGCATCATTCACAACCAATGGATAACCTCTTCTCACCGTGTCCATAGAGAGATACAAACACAGAGAGAGAGAGAGAGAGAGAGAGTAAGTATGTAACGTTTCCCCTTTCAGACCTTGAGGTCTATGGGGCAGATGATGTTCAGGTCATCCGTTTCTTTTGGCCAACGGTTAACGAGCAGGGTGTTATGTGGCCAGCACAACGACCAACCGCCTTTACTTTCCCCAACTAATGTCAGGTACCCATTGGAGCTGGGTGTACTCAGCATTAAAAATCCCGAAATTTAAAATCCCAGTCTTCATCGAGATTCGAACCCAGGACCTCAGGTTAGAAAGCCAAGCGCTTTACCATTCGACCACCGCGCCCCCAGCACACAACTCTCCATAACAATTACCACACAATAATTTTAAGTAAGCCAACATAAATTTCTTTAAAAAAAAAATATATATTTAACAGTACACAAGTATTGTCTATCTTGCTAAACAAGATCAATCAACTGAAACTTAATTGTATGAATAATATATACCGGTATCAGCCAGTTTTTACCTCAGTATCCTCACCCCCACTCCCCGAAACGGTTTTTATTTCATACTTATTGTGTCACCCCTAGCACCCCCAATGCATTGAAAAGCGCGTTTAAATAGATGGTAAGGGCCTCTGACCACAGGGCATTTCGAGACATGGGATGATTGACCTTTTGATGTTTTGGAGAGATAAAGGGATCTTAAACTGGGGGATTGTGGAAGTCTGTGGGGCGTCAATTAAACGTTCAATTCTCTACATTGGTCTCTACGTAAAAGCTTAGGAACTGGGTGGCTGCCAGATCGCGCGGTATACGCACTGGACTGTCTCGATAGACCAGGTTTCCAACTCTCCCCATCACCATGCCCCGCCATTCTGCGGAAGGTTTGGGCTAAAGTGTGATAATCTTTTTTTAAAAAATATGGAAACATAAACAAACAACAACAAAAAACAACAACAATAAAATGGAGGCTAACCTAAAAATAGCAAGCTATTTAGTGTATCCGATACGCAGAATACGGAAGTATCAATAAACTATAAACGCATCAAGTTTTTTTTTGTATTTTTCTCACTTTTTTTCTTCTGCGTGGTGGCTGTGCGGTAAAGCACTTGGCTTACGAACCAGAGTCCGGGGCTCGAATTCTGGTGGAGACTGGGATTTTTAATTTCGGGATCTCCGGGCGACTCAGAGTCCACCCAGCTCTAGTGGGTACCTGACATTAGTTGGGGAAAAGTAAAGGCGGTTGGTCGTTGTGCTGGCCACATGACACCCTCGTTAACCGTTGGCCACGGAAACAGATGACCTTGACATCATCTGCCCCATAGAGCACAAGATCTTAAGGGGAACTTCACTATAGATTATAGGCATTCACTTTCACCTATCCCTTCAGTCTGTTGGACCATTGGAACTTCACTATAGATTATAGGCATTCACTTTCACCTATCCCTTCAGTCTGTTGGACCATTGGAACTTCACTATAGATTATAGGCATTCACTTTCACCTATCCCTTCAGTCTGTTGGACCATTGGAACTTCACTATAGATTATAGGCATTCACTTTCACCTATCCCTTCAGTCTGTTGGACCATTGGAACTTCACTATAGATTATAGGCATTCACCTTCACCTATCCCTTCAGTCTGTTGGACCATTGGAACTTCACTATAGATTATAGGCATTCACTTTCACCTATCCCTTCAGTCTGTTGGACCATTGGAACTTCACTATAGATTATAGGCATTCACTTTCACCTATCCCTTCAGTCTGTTGGACCATTGGAACTTCACTATAGATTATAGGCATTCACCTTCACCTATCCCTTCAGTCTGTTGGACCATTGGAACTTCACTATAGATTATAGGCATTCACTTTCACCTATCCCTTCAGTCTGTTGGACCATTGGAACTTCACTTTAGATTATAGGCATTCACCTTCACCTATCCCTTCAGTCTGTTGGACCGTTGGAACTTCACTATAGATTATAGGCATTCACCTTCACCTATCCCTTCAGTCTGTTGGACCATTGGAACTTCACTATAGATTATAGGCATTCACCTTCACCTATCCCTTCAGTCTGTTGGACCGTTGGAACTTCACTATAGATTATAGGCATTCACTTTCACCTATCCCTTCAGTCTGTTGGACCGTTGGAACTTCACTATAGATTATAGGCATTCACTTTCACCTATCCCTTCAGTCTGTTGGACCATTGGAACTTCACTATAGATTATAGGCATTCACCCTCACCTATCCCTTCAGTCTGTTGGACCGTTGGAACTTCACTATAGATTATAGGCATTCACTTTCACCTATCCATTCAGTCTGTTGGACCATTGGAACTTCACTATAGATTATAGGCATTCACTTTCACCTATCCCTTCAGTCTGTTGGACCGTTGGTGCACCACACAAGATTTGTCAACCGTCTCTCTGCATCCCTCTCTTTCTCTTGCATTGGGTAGAACATCTTTCAATGGCGGGCCCGTCCATTCTTTTATGTTGTCTTCCCATCGCTTTCTCTGTCTGCCTCTTCTTCTTTTTCCTGGTACTGCTCCCTGCAGTGGAGACCAATAGCTTGTTGCCATCGTCGAACAGACCTGTGACGTGGCAACGAGCTATTGGTCTAAACTGCCTACAGGCTGTGACGTTGCAGGTAAGAGTTCAGGCCTTCTATAACGATTGGTCTGGACTGGACAGTAATTCGATGGTCCCGGATTCCAACCATGTCACCCGCCATCCCCCAACCGTCTTGCAGGTGGTTTGGACTAGGATGTAATCATCATCAAACCAAAAACAAAATGCACACGCTTCTATATTTTTCATTCTTAAGTAGTTTGCACTCAAGATTATTAACATAATGTTTTATCCCTTGTTGCCGTACACTTACAGGATTATGTATGACAAACATAAAATTAATATATACAATATTGGACTGAGCTTGTTCCGTCTCGCTTTTGTGATCAACATACACACACAAAAATGCCATCTTCTATATAGATTTAGATCTCTGTCTGTTTTGTCTTGTGTATATGTCAGTGCTGGTGCATTAAAAGCATTAGGCTTTTCGTTCTATGACACAAGAGAACAAATGATGGTGCACACAAAGATAAGATTCCATAAGGCTCATTCATTTCAGAGGATGTTTGTTAAATTACGCATGACTAGCGTTGAATTATTCAAGGATTACGACTGCATATCTTCTTATCTAGGTCAGTTCACACACATGTCTCTTGCTTAAAATACCGTTAGCTTTATCAATTTTTTTTTTTATTCTGGTAAAACCTGAACTTCTGTAACGGCACAAAGCACCCCTGCTGCCTGCGTCACTCTTTTTTTCGCGCCTCTAAAATACCATCGTGCCCCACGATATTCGGCATCTGTTCTCATATCCTCGTCACGTCAATCACAAGAAAAATAGGGCGGAGCTTAGTCCAAAAATAGCAAAACACCTGGGAGAAGCCAAGGCACGCGGCGTTTCCCCCCTACAGTTTGAATGGGTCGCTATCCTTAGTCGAAAGGGGGGAAGAAGGCAGGGGAGAGAGGGGGAAAAGAAGGTGGGAAAACTCCGATCTCTTCTGCGCTTTGCACGGATACGCTGGAGTTACTGAACCTGACCGGATTCCCCCAATATGTTTTGGTCCGATTTCTTGTGTGTGCTGTGCATCCAAATTTAAACTTTTCTGTCATGTTGGATTTATTAACCAATTTTTGTTTTGTTTGGAATAACAAGAAAAATAATAATTATGCTAAAATGACAAGGTTATAGATTTATCTATAATTTTTTTTGTGTGGCGTTGAAAGTGTTTCCCGCTGTTCATTTTGAATTTTGGCTTTCGTGACAAAGGGGATTCCGCTGAAAGTTTTTGAATACATTCTGAAACACTCGAGTCAGCCTCGGCGTTAGCCTCGAGAACTGGACTGAAGGAACGCGTGTGTGTTGTCTGCTTTCCTTTTTTTTTTCCTTCCTTTAACCATGAGACAATCGGGGCTAGCCTAGCGTGCTTTGAGGTCTAGATTGAGGGACTGTGTTGTGGATTTTATTTCAAATTGAGTGCTTCGTTTTCATTCATTGTTCTACGCAAGGTCTAGACGTGATTAAATTAATCTAGATCTAGCGGCGCAGTAAGAAGGATTAATCTACACCGTCTTTCATTGGATGTATTAAGTAAATATTATTGTGTGCTCCAAGGACGCGATAGTTTAAACTTAGCTCTAGTCTAGATTGAAGATTCTCAGTCTAGAGATTGAAATTGAATCCAGTGTGTCTTTGTATGACTGTATGTTGTCGGGGGTTGTTGTAGATTTAGTTGAGAAACTTCTGTTGCATATTTCTCATAGCTCTAGATTACTCTAGAATAGTCTAGATTTTCTAGATCCAGATCTACTAGGTCAAGATCTAGAGTCTAGATGTAGAATCCAATAAATTACATCTAGATATCTCGATTTCAGATGCAAATCTATTATTATAGATTTAGAATCTAGATCTAGATAGATTATTACATGAAGAATCTGGTATGAAATATTGAAGATTTTAACACTTTTGATTCTATTAGAGCTAGATTTAGATGTAGACATCTTTACTAGACACTGTTTTTTTTTTGCGGACGCATTTGATATAGATCTAGATTAGTTAAAAGTCAAGAGCATGGAATGGGTTGCCTGAGCTAGCCAGGAAAACCAGTGACTTGGCAAAATTTAGGTCATTGGTTAATATGCATGACGCGTAGGACTTATCTTCTATTTTGAAGTAACGTCTGTATCATATAAGCTAAAATAAATCAATCTTTGACCAAAAAGAACACTCTCGAGATTTAGATCCAGTTTTGGGAGGAGAGTGGGCCGCTAATAAATCTGATTAAATTTATCTAACTAGCATAACAAACATTCTGGCCGGGATCATTTGTTGACAAATAGATCTAATATAACTATAGATTCAATTTACTTCATTTTTGTTAACAATACACTCTTATTATTGCTAATCGGTCCAATTAGATTTAATTGACATAGTCTAAAACCTAATATTTATGGGTCACGTTTCAAACACCATTTAAAATTCTGCAGTTCAAAGGACTAGACATCATTTATTTATTCACTGGATCAGCATTTTATAAATTCCTACATGGCGTAGATTGTTGTGTCAATATTTGTAGTACTGTGTCACGTGATTGTACTTCCCAACCGAAGTTCTCAGTTCAGGAAACGAAGATATTCAAATTAAATCTGATCGATTGGATTTGAATTCGAAATTCAATTTAACCACGCTGCCCATCGGCTAATCATGGCTACCGGCGGCGTGTCACCTTGTCCGGAGAGCGAGTCCAAACGTCGGACTCCCAGGAACAACATCTACGCTCACATTAGTGACGACCCGACCATCAGGGTGAGTACTATTTGATCACTGGAAGGTCTTTACTTTCCATACACAACAACAATGAAACTCTAATTGTTATGTATAATAATACTAAATGAGCGTTCCTCCCCCCCCCCCTTTTTTTTAATGTAAACTTTTTATTTTTGAGTAATTTTTATTTTATATTTATTTTTTTTTTTTAAATAGTCGATACCAAACCAGAATTCCACTATTATAAAATAACTTGATTCTGGTTCTTTGATATTCCAATTCTAAATGTAGAAAAACTTCTTTGACGGGCCCTGCATATTTGTGATGCCCGGAATAAGTACCCCCAGAGAAAATGCTTCAGGGTTATTCCCCTTGATCTAGATTTGTATTTTTCTTAGAAAAAATGTTTACCGTACAAAGACATTTTGCTACTTCTGCCGTATCAGCGTTGAGACCACATTTGGTTAACATGGGGCTATGTTGACAGTGCTTTGGTACCAATAGTGGATCTCAAACCTTTTCTTTTAATAAGCCCACTGGAAGTCATCAAGGACTATCAAATAGGAAACTAACAAATTTCTGACTCGCTTGACACCTTGTTCGAGATACCAAAAAAATAATTAATTACCAACAGTTATTTATTTTTTTTAAAGCGATTCTTGTTTGGTAAAAGAAATAATTGTGCAAAATTTCAGCTTGATTCGAGATTGGGTGTGTGAGAAATATCGTGTACAAACTTTTTTACCAGACAGACAGATTACATTTCTTTCTTTGTTCTAGTCTTAAGATGAGATAATTTTATTGGTCCAAACAAAATGGAAATTCAGTTTGAACTATACTTGTCCACCCTCACCTCTTTAAAGTTTATTGTGAAAAAAAGGTAGCTCTGGACTTTATGTCTCTAACTACGCGCAACGGTAAACTACAGTGCATTTTAAATGAAATAAAACGTGTGCCTAGGGCACACCCATTTGAGAGCCACTGTAGTGAACTATGAAGATCCATATTGTATTTATATTTATTATGTGTGAAGTAACCTCCTAGCGTATTGATTTCGCTATGAAGGGCTGTCTGGAGTGTGTGTTCTACATGGGCCACTGTCACCCCCTTTTATATATTTTTAATGATAGCGCCATTGGCATATCGGTTATTACATTGAGCACGTGTAGCACAACACAAGGCCCGAGGTCCATTTGTTACCTGGCACATGGCGTATTCTAGGAGGTGTAGTACCAAATGTTACGGAAGAGCACATGTTACCTTATAAGTAGCAGGCGATTCTAAAATAAATATATACATAAATATACAGGTGATTACAGGTTTGCATATTTGTAATTAAAAAAACAACAACAACTTCAACTCAGCTTGTTATAAACTTTGTACTGGCCACGCGACACACTCGTTACGTTAAACGGATGAACGAATTAAACTTGACAAAATATGGTGCATGGTAGTATGGTCATCACATAGTGCATGTTAGTGTGGTCAGTGCATGGTAGTGTGGTCAGCACATGGTGCATGGTAGTGTGGTCATCACATGGTGCATGGTAGTGTGGTCATCACATGGTACATGGTAGTGCGGTCATCACATGGTGCATGGTAGTGTGGTCATCACATGGTACATGGTAGTGTGGTCATCACATGGTGCGTGGTTGTGTGGTCATCAAATGGTGCATGGTAGTGTGGTCAGCACATCTCTTGCTGTCCAGCAGGAGGTGTAGGCTAGGGCGTCATTTCCCGTCAACATTCTCACCAAGAAAGCTGTGACGTCACCGTACTGTAAAACTCTTTCAAAATTCGAACTTTTAACATTTATGATTTATTGCCCCGGAGATAAAAATATCCTTAAAACGTTAGTAAAGTCGATATGTTTGTTTATGTCTGATCGCCAAAGCCGTTTTGCTTGTTGTCTGAGCCCATAACATGCTTATTACGGCGTACCTTATCTTTCTCTTTAATCTTTCCCAGCACGAGGGGTGAAGCTAAATGCATGGTTTAATATGTATGTATCACAGGCAGCCCTGTTAGTTTGTATAGTGTAGTATTTATACATAACAGGAGGACGGACGATAGAAGAGACGCAGACAAAGACGCACTTAAAGCACAATACAAGCCGCCAGGCTTAAAAGGTCTAGGTCTAGTAACAAGACACAAAAAGACTGATAAGACAAAATACGAAGTGCCGTACGAGGCCTAGAAGCTACCAACCGCGAGTGCAAGAAGAGAAATAACAATAACTCCTATTTTCACCAAACGAAACGTTTTGCCGAGGGCTTTTGCGAAAACCAACACAATAAACAGGTTTAGCTTAGTATGAATAAACGAATATAGAAGATAGTCATTGTCAGGCATGGGGAATGATAAGGCCGCGCCCCCCGATTCCCATTTGTCGATAACCTGTAAAACGTTGTCAGAAGCCATAGACATATCGCTGAGTATACATTTTGTTGATAAAATACTTCCAAGCGTTACAAAGAAAAAATCTAGACAGGGAAGCTATCCGCCACTGTAAGCTATCTTAGCCACACCTTATAAATTAAAGTCAAATAAATAAATTGTTTACGATACTGTCCCAATTAGGATTTGTCATAAAGGTTTCCACGACTTCACAATAAATTGTATTTCAGATAGATCTATCGTGTATTCGAAAACGAAGGAATAAATTATTTAATATTCAAAAAGATTTATCATGTATTCGAACACAATGCAAAAAAAAAATGTTACTCAGAGCTATCGTGTATTCGAATACGAAGCAATAAATTATTTAATATTGAAAAATATCACGTACTCGAATACAATGCAATAAATTGTTACTCGGATATAGCTCTCGTGTATTCGAATACATTTGACTTCTAGTTTCAAACTGTTTGTTGTTTGTCTTAGGATTACACCACAGCTGTCCATGCTAATGGGCACAAGATCGGAGACAAGGGTCAGACCTTGACGGATACTTCTCGTGGATGCTCAAAATGTGGACAGTGTCCAGGACTAAGTTTACACTACTGGAGGTAAGTAGCCCATACCCTCACCTTCTGAGACGCCAACTTTCGACGCATCTTCCAAACACTTCTTTCGATTTCCCCTTATTCTGTTGACCCTATACCTCATAGCGTTATAGGAATCGGCCCCGTCTTTTAACTTTAAAAAAAAAACAAAAACAAAACAACATTGTCTTTGGCATGTTAGTCTGATAGCTAACAATGTTCACTATTTCTTTGATTGATAATATCATTAAAGCACTCGCCTGCGTGTATTGTAAAATTAGCATAGTTGCAGTCTCACCCAGTGAACCTTCATTGAAGTTCAGTAGGAAATCGGCGCTCTTCCAAAGGGCGCCATTATCCCCAAAATGACCGTTAGAAAGGATTTTATCTAACAGTCAGTCGTGGACCGGGAATTCCTCACCTCGAATCCTGTCTGAAGGTTCCACAATGGCAGTGACCATTCCTACAATAGGGTCAATGAACCAGCAAAAACTGCCCCCAGTGAGCCACCCCTCGTGAACTACATTTTTCATCCAATACCAGGGCTCATTTCTATTGAAGATGTGTGCGCCAGGGTGTGCGTGTGTTGTTTGACCACCTGACACGTCCGTGCTATCAATATTGTCTGTATCCCTACATCTTACAATGCGCAATCTATTTTCATCACATGACCCAACAACGGTAATTGGTTATACTTGCTCTGAAGCGGAAGGCGATTTGTTTGGCGTTACCTGGTCCGGTGAGGTTGGTCCGGCAAATAATGGAATATTTGTTATGGGTCGTGTCATATTCTCAAAGCATCGTCCGTAATACTACACTCAACAAAACAATACACTTGTTTAGACGGATTGGGGGGAGGGGGGTGTGGTCGCGTCGTGTCAAGGACTTTGAAAACAGATGTGTTTGTAGTTTTTTTTGTGTGTGGATTCCTGATAATTGTTTACTTGATGCATGGTAGCTCGATTCGAAGACATTTTGAAAGTTTAACGGTACTAAGTGTACATGTTAATTCAATCACTACTACATATTCAACATAGGACAAAGTCACTATATATACATTTTTTAAAATCGATTTCTTTATGCTTGTGTGTGTACCTTAACTAGCTGCGCTTGAACTTGGCTTGGCTACCTAGAAGAGGGCTCGACACCCGACTCGGGCAGAGTTGTGTTTACTGAGCGCCTAAAGGCAGCACGGAAAACCAACTCCTGGATTTCCCCCCCCCCCCCCCCCCCCACTGGTCCACAAATGAGATTGGACCAAAAGCACACTGAGCATGAAAGTAGCGCTATATAAAAGCTATAATAAAATTACGTTGCTATGAGATTTCTCCATGATTTTTTTGTAGCATTGATAAGCAAATGTTTCTTTCTCTCTGTGTTCTCTTCTTTCTGTCTTTTCACACTGTCGTAATTATAGAAGTTGGCACCAGTTGGAAATAAGTTAATTTAGCAGCTTTTATTTTTTCATTCACATTATGTTCTTGCTTTTGTGATTGCTTTAGCACACACACACAAAGAAATGGCGAACAGAGTGTCGTTGGAAACCCATCGTTCATTCGTGTCACTGATCTGTTTTTCTTGACTCAGGTAGCCAATGTTTCATCATTAGTTCGCCTGTCAGTGTGTTTGATTGTTTGTTTCTCTGTATAACAACCTGTCGCTTCTCTGTTACAAGAACCCTCGATGGTGCGTTCCTTCCTTGGAGATCATTCTCTTGAGAGTGTCTTTGTATGGGACTTTTAAAACCCTAAATTTGCTCGATGGCTAACTAAAGTCAAACATTTAGTTTTATTATTATTGCAATAAATTTAGACGTTATAAATTATTAATATATTAATAATAAGTACAAAGTTTTAGATCTTGTTCTAGTTTTAGGGTAGATATGTTTTAGAAGAAGTGATAGGCAGAACATGTCCCGAATATGTGCCAAGAATAACTTAGATTTTGCGACTGCTTGCCAACTCAGAAATATTTAGCCAGTCTTCAAATAACCATGTTTAATAATTGTAATCTTTCAGATGAAAACATGTCTGTTTATTTGTCAATTGCTTTTTTGTTTGAAAGTTAAATTATTGTTTTAAGTTAGATTATCCTTTTGGGTAGTATATCTTTTAGTAGCTCGGTCTAGTCTTCTATTTTATAAAACGTGACCTTAGAAAATAAACATAAATAAATGTTTTTTAACTTATGTGTGGTACAGTGAATATTTTAACATTCAGCCATTTATTTCAATACCATACAATAAAAACCATCTTTCAGATTGAAGGTCGATTTCGAAGGCTAAAACACGTGAATGTGGCATGTAAAGAAAATATATATGAAACAATATAGGTGAGTGACTGTATGCAATTGAGGAAAGGTCCTGCCCTTCTAGTCAGCAAGGGAATCTCTACCCAGTGTAGGTCGCGCGGTACATCCTCGACCTACTTAAACATGTTAGTTTAGAAATCCTCGTCCCACGTGCACACAGTCCCGTCAATGATTGTCTCTGTATGAGCAGTTGTTAGTGTGTGTGTGTGCGACTCATGCTGCGCGCCATGCCTTCATCGCCCTCTCACCTCCATCAGAAAGGCTTTCTTCTTCTTTCCGTTCTTATAACAGTGAAAAAAAAAACGCCGGGGGTGGGGATCTCGTCGCCTCTCGCGTGAACATGAATGCTCTACGAGAATGAGAATAGTGTATTTCCGTACTGACAGGTCGACTTCCTAAACACAACTTCTCCCGCATGTGTGCGCTGATAATGAGGTTATATCTTGTCTTTAGGCCACTCCAAAACGCTGATACTATCAGCATGCTTTGGGCTTTACGAATGGGAGGCCCTTATAACAGAAGGGGGGGGGGTGGCGCCCATCGGACTGGAATAGGTTGCTGCGATAAGGGGCCTCGGAAAAGAAACAAGAATATCTCTGCGATCGTTTGTTTAAATATTTTTTCCCCTCATTTTTTTTTAAATTTCGGAATTGGATTCCTCCATTCCAAATCCACTCCTCCTCACACTATCCACTCTTTTCCACACATGCCATCCACTCTTTTCCACACATGTCATCTACTCTCTTCCACACATGCCATGCCATCCACTCTTTTCCACACATGCCATCCACTCTTTTCCACACATGCCATCCACTGTTTCTCCCCACACATGCCATCCACTGTTTCTCCCCACACATCCACTCTTTTCCACACATGCCATCCACTCTTTTCCACACATGCCATCCACTCTTTTCCACACATGCCATCCACTCTTTTCCACACATGCCATCCACTCTTTTCCACACATGCCATCCACTCTTTTCCACACATGTCATCCACTCTCTTCCACACGTGCCATGCCATCCACTATTTTCCCCACATGCCATGCCATCCACTCTTTCTACACATGCCATCCACTCTTTTCCACACATGCCATCCACTCTTTTCCACACATGCCATCCACTGTGTCTCTCCACACCATCCACTCTTTTCCACACATGCCATCCACTCTTTTCCACACATGTCATCCACTCTTTTCCACACATGCCATCCACTGTTTCTCCCCACATATCCACTCTTTTCCACACATGCCATCTACTGCTTCCTAAAACTGTATTTCTTGAAAACTCATTTCATATATATAAATATATATAGATATAAAAAAAAAACCCGATATATCAAAACTATTCATTAGATATTTTGTCACTCTTTAGAATGACTCTGGGACAGTTGATGTCCTGAAAGGTCAAGATGTCAAGTAGATTGCTCTATCTAATCTATTTTGAATACAGTTTTTTGTTGTCGCCTTAATGCTAACGTTTAAGAAAAAGAGATGTGGCCGAGGTTAATTATGTCAATGTCAGGCCAGAGGTTACTAAACGAGGACGTGCCGAGCTGTCAAATTCACTTAGGTAGCCGTACTGGAGAGGCGAGCGCCTGACCTCTGCGGCAAAATAAGAGGGGGAGGGAGAGTGTAGACATTGGTATAATTAGCAAGTTTTGATTGCGGTGGGGCGTTTGAAGGGTGCCTGGGCGAAAAAAAAACCGACCAATAAAACTCACGCCCTTAGTTAAAATTAACAGTGTGACATATTCAAAATCTTTATTAGTGTTAATATTATTAGTGTTATTAATATTAAAAAAATGTAATGACGTTACTAGTGTTTGTTTAATGCGCTGGTTTAAAAAAAAAGCTTACTTTTAAGTCTTTAGTTTTGGCGGGAATCCTCTTCATTCGCTGCTCAGTAGAGCAGAAGTGTGAAACTAGAGGTCCACTTATAGACAAGATCTAATTCGGAATGCCCTCGTTTTGGTGGATGATGGAGTGCGTGACTTACTTCCGTTTTTTTTTAATGAAATTTTTTTAAAAATATCGCAGGAATGAAGATGTCGATGTTCCGATGCGAGGTCAATAAAGGTCACGCTTAGTTTACCTTGATATTGTGGTTGTTTCTATCAATTATGCTAATTAATCTGGTCAGTAGAAGGTAAACTGAACGAAACACTCCACACTCTTCTGTTTTTCTTCCACTACTTGTCATTCGAAACTCAGTTTAACCATTTCCATCATCTCTAAGATACAATTTTAAGTTGAGATTAATGCATTTGAAAACATGTTTTTTAATTTTTACATTGGACATAGAAAGTGTTTGGATAAATAAACATAAAAACACACAACACTATATTGTAATACTAAAAGCGCGCTGTGGCTGAGTGGTAACGCGCTTGGTTTCCGAACCGGGGGTCTCTGGTTCCAATCCTGGAGAAGACTGGGACATTTAATTTCGGGATCATTAGAGCGCCCCTGAGTCCACCCAGCTCTAATGGGTACCTGACATCAGTTTGGGGAAAAGTAAAGGCGTTTGGTCGTCGTGCTGGCCACGACACCCTCGTTAACCGTTGGCCACCGATACTAATGACCTCAGCATCTTCTGCCTTATAGATCGCAAGTCTGAAAAGGGAACTTTACTTTTTTAAACTAAAATCAGTTGTCGCTAAGAAATAACAAAAGAGAGAGAGAAAAAAAAAGGTGCTGATAATTTTTTTTTTTTGATATTGTATAGTGGGTCTAAAGGAGTGTTGAAAAAATTATCTCTGTTCTATGAACTAGTGAACTAGTGAGGGCTAACCACTTCGTCTAGATCTGATAGGCAAGCGTTGCTGTAGGCATCTTTATTGTTCTTTGGCTTGTTCAAAATGTAAGAAGGCTTGTGCTAAACATGTTTCTATGACGTCATTATTTGTTGTCGATGTTTTTTTTTGTGTGAAAAAGTACTTGAAAGGATGTGACGTGCTAAAGAGGGCTTTTAAAGTCTGCTCCTAACAATGTAAAGCCTCTGTTAATTAATTCATCCAGTCTGCAATAGTTAATCTGTAGTGTAACAGAACAAGGGAGGCCTTCCCAGTGACTTCCTGATGTGAATATTGCATTTGAAACACTGGACAAATAAACATTTTTTTTGATGTCCGCTAGTATACGTAACATTAACTTTGAAACAAATACTTGCCATAGTGAGAAACTATAGTTTGAGCCGGAAGATAAAGTATAACCTTCAATAATCATACTTGACCTACATTGCGCCAGAGATGTGCTCATCATATCTCCCCCTAAACCCCACCTCCCTATATCCCTATAGCCGTGTACACCTAGGCGGCGAAGATAAGGAGAGACCTCGACTCTCAACTTCGCTCTGCCTAGCTTTTTTTTCTTCAGTTTTCTGTATCCTTCTATTTATCCTCCCGGTGCTGCCGATCTAGCAATTTTAATGCTTCATGTACTAAATTTCAAATCTGTCGACTTAAAAAAAAAACAACAACTGAAATTTGTGTATGCTATATTATTGTTTTGAAGTTTAAACCTCTAGGATACTAAAAATCATTGATAGTGTAAGTTGCATGTTGGCGAAGGTATTCGGGTCGATAAACTTGTTATTTAATCGTCTCTTAGTTTTTAGTTTAGTTTAGTCTTAGTTTTTTATCTTTTATAATCATACTACCTAACCTGCTTCGAATAGTTCTCCTTGCTGGCTCTCTAAATCAAGACTTATCCTAAGGACCAATAAATTAACAAAAATGTAATAGTATTTTAGTTCTGGCTTGGATATTTCTTTTTAGACTAGTAACTCTGTCACGGACATAGCGCATACTCAAGACATTTTTTCTCGCAAACATTTCGAGTTGGCAACACTCGCGCAGACGAGCCCCTCAGCAGGGGTAGATAAATCAGTTCTGACCTTAGACCCCAGTTAGGATTACCTCCCCATCAGACGCACCTTGTGGTGTGTGATGATTATTTTACATGAGATGGAAATCACAGAGTTGTCAAATTGTATCCTTGTCGTCTGTTATAGTTCTACCCACATCTGCCAATTATGCACATTTACTATAGCGGGCATCTCTATATATGTTTTTCTTTACGTATTTTGTTTTCTGCTGTGTCGTAAATTGGAATAGCATTAATATACTGTAGATATTTTAATATTATTCACTTCTAGCTGGATATAACTCACTGCCTGCGGGCCTTAGTTTTGGTATAACTGATTTACTGGTTTGAATTGAGATCTATGTTAAACATGGAGAATGTTCCCTTCACAGTTTTTTTAAAATTTTGCTACGAAATCAAAAGTAGAGTGTGAAAACGGGTTTACCCGATTTGTTAAAAAGTTTCGTTTTTTTTAAAAGATACAATTAAGTACATTTTGGGCTATAATAAGGGCCCTCCGGTTGTGGTAGGGACATAGAACATACACTACGGTCTCTGCCATGATCTAAGGAACATTTATGCCAAGTTTTATCAAGATTGGTCTAACGGTTTTGATTTCTTTGCGGGACATACATACATACTTCTTATCTTCTTATACATACATACAATACATACACCTTACTTTCTGCTTCATATATCAGATATTTGTTTAATTTTCATTTGTATGCTAATGAGTTTTATAACGAAATCTTTTCTTTTCTATCTCTGTTCAGTACTTACTTTGAATTCTTCTATATAGGTTAGAGATGTTTCATATATGATCTATTTAAATATCATAATCTTCGTTTGACTAAATTAAATAATTAAAATTAATTTTAAAGACCCGCAGCATCCCAATAGCTGGGAACAGCCCCCTCCCCCCCCCCCCCAAATTACTCTGGTTCAGTGTTTCCCAAACTTTTTCCTTAACCGAACACTTCGCACATCCTGTGTATTTAGCGGAACACAGTTTGGGAAACACTGGTCTAGTTCGTTTTCTTTTCCAACCTTCACTCACATCAGGACTCTGTGTAGGCCTACTGACTGTATATATTAGCCCCCAGAAGTGAGGATCATGGCTCAAGCTACGTTTGAAAAGTGATGGGCAGATCTCTACTTCCCCTGTCCTGGGTTTCATTAGAATTTTACGACCTCTGCCAGGCGGTATCTCTGCTGAACGTCTCACTGTCATACCTTGCTCTCTTCCTCTCGTTTCCCCATCCTTCCACCCAGTCCTCGTTGACTGACCTGGCGCTGTGCTCGTATATTATAAGAATTAAACCGACCCCCCCCCCCCAAAAGTTTAGACTAATTATGGTCGTAAAGGAATTTAAAGAGTAACGAACCAGCCCCCGCGAGTTGTGTGAGAGTAATAGGCCTACCTGGATATCTCACCAGACAGATAGTTCTCGTCAGTGCATCAAATAATATTATTTCAATCAAAAAAAGTATTTGCTAAAAGTGGCGTAGCTGGGGGGGGGGGCAAATCTCCCCCGGGTCCCCACTTGAGGGAAAGCCAAATGAGTGTTCGGATTTTTTTGTTTACAATAAATATTAAATATTACCCCATTATCTCATGTCATGATGTCGAATGTCAAAATGCAGGAGCCCCTAAAGAGGTCAAGACCCGGGTCACCAAATGATGGCCAATTCGTAGCTACGCCCCTTTTTGTTAAGATGATGTTCTTTTTTTATGCTATGACCTGGTCAGGGCTGCTGTAAGCTGTCCATTTGATGTTTGTGTAACTGTTTTTTTTTACTCAGTTACAAATGAGACTGCAAAGTCTACTGACAGATTCCTCAAATTAGTGCAAGTGTTGTAATGTGTGTCTGAGTGGCATGAACCGCTTGTCTACCTTTCAAGAGGACTGGTGTTCGAGTCCCGACTCGAGTTGCGTTAGCTCAGTGGATAAAGGCAGCACGAAACGTTTCTCCATGACATCCCCTTCTTCCATTGAGCTTATTAAAGAATGGAACATGCAAATATACAAAAAGTAATTTAAAAACAAAAATGAGAAACAAGCAATAGAAAAAAAAAAGGATACCATTTTGAAAACCAAGATTATCTAAGGGAAAGAACCGCTAATTACGGTCGTTTATATGAAAATTGCAGATTTTAGCTCCCTTGCTGCTTTTGTAAAACAAAATTAATTAATTAGTACTAATTGATGAAGCGTGTCAAAACGTAATTAGGGTATTAAATCCACATATAATCTTGGTTTTCAAAATGGTACCTTTATATAAGATAAGAAGATACATCTACATCTCTCATTAAGTAACATTTATTCCCTTTATTTTGATATCATAAAATGGGTTAATTTTTATAATTAATTTATGTCTTGTCAGCTACAATGAACAAGTGTCTCAAAGTTTCAACTTTGACCTGAGAATGGGAAATGGAAGAAAAAACATACTCAAATTTTGTACCAAACAAAAGACCTTTAGTTGATATAAGTTTTGTTTTTAAAAATAAAACATGGCTGAACAGTGTAAGGCATATAGGAAACCGTTACTGAGGTCTCTGTGGCTCTATAAGCAGTCGAACGATATGGACTCGACCGGGATCCCGCTCATACTGACTTTTTTTTTTTTACAAAGCTTAGATTAACTCTCTGTCTTTCTGTCTGTCTGTCTGGTATAAGAAGCGAACAGGATTTTTATCCCACATCCATTTGCGGACCAATTTGAAACTTTATACAATTATTTATTGTGCCTATCAAAGCGTGAATCAATAAAGTAAAAACAGTCATTTAGTGAAATAAGTTCTACATTATTCAGATATATAAATGTGGAATTATTCCCCTTAGATAAGCTTTGTTTAAAAAAAGTATTTGACTTGTTTTGTTCCCTATCTAGTCCTTCACATTGGTGTGTATGTGTCTCGCCCTGCGCACATTCACGCTTCTATATTTAGAATTGCACGTTCCTTAGTCTTCAATCGTGCAGTATAGTGCGATACAATTTTTTCCCCCGTGCAGACTATATGTAAGTTAGCTATGCTGCAATTTCTTAATGAACGCTTAAACAAGAGGATGTGCGAAGTTTTGTTGGCATACAACCATAGACATCAATAAATATAGACTGGCCGATTAAAGAGTTTTATGAAATGAAAATTTGTGACATGCAATTTTGTGTACTTTATTATACAGCATTTATGAGCAGTATAAAAGTTAAGTATTCATATCTATTTCAGCCATAACCTATATAAGTATTCACTAGTGTTTTGTTTAATCTCTAAGAATGAAGATCATGCAAGTTTTCATAATTCGGAAATCCGAATACAATAGATATACACGTTTTCAGGTTACATGAAGTTACTTCCTTCGGCCAGTCTATATTTATTTATGTCTATGCATACAACATACACTTGTTTAGGTCTTGGTTGAAGTTTAGATTTACCAACACGCGCTGCCAACTCTGCTTAGCTGCAGGTCAAAGATATTTCTGTAACATTGCTGTAATTGTAATACAAAAAAAAAATGACAAGCAATATTTTCGTTAATCGCAGTTCGAGTACATGGGCTGTCTCCACTTATGTTTAAATCTGACATTTTTGATTGGATGAATAAGCGAAAGTGGGTCGTGCGGTTTGCGCGCTGGACTGTCATTTGGATTTATCGATGGTGCCGGGTTCAAACCCTGCCCGCTCCCATCCCCCGTCGTCCTGCGGGAGGTTTGGAATAGGAAGTAAACTATCTTCAACTCTGAAGGAACATCCGAAGTATGAAAAACATTTTTACTAACATTTCACAATGGCTAATGTTTTTATTATTTTGCTCACGTATAAATCTAGTTGTGGTCTGAGAAAAAAAGGAAAAAAACAACACACGACCTTTTGAAAACATCAACCATGGCCTGGCCGTATCTACCTAAATATATCATGTTCCCTCCAGCGAACCAGTTCCATGGCCACGCGCACCCCAAAAGGTCACGTCTGCGGGCATATTTCGTCTGGATGGGCCATCCACAGCCTCAAGGCTGCGAAACCTCTTGAAGCCCGGAGGGCATCACTGCCCTACACCGCTGCCCTAAAGATACTCTTAGTGTTTTCTACCTACATCCCCCAAAAACATGCACACACACACGCACATAATAAAGTTCAAATCTGCTGTTACATTTCATTAATCGACTTAAAATCCGGGTTATTATTTTTTTTAAAGTATCCAAAAAATGTTCTTTCATAGTGGCGTATTAAGAATTTTATGAAAAACATGTCGTGCTTTATTTTTCAATTCCTGCTATTAGTACTAACACACACTTTCATGGTAGTAAAGAAAAATAAAGTGAATAATTTAATTTGACATCTTATCTTATTTTATCTTATCTTATCAAGCTGAACTTTGCCCACCATAACCTCGTGCTGCGTGATAACACATTTTATTATAATTTCAGAAAGATCACTTCATGAATTATTCCATTAATTAAACAAAATTATTTACTGCTTATTAACTTTGAGACTCTGTGGAACTAATAAGTATTATTTTTCTTTTTGCTGATTATCAGTACTATCCCTTTTGGTATGCCTCACACCCCTTCTTTCATGTAAAAAAAAAAGACGCAGGTTTACTATATTATTTGAACATAAGGTTTAGACTTGAATTAATTGTGTAATATTATTTGTTATTGTCTTCTGATAACGCGCCCGAAGGGTCAAACTAAAACATAAACTCTCTATTGGTAACCTTGTTATTTACTCCTGTAGGTGTCAATTTGTTATACCTCATCGAAACTTCAGGTTAACGAATTCATATCTAAATACGTACTTTCGTGTCTGTGACTATCTTTTGCATTTATTAGTAAAAAAACAGACGAGCCATCTCTTCACCCCCCTTTCCTCTTTCCTCCTTATGTTTCCTATACTCGGTGCAGAGTTGAGATTATTCTCTGTGAGAGGTCATTGTTGGTGCTGGTTGCATAAGGCGAGAAAAATGTGTAAACACTTCTGGCAGTCTGTTAGTGTCGGGGAAGACTCACCACGAGGAAGTTTAGAGAAGACACATGGAGCAAGGTGGCGAGGGAAATAATCGGGATGTTGCTGGAACACTACAGCCAAAAAAAAATAAATGTTGCGTCGTTGTTGTGGCAGCAACACAAAAGTCAGTGGTATTTTACGACATTCCCTTTTGGGGAAGGGGAAGCGCTAAGCCCGGAAAAATCAGTGCAAAGAACTGGGATTTGAATGTCTTCATTTGGTTACCTAAGGTTAACGACATACTCCACCCCTTAGCGACGTTCTTATCTCAGGAAAGGAAGATAAAAGAGCTACAATGCAATGGCGGTTCGCTAGCACTGCCCGATGTGAAACATGTTATACAATACTGGGGGGGGGGGGACATTGTCGGATAGAGAACGCTTTAAAAGCTAACGTCATTCGGCTTAGGTTAGATCTAGATGTACATCAATGTAAACTATTTACACGAAAAACACACACGCATGTAATATATATTTATTTATTTAACTATTATTACTCGTTTTAATTATTATTAATGACAACGATTTATATAAATATAACTTTTATTTAAAGCCCTCCGTGAAAAGTTATGGGTTACCACCAGGGGTGGACTGGGTATCAAAACCGGCCCGTGGCATTTCTAAACCATCCGGCCCATACATTGTATATTATATGATGGACATCCAGTTCTAGGGCTACCTGTCCTCAAAATCATTATGTTAAATTTGATAATGTATCGATAGCTGTACACATGCTTACAACGAACACTATGTCCTTATAAGGAATAAAGGCTTTATGTTGCTTTTTAATCGCAAAGTGTATAGGCCCTAAAAGGATGAAGCTCTACCGATGTAGGCTATTACATTATTTCGGAAAATGTGTTCGATTAAATTATTAGGCCTTAGTAGAGTCTCTAAAAGATTTCCCCTAAAAAAGGAATACTATGAAAAAAATTAACAATTTAATAGTGGCATCCCTGCGGCCCTTATCTTATAAGAATGCAGACGTAATTTCAAAAAAGAAGATACAAACTGTGGTCCTACCGGCCCATTTGGATACCGGCCCACCGGGCATTTGCCCGAATGCCCATATAGCCAGTCCGCCCCTGGTTACCACCCATGTTGGATCTAGGTCAGTTGAACTTTTTGAGTTCTCGATCATGTTCGACTGTTTCCGTAATCATGGTAAGGGATTTTTAAGGAAAGGCGAGTCCTGCAATCTTTATAAATTAACCATGTCCAGGGTGGGGAAAGTGAAGCTTGAGTTACTGTTTTGAGAATCCCTGGAACGAAACGAACGGTTCTATACCTGGGCTGTATAGCTATCCATTGTACATGTTTTTATCATCTCATGTTTTGACAAGCCAAAGTAAACTCAATAAGACCCTACAATACGTCTACGTAAAGAATGTCTTCTTAATGTGGGATGTGTGTGGCCATTATTTTATCCCGTTTCTTTCACTGTAACAAGACAACCAGCATCACGTGTGACCACATCATTGGTTTCTGATCGGGTCGGACAGCACTGTCATAACGTTCTATCAATACCGCCATGCACTGTAATGGCAAGAAACGCGTGAGTTTTGAACAGGTTTGAATTCTATCTTCCCTCCCGTCCAACGCCTTGACATACCATCCACCTTCTTACTGTACATCCACGCGCGCGTGTTTTTTAAAAAGCATTTCCGGAACTTGGTGTCTGCGGCAATGAACACGGTAAATATTTAAAAGTCAGACCGATGCAACCCCCCCTGTACATCTGGAGGAGGAGGCGAGAGGTGGGGGAGACGAGAGGGGCTGTCTTCTTTTTTTTTTTTTTTAGATCTAATAGAACTCCAATGCCCCACCCCGGACATGATCAAGTGAACAGATGTATTAGTAAAATTAATGCTTTGATTGAAAAGTGTCTGATTGCACGTGTTGCGTTATGTGTGTATATAATTTGAGATTATTTTTCGATTATATAGGGCTTCACGTTAATCATAGTTTTATAGTGCATATTTTTGTTCTACCCATAATTCAATAAATGTGTTTATTTTTAAAAAAAAATCTTAAGATATGCATTTAAGAGAAAGTTTCCCAGAGATTGACTTTCTAGAATCTTGTTTTGTTCCTGGACAAAAATGATTTAGTCACACTGAATCCAATTAGCTTCACTTACTAATGATGTCTGAATACTTTTAACTCTTTCTCTCCGTAATTATTTACCACATTCTGGTGGAATTAACGTTGGTAGCATTAGTTCGGAGAGAAAGAGTTAAGTCCGTCTATACCTATCATTTTAAATGTTCATAGTTTAGGAAACTAACACCTTTCATGTTTCTTTTTCTTTCTTCTTTTTAATTAACTAATAGACTCGCTTTCGTGTGACATGCACTTTTGAACGAGATTCTCACGTGAGATGTACTGTAAGAGGTCCCCCCCTCCTCCCGCGCCTCCCTTTGTCAGTTTCCTCGCTATCTGCTGTTCCGGCTGTCCTCAAAGTTGTCCACTCTGCTGTCCAGGTCTAGGACCACTCCTGTCACGTTAAAAACTTCGCTTTATCAGAGTGTGGAGTACCATTGACTAGCGGCCTTGACACTCCAAAGCACGCATACGCGCACAATCTTGTGACAATTATAGATTTGGTGCTCTATTCGTTTGTGTTGGCAAGCGAAGACTCGGGTCTCCGTTGTGTCTTCTTTTGTTGTTGTTGTTGTTGTTGTTGGTGTTGTTGTTAATCTCACATTCCATTTGTTTTGAAATGCTATCCTTTATTTACCATTATCATTTATTACTTTCTTTAACATCATGACAATATTCTCAGGAATTATCATTGAATATCTTCTGGTCAACAAAAAAATTAACATTTTGTTTTATTCAGTACTGAATCATGTACTGAAGAGATGACCTCGCCAACAACACAAAAGACACTAACGTGAGTTTACGGTTCACACTACAATTCACAATAAAATTGTTCATAAACTGTCCAAACTTGAGGATCACTGGGTTATTTCTGTCTGCAAACGAGTCTAAACATTTAATTTGTCGGTATTGACGATAAGATTTTATAAAGTAAAAGAACTTTTGAGAATTTGAATTTCTGAAAGAGTGCACTTCAAAGCCTCCACAAAATATTATATTTCTCTGTAGGTCTTCATGTCGTCCTCTTTCTTAACATCTCCAGTCCTCTCTTTTCATTCTTTCTCCCTCCTTTTGCCCTTTTCACCCCCCCCCCTTCCTCAAATTAGGGGGAAGGTCATCTAACAATGTTCTACTGATTCATAGGTGGAATTAACGATTCATAGGCTCAACAACACTGTGGGTAGAGTTGTGCCCATCCCATCTGCCCGTAAATGACGCTTCTATATGGGAGAATGGGCTGTAGACAAAACAATACAACAATTTCATAACATTTGTTGCAAAAAAAACAAAAAAACAAGCCCCCCCCCTTCACATCTTTGTCAAAATATTAACAGTGGATGGGAAATAATGTACATTGACAGTATGAGAGACATTGTGGTTGAGCGGTAAAGCGCTTGGCTTCCGAACCGGGGTCCGGGGTTCGAATCCTGGTGAAGACTGGGATTTTTAATTTCGGGATCTTCGGGCGCCTCTGGGTCCACGAGTCCACCCAACTCTAATGGGTATCAGTTGGGTCGTTAACCGTAGGCCACAGAAACAGAAGACTTTTACATCATCTGCCCTATAGACCACAAGGTCTGAAAGGGGAACTTTACTGTGGTTAATATAGGTGTAAAAAAGTAAAACACGTCGCAGTGTGCTTGGTGACTGCTCAAACATAGCATATAAAAACAACGAATGTAGCATTTATTATCATGAATACGACAAAGATTGATTGCACTTCTTCTTAAAAAAAAATCTACCATAAAAAAAGTATGTTTCATATTTATGTATGTGGCGGCTTAACGGATTACGTAGGCTCTCTGTACTGAATACATTTATTCTACACCTACCTTTCCATCCCTCTAAAGTTGCTCGATGACTTTGTTGTGAACTCAGCAAATCTCGTGTTGGTATCTCTGGTAAGTCACGTCAACCTCGGGGGTGATCCGAGGGAGGTAACTAACAGGGAATGGGAGAGATCGCGTAGCGAAGGAATGAATGAAGGCTCCGATTGCCCCCACAGATCACCAACCACCTACATCTCTGCCATAATCCATTGGTATTTAACCTTTGAATATGATCCTGTGATCCGAAATGCCACGAAGAAGTGGATCTATTGTCTTAAATATCTATACTCACCCACACGCGCGCGCGTACACAAAAAAATATTTTTTAATAAAGGGAGAAAATACAAAATACCATTTCCAAAAAACATTCGGCCCGTTTAAGTGATGCTGACCTACTTTAACTTATAACAATTTAGTGATTTTTTATGATAGACTTTTTCGTACTATTGCTGAAACTGAAACAATATTATTCATTTTTTGGTGACATTCATTGAGAATTCGTGAGAATATCTATTGTGAGCCGACCCGCGGCGTAGTATATGCCCCACCCCTCTTTTTTTTTTTGAGCCTCTCTCTCTGTCACCTCGAAAGTTACGTGGGGTAACTCTAGTCTGACTTGCAGAAATAAATAGTTATCTTTCCATGACTCTTTCATCGTGGTGTCATGTATGGTTGGGCCACGAAGAAAATTATATATATATATATATATATATATATATATATATATATATAAAATAGATTAAACAATGAACACAAATCATAACATTTGAAAAGGCAGTGGCAGTGATCAGAGAACCATTTATGTATATATATATATATATATATATTTTATTCGATTGGGATCTAATTTGAACTTCATTTATCACTGCGCCCCATTCCTCTTGTCGAGGTCAATTACTAATGACACTCACTTTTACAAATAGTCTTAACACTCAATACTCTTAAAGGTTTAAAATGTTTAAAAGTATGATCCATTAAGCATTAGACTCAATATCAAATATCAATATAAAACAAAAAATACTTTTTCTATGTACAAGGACGCTGTCTTGTTTCGAGATACCTCAAACTTCATCGTGTACTACGACAATTGTTTGCGGTCTTCATTCCCCTAAGACGCCAGAACATATTTAGATCTAGTGTCACGCTGCTGCTCTACCGCCAGTGGAGAGAGAGAGAGCCTGAATTATTGTGAGCGACTTCTTTGTGACGATCGTAATGCGCCTCTTGTAACGCAGAGAAACCAAAACGAAGCTGGATGTCTGTCTGACACATTTTGCGTCTCTGTGTCCGTACAACTAGCATTCCCTTGGCCTCAGACCTGCAAATGACATACAACTGTCTTTTAGACTTTGAAGGAGTTCTTTTGAACCGGACATTCGTTGGCTGTAGTGTGCCAACTTGATCAACAACAATTCGCCGATCGATTTCTCAACGTCTTCTAAATGTGTTTGAATATCTGTAGCCTCTTTCTCTTTATTAATCCTCCCCCCCCCCTCCTCCTCTGCTAGTCGTTGTTTCCTTATTCTTTAAATTTTGTTGTTCCTTCCCCCCCCCCCTTTTAACTCTCCTATATCCCGACCTCCCCCACTCTCTCTTTGCCCAACTCCTATATCCCGACCTCCCTCACTCTCTCTTTGCCAAACTCCTATATCCCTACCTCCCTCACAATCTCTTTGCCCAACTCCTTTATCCCGACCTCCCTCACTCTCTCTTTGCCCAACTCCTATATCCCGACCTCCCTCACTCTCTCTTTGCCCAACTCCTATATCCCGACCTCCCTCACTCTCTCTTTGCCCAACTCCTATATCCCGACCCCCCTCACTCTCTCTTTGCCCAACTCCTATATCCCGACCTCCCTCACTCTCTCTTTGCCCAACTCCTATATCCCGACCTCCCTCACTCTCTCTTTGCCCAACTCCTATATCCCGACCTCCCTCACTCTCTCTTTGCCCAACTCCTATATCCCGACCTCCCTCACTCTCTCTTTGCCCAACTCCTATATCCCGACCTCCCTCACTCTCTCTTTGCCCAACTCCTATATCCCGACCTCCCTCACTCTCTCTTTGCCCAACTCCTATATCCCGACCTCCCTCACTCTCTCTTTGCCCAACTCCTATATCCCGACCTCCCTCACTCTCTCTTTGCACAACTCCTATATCCCTACCTCCCTCACAATCTCTTTGCCCAACTCCTTTATCCCGACCTCCCTCACTCTCTCTTTGCCCAACTCCTATATCCCGACCTCCCTCACTCTCTCTTTGCCCAACTCCTATATCCCGACCTCCCTCACTCTCTCTTTGCCCAACTCCTATATCCCGACCCCCCTCACTCTCTCTTTGCCCAACTCCTATATCCCGACCTCCCTCACTCTCTCTTTGCCCAACTCCTATATCCCGACCTCCCTCACTCTCTCTTTGCCCAACTCCTATATCCCGACCTCCCTCACTCTCTCTTTGCCCAACTCCTATATCCCGACCTCCCTCACTCTCTCTTTGCCCAACTCCTATATCCCGACCTCCCTCACTCTCTCTTTGCCCAACTCCTATATCCCGACCTCCCTCACTCTCTCTTTGCACAACTCCTATATCCCGACCTCCCTCACTCTCTCTTTGCCCAACTCCTATATCCCGACCTCCCTCACTCTCTCTTTGCCCAACTCCTATATCTCGACCTCCCTCACTCTCTCTTTGCCCAACTCCTATATCTCGACCTCCCTCACTCTCTCTTTGCCCAACTCCTATATCCCGACCTCCCTCACTCTCTCTTTGCCCAACTCCTATATCCCGACCTCCCTCACTCTCTCTTTGCCCAACTCCTATATCCCGACCTCCCTCACTCTCTCTTTGCCCAACTCCTATATCCCGACCTCCCTCACTCTCTCTTTGCCCAACTCCTATATCCCGACCTCCCTCACTCTCTCTTTGCACAACTCCTATATCCCGACCTCCCTCACTCTCTCTTTGCCCAACTCCTATATCCCGACCTCCCTCACTCTCTCTTTGCCCAACTCCTATATCTCGACCTCCCTCACTCTCTCTTTGCCCAACTCCTATATCTCGACCTCCCTCACTCTCTCTTTGCCCAACTCCTATATCCCGACCTCCCTCACTCTCTCTTTGCCCAACTCCTATATCCCGACCTCCCTCACTCTCTCTTTGCCCAACTCCTATATCCCGAACTCCCTCACTCTCTCTTTGCCCAACCCTCGGACTTCACTCCTTCTCCTCTTTTTCTATGTATGTCCTCCCGAATACTTTGCTTCTTTCTCATTTCCCTGCTATTTTATTTTTCATATCTTAAATCTCTCTCTCTCTCTCTATCTCTCGCTCTCTCTTTTCATCCATCTGCTATCCCTTTTTCTCTCTCCATCGTTTTTCATGTATATCCTTCCTTTGCCCATTCACTCTCTCATGCTCTCCCTTGTTCTCTCATTGTTTCCTTTTGTGATTGTCTCTCCTCGCTTCTCTCTCTCTCCCTCTCTCTCTCTCTTTTGCTCTCACACACACACACTGGATGTACCCTGCATGTGCTGAAATGTCCAGCTCGGAGCTTTGGACTCAGGGTTGAAACCCGAAAGGTTTTGACCTTCTGGTTCCATGTTTCGATTTCTGTCACTCTGGCGTGGACGGCACGTAGTTCAGCTTTTACCACTCCAGCGGATGACCATGTGTTGACCACGGGTCAGACTACACGTGCTCTGGTCCTAATGTTATCTCTGTTTACCAAGCTTATCGCAGGGCAGTTCTTTGTTTTCACTGGGGCATTAGAACTGTATTAGAACTGTTCTTTATTACACACAACGTATCCCCCCCCCCCCTTTTCATCCCCGTTTTATCTCAACACCCTCCCCTCTCTCCCAGTTATCCTGTCCACCTGCTCACACTCGCTCGTGCTCGCACAGATCTACGTACACCGTGGGAACAAATTATTAAAATAATATGAAGACTTGAAAACATGCGCCTTAGGGGAGAGGGAACAAAATTGGCGTGGGGGGAGAGAAACTGTGGCTTTGGAAAGGGGCGCCTAGGTGAGCATGCAAGTAAGTCATAGGTAGAATTCCAGCCTAAGGTGTAGACTACATTCGATAGTCCAGTCTCAAATCTAGTCTCCCGTCCCACACACGCACCCACATTGGACCTGTCAGTGTATTGTCTCTCCCTGAATGCGATTTCTTAATCATCGCTTCTTTCCCCTTTCCTCAACATTACCCATAGCCCCCCTCCCCCTTTTTGTTTTTCATTCCTCGGTGGACCTATCATTCAGTAACTAGTTTATGGTTTCCTTGCGTTTCCCCCTCCCCCCCCCCATTCCCCCAGTAGATGCTCGTAGTTTTTGCGATGATAATTACCTGTAGAAGATTAGGAACGCACGAAAAACGCAGTGGTGATTATGAGGCAGATATTGGCTAGTTGGCATCACAAGATGGACCAGTTCTGGTTGGTACTCCGTAGAAGAAGTTAGAAATGTTCAAATTAGTTAATTGAATCAGTTTGTGATGGCCGAGTGGTTCGAATCCCGGGGAAGTCAGGGATTTTTTAATTTCCGGATCTTAAGGGCGCCTCTTAGTCCACCCTGAGTACCTGACATTAGTTGGGTAAGAGTAAGGGCTGTTGGACGTTGTGCTGGTCACATGACACCCTCGTTAACCGTGTGCCACAGAAACAGAAGACTTTTACATCGTCCGTTTTATACGTTACAGGTCTGAAATGAAAACTTTACTCTAATCAATCAGTAATAATTCATTAATTTGGTTTCATATAGCAGAAAGGGAGCTAAACCCTGATATCTTGAGATAAATGACAGCAATTAGAGTTCTTTCCCTTAGATACGCTTTGTTTTTAAAAAGTATTTTTTTTTTTGCTTGTTTTAAAACTTGCATAGCAAAAGTACTCAGTACCTTGTGTTCCAGACTTAGTTCTATATAAGGCTTTGTGTCAGAAGACATTTCTTGTCAAGGGAACATAACTCCTGCGGTCTCATTTCACAGTTAGTACATGTCGCAATAGCTGTTTTGTCTCCCAACTCGTGAATCACTTCCCCTTGCGGTATGTTGGTAGGTAATCCTCCACGAGACAATGACGGGTTCAGGTAGCACTCTTGTCTAATGCTCCCGTCTCATGACAAACAAGAGGGTCAAAATGTGACCCATTTTTGTCAACCTGTGTGTCCTAAATGTCTCCGTAACATGAATTTATAACTTGACGGACAAAAGTACTGATACCTCTTTCTATTTTAAAACCTTGTTTGGACTCTATAATTAGGTCAACCGGAAGAATTGGGTCACGTCATGGACGTGACGTGACAGCAAAGAATCTGAAAACAAAGTGACAACGTGACAGCGTTCTGAAATTTAGTTTTGGGCTTTTTATTGGCGCGTACCTGTCCCATAATTTTGAGATGATTGATTTCTTTGGTGGTGGCATTCGTTTTCCTATTTTTTGAAAGGGGCTTTAAAAGTATCCGTTTTTTTTTAAAGGTTTTAACTGTTGTTTCCAGTTTGTGTTCACATTTTGTGTGTCAGAGTCTGTGTATTTGTCTATAACCATGCTGCTGCATTGTTTGGGTAATGGCTATGTTGGAAAAGTATTGTTTGCACATAAAGCAGAATTTAACAACAAAAACAAAAAAAACGGATCTATTTTTCAAACTTGGATCTTCTTACTTTGAACTTACTCTGCCCAGTTTAGCAAAAACGTATGTTACTTTGCACCAATTAGCATTAGGCCTTTGTTACTTTGCACCATTAAGCACGGGAGGCGCGGTGGCTGAGTGGTAGACCGCTTGGTGTCCAAACCGGGATCCCGGGTTTGAATTCTAGTGAAGACTGATTTTTTTTTGGTGGGGGGGGGGGAGATCTTTAGGGCTCCTAGCCAGCTCTAATGGGTACCTGACAGTTGGAGAAAAGTGAAGGCGGTAGGTCGTTGTGCTGACCACTTGGCATCCTCGTTAGCAGTGGGTCATAGAAACAGATGACTGTTACATCATCTGCCCCGTAGATCGCACGTTCTCAAAGCGGGTACTTTACCATTTAGCACTAGGGGTAGGTTACTTTGCACTATTTAGCACTATGTATATGATTTGAATGCCGGTTTATCTCTATACTTAGTATTCTGCTTGCTATTGCAAAAAAAAAATATCTATAGAAACAGATGAACTTTATCAGTTACCCGGAAAGGTCTGAAATGGGACCTGTACTTTGAACTGTATATATATATATATCATTTGTTCATGCACTACTAAATCTATATACGTCTTTAATATGCGGACGAGGTTTCACTGACGTGAGGTAGCAATCAATGCTTGACAACATGTTGATACTGTACATGTGACAGTTTAAAACGAGACGGTGCAGGTGTGGCGTGACGGCCCCGTAATTTGAGAGACATTCCGTTCTATTGAAACTGTTTTATCGTCCCTGACCTCCACACTTTCCCAGAGTCAATTACAATATCGCTTGAACCGAGACTTGAACGAGAGAGAAAACTTAAGAATCTGACTACAAGCCTATTCCCCCCCCCCCCCCCACACACACACCTTTTTTCCCCCCAAAAAACAAAAATGTCCGTGTCAGATAATTAATTAACAAGCCTTTTTTTTTTAAAATTATGTTAAGGTCGCATGTCAATGTGAAAAGTCTAGGCGTGACCACCTTTAAGATAAAAAAAACAACACCGTGAAATTAGTGTTGAGGAACTGAGCAACCTTATAACTTGCAAAAGGTCAAATAATTTTTCATCTTATTATAAAACAACTATTGTTCTTCCTGGTGTGCCGCGATAGTTTTTTTTTATATTATTGTGCCAACAGACAAAAAAGTTTGAGAAGCACTGCACTAGAGCTTTTTAAAAAAAAAAAAAAAAAATTTGCATAAAGTAATATAGTCGTTTATTTAAATTAAATACGGCGCTATTTTTGGAGGGCAATTTCTAACATTTTATGGTCAAGGTTGTTCACGGGGCGTGGTAATAAAGCGCTTGACCCACGAACCGAGAGGTCGAATTCGAATCTAGGTGAAGACTGGAATTTTTAAAGTCGAGATTTTTGGACGCCCCCGATCACACCCAACTCGGAAGGGAACCTGATTGTAGCAGCGGAAAGTAAAGGCGATTGGTCATTGTGTTGGCCACGGCACCCTCGAAACAGATGACCTTTACATCATCTGCCCTAGAGATCGCAATGTCTGAAAAGGGAACTTTACTTTTTTTACAAGGTTGTTCATACATTAAATGGGAGATAATCCTTTTCTCATCGTTTTCATAAACTATCTCCTCCTGGTCTGATTTCATTGGTCAGATCTTGGACGCCTGGTCCTAGACCATAGCTGTTCAACCCTTTTCGGCCCTTATATCATGTGTTGCAAGTCGCATCACTACCAAAAAAAAGGCTGTACCTATGGAACCGAGTCTCTACTGCTTCATTATGCAATGAGTGTTGACGTATTGAAAAGCCTGTTCTGTGGGCCTTGGTTGGGGGATTACTATCCTAGTCAATATAGATTTCAATGTCTCAACTTCATACCGCTTTTTCAGTCCATCATAGTTACTGATTGTATGTATTTATTTTATACTTAATATATAAATTACAATGTAAGGTACATCAATACTGACCATTGGGACGACATAGCTCTAGACCGCACCAGATGGAGAGAGAGACAGTGACCAAGAAAGCTATGGACAGTGAAAGTACATGGGTCTCAGCTCAGGAAGAACAACGTACAATACGACAAACGGCCAGCTCCTCTACCACCGAAGCAAAAGCCACCTTAACCTGCACTATTTGTGGTCGGGAGTGTCACTCCAAAATAAGGCTCCACAGCCACACGAGGAAGTGTGCGAGATGAGCCAAAGTCGTTCTACGACTGAAGGAGGCCAACAACATCACCGTGGAGACCGTAGTATAAGTTAAATGTCCCTCCCACAACCGGAGGACTCCAAAAAGGCATCTAGTAGAAAGAAACCGTGTTATAATACTTTCCTTTTCCTGGGTAAATAAAAAAAAAGTGATAAAATCATTGCTTTCGGACACAAGGAATATCTCGCCATTTTGACACAAATATAATCAACTAGATTAGTGACGCCCAAACTAAGGCCCGCGTGTCACATCCGGCTTGTTACGCTAAGTAAGTTTTTTTTTTTTGTGTAAATTTTATTTAAAATTTATGAAAAAAAAAGTCTGGTTTAACATTGTAGTGATTGTTCAGGGGGAGGAGCGGTGTGCTGAACAATTTGTCGTTTAAAAGGCTATCATGTGTTTCAAAGTCAACTACGCTGGACGAGTTGCCTGTTGTTATGTGGTTTTATCTCTAAATGGAAGCCCAAGAACTTACTCGAGATACTACCCTCGGAAACACCTCGCGTATCCTTCCTCTCCTCCTCTTTCGTGTCTGCCCTCTCAAAGGTCAACCTGGTAGTTTAGATTTAAGCCAGGTGAGGTCTTGTGGCTGTGAAGCCTCCCCCTCCCCCCTCCCCCCTCTCTCTCTCTCTTCATCCCACGCCTGTAAAATAAGAAGAAGAAAAAACGAATGACAAAAAAAAATGGTTAGGGAGCGGTTGTGTGTAAGGGGGCGGCCAAAGGAGGGAGCGGTTGTAGCCTTGCTGTTTCCCTTTTATTTAGAAAGGATGAACCAAATAGAGAATAAAGTGAAACATGGATCTGACCCACAGATGGCCTGCACATCAACGATTTTCATCCCCTCCCACGAACTACCTTTTTCTTGTCCATTATTTTTGAAAGCTTGTACAGGAAGCGGAAGCTGTGTTTGGACCAAAGTGAATGCTGGGAATATGTGATCGAATGAAGCTAACACTGTTTTTTTGTGACTAATGATTAAAATATAGGTCACTAAAAAGGCCTGGAACACAGACCAAGTTTACGAATCAGTTATTCTGATGTCCATTGAAGAGGGAAAACTTGACCGTTCTGACCAGAACCCTCAGTCATAGTGTATCCAACAGAAACACGTAATTCTGATAGGACCTCTTCTAGGCCTCCTGGCAAATTAAACACATTTTTTCTATGAAAATGCAGTTCAGTTTTGCTTGAGCAGAAATGATGATTTAGGTAGCGCAACATTGTTACAATGCCTGGTCAACATAAGTTTGGCACTAGATATTAAAACTATTCACTATGCAATTGTTTATCTGATTCTATCTTGTCGCTTGTATCTTGTCGTATCACGATTGACCTCTTCTGACACTGGTGACCGCTTCATCGCTTCTCAGTATAGTAATGCTCACGCTCTTTCCTGACCACGTGACCTGCTGCGTGCAAGGGTCAAAGCTGTCCCTGTTAAAGTACATTTCAGCACGTCCCTGACTCTGGTATGGCGGTCACGTCCACCGTTCTGTCTCACCTGATGTCGCCACAGGTCCTACCCCTTTAGACTCCTAGACAGTGTGATGATGTCACCGGGTCTTCCCCCTCCCCCACCCCTTGGCTATTGCATTCACCTTTTAGCAAACTATCATTGAATAGAAAGCTTAAACCGTCAGCGATCTGGGGCGTCTTTGAAACTGCGTGGCGTTCGTGGCGCATCTTAAAACGAATGCATCACCCCCCCCCCTTTCCCGGTCATTCCTCCCCCGATAGCCAAAGTTGAATTTTTTTTTTGTTCGGTTACTATTTGTTCGGACTCCTCCACCTGTCTGCTTCATCCAAACATAGGCGTGTCCGTCACAACAAAGATGCGGCGGATCTACAAAAAAAAAAAAAGGAGCTGGCTGGACTACTTTCGTTTTCCTTTGTGTCAAGCACGTTGTCATTTGGGGTACATTCGACTTAACCTTGTCTGCCCTTGGCCTACTTAAGAAAATATTTCATTCAAACTTTCACATCTGGAGTTCTGTATTTTATTTACACTGCAAATTTATACATGATTATTCTCCTGAGAATCTATGAATTTAAGTTGCTCGGTAGGGTGTTATTCAGTTTATATATCAATGGTTTAGGAATGCATTTGTTCATCAAAACAATTTTTAAAAATATTTATTGTCATCCCAAGTTTCATGATAGTTATTAGAATCCGGGAGCCACGAGTGCAAACCATTTATTTGTGTTTCTAACTCGGCCCCGAGGCCTCTTATAAAACAAGACATTTTTCCAGACCTCTGGTGTTATAAACCATCGCTTACGTCTCGTGCCAGTTGCACGAGACACCGTCATGTCATGGTGAAGCAATGCAGACAGTGGTGCCTTTATCTCACGGGGCGAGCATCCAGCATGCAGGTTCAACTTGTCCACATGATGACAGTTCTTACCTTCCCCTCTCCCCCCGTCTCAATCATATGTTTAGAAATAGACGGTCCCAGTTTCTACCTAGAACCACCTACCTTGCAGTCGCTCAAAGGATGTGCTTGGATAATGGTCGTGCTGTTGGTGCTCGCTTCGGTTCGTGCGTCCGGCATTGTCCGGTGCCGTTGACTTTCTTCGGTTGATTTCCACTTGATTCTGTTACTCAATGCTTAAGCGTGGTGTTTAGGTGTTTTTTTTTTTTTTGTTTTTTTTTTGCCATTCGGTTTCTAGTGTTATATAATTTGACGCATTATTTCTGAACGAAGTCTGGCGATACCACGTCTGTGGTGGGTGACAGATTCTACGTCAGGATGTTTCTACAGTAAATATTTTTTTCTTGCCGCCTGTAAGTATTTAGACTCAGATGGCAATACCGTTGTTACAATTATCTCCCTCTTTCTCTTTTTTTTTTGTGTCTTTTTGTCTTAATACAATGTCCCAGTCAAAAGACAGAAAGGAATGGAGAAAGACGGTGAACAGATCCTATGCGGTGCCCCAACGGTACAACAGACAGGAATAGGTGAAGTATACGATGTTTGCAACATGACTGCCATTCCGCTTATAATTGGCCGTAATATTAGTTGAGATTTGATGTGATAGCTTATTCCTACACCTGGTTATCTGACATCAGCTGAAAAGACGCTAGTTCATTGTGCTGGCCACACAACACCCTCGTCAGCTGTTCGCTTAGTAACAGGCGATTCTTCTTCTTCTTCTTCTTCTTCTTCTTTAATTTGCTCTTTAATTTAGTGACCAGAAGTCTTACCGAACAAATTGAATTTACTAAAGTTAATATCTTTGCTGTGCTTTGGTTTAATACTAACAATATAAAGCGGAAAACAATAACATACTTTTTTACATTAATCACGTCCATAGCCATAACTCGATAACTTTGATGACTTCTTCATCGCTGATTATTTTGACCAGTGGAGTAGCTAGTGTTTGGGGAAGGGGGGTCCAACTTTGAAATTCCCCCAGGCCCCCATTGTATTGGGGCCCCCAATTGAGTGTCCGAAATTATTTTTTTTTACATTAAATATTACGCCATTATCCTATGTCAAATGTCAAAATGCAGGGGCCCCTAGAGATGTCAAGCTCCCCCCGGGCCCCGAAATCCCTAGCTACGCCACTGAATTTGACTGGATAACAATACAGCACTAGCCGTTAGCTTGAGGATAGTAGGTAATTAATGTTTGTTTTCGGGAGTGTTGACTTGTGTAGACCCTTGACGTTTGCTCTTCTAATCGATTCGTTTAAAAACATATCTTGTTCTATCGAATGTGTGAGCTCTTTTACCAGTTAACTAATTTGCTTGTTTCCCCCCCCCCCCACCCCCGCCCCCCATTTTTCCCCCACTTTTCTGCCCTCGTCTTTCCCTCGTGGACTATGTCTGGACCGGCATTTTTCTTAAGTCTTCGCAATACATTTAGATCTAATCTACATCTCATCTCTCTGGATGAAATACTTACAAAAAAAGACACGCCTTTATTTGCTTAGTTTCAAGGTAATGGTAATGGGGGGAGGGGGCTATGGATGGCAAAATTTTCCTTTTTTTTTTTTTAATCTTCTATCGCTTTGATTGTAGCGGCCGTGTGTTGCCTGTCGTTGTGTATTTGACGTGCACTGCATCAGTCTACTCCCAAGGCTTTGTTGTGTTTGATCTTGTATGTTCTGATTCTATGCAATGCAGTGGCAGTAATGGATTTTCCCGATTATTTGGTCTTAAAACAAAAGTCACTGCGCTAAGAAGGACTTTTTTTTGGGGGGGGGGGTTTGGGGGGGAGTGTCGATGGTGAAATTGGAGAGGGGCTGAAAAGTAACTTACTCCTTTAGTACCCTCTGCTCATGACTGGTTGAAGAGTTTATTCTTGGCATTAGTCTTTATGGCGTGGTTCTCAAAAATTTAATTGAGTGTTTCTCAAGTAGCGTGAAATGTATTTGTAACAATGAGCAACACTTTAAAAGTTATTGACACAATATCTGACTGAGCAGTGTCTGTTATCGTCTGATTGGGGGGGGGGTGACGATTAAGGACTCGAGATTAATATGAGGGCGTGAGATAGACTCTCCAGTGTAGACAGACTCTCCATGGCAGATAGACTCTCCAGTATTCTTAGTTCTTATTGAGCCATATTTAAATTGAAATGTGTTTGGCGTATATATTTCATGTTATTCAATAATCTGGCAAGACCCAGAGACTTTATTTTTAGAACAGTGCACACTTCAGTAACATGCAACTGGCAGGTGACGCTTAGGTTATGGCGGTGTGATACTCCCTGTCACAGTAAAGCCAGTAGATAGCCTGCAGGAAAAAAAACCCACTCTGTGGTGGGGTGCTGATGGCGCAGCCTCGTCATCATTGTTATCATCGTCTTATCGCAATTATCGTCGTCACTTTCATCGCTGCAGGAGCTCATGACCGATATATCTGCCCACCTTTCCCTCCTGTTTATGAAAAGTTGTGCTCATTTTTTTTTTTAAACAGCTCATCCCACTAACCCCCCCACCTCATTTTTCTTTTCTTGTAAATGTTTTGCGGTTTTTTTCGTACGTTTTTGCACTGAGTGTCGACCGTAGATCGACGCAAGCGTCGTCTCTTGCTGTAAAAAGTCGTAAAATTCTGAAACAGTTTAATCCCAAAATAGATGTAGATATATACATGCAATTACCCTCGCGCTCTCCTCACTCCTCGGGCCCTCCTCACTCCTCGGGCCCTCCTCACTCCTCGGGCCCTCCTTTCTCCTCGCGTTATCTTAAGCCTCAATGAATTGGTAGAATAGAACTAATATTGTTGATATTTATTTTTTAATGGTTCTCCCCCCCCCCTTTTTTTTTGTGTTTCTTTTACCAGTTTTGGTTATACCACATTATGTTAATTCAGCTTCCCAGTGCCGTACAGCAGTGTGCGTCGGTTTAACTAGCTAAAGTAATTATTGATAGGTGTGCTGTAGTACGTTAGAATTCGCTTTATGTTTCGTTGGATGTAAATATGCAGTTGTTTTAATTATTACAGTATTTGTTAGCATCAGGCATTAAGAATCACGAACATTAATTTTTTGTTTTGGGCGAAAGAACCAAAAAAAAAAAAAACAACCAAAAAACAAACAAACAATATTTGGCCCAAAGTCAGAATGTGTTGCTGACATGTTTGAATAGCTTTGTAGCAGACTTCCGGAGTTTGTTGATCTTATTGTTTTGTCTTTTTAATCAAATCTGTGTTTACCAAATATGAAATGATTGTAGCCTACTTTTATTTTTTTGCTTCTAAGGTGCTGAGGTGCATGTATAATTTTTCGCTCTCTCTCTGCTATGTTCTGTACTCACGTTCATCTCTCCACACTCTGAGATAATGATGCTAATATATGCGATATGCAGCCGGGCCTTGGGGGCTAATTAAAGGGCGTCTAGGGGCGCGTGCGTGAGCCTACGTGTGTGTGGAGTTCTTGATTAGCGGCCGGTTGATAGTTTAATGGCGGCCGTTAAAACCCGTGAAGTTCTCTCACATCTCGTCTGCCACGTGTAATTAACGCTTGACTGTGACCTACTCGTGGATGAAAAGTACAAATAAAGACTTGGCTAGAGAATTGAGACTATAGGCTAGGGTTGTCTATGTGTGTAAGAGAGATAGAGAGAGAGAGAGAGAGAGAGAGAGCGAGATAGAGAATTAAACTTACCATAGGACCAATAATTCCTAATGCCAAATTATTACTTTTTGCTATCCATTGATAATGCATACAGACAATGAGAATGCTCGTCCGATTGTTGCTATTAGTTTAGTGTTAAGTGAATTTCCTTCTAGATAGCCAAAATGTTCATTTTTTAAATATTAATTAATTAATTAATGTTTTCATTTTAAGTCATCAGTTCCATTATGTAACGCATTTCCGCTTGGCCCAGTTCACTACAGCCGAGACCAATCGTCATAGAAAGGCCTGAACCCGTCACAACCAGTGGGCAATTTAGACCAATAGCTCGTTGCCACGTCACAGGTCTCTACGACGTGGCAACAAGCCGTTGATCTAAATTGCCCACAGGATGTGACGTTGCCGTTCAGTGTACAGGCCTTCTTTGCGTCCCTCGAAAAATGTTAGACACCATTTAGTTAGACCAACGATTTTAAATTAGAACTTTGTTTAATATTTAAAAACTTGACCACTAAATCGAACACATGTAAATAGGTCATAGAAACTATTAAACAACTTTTCGCATACTAAGTAGATTTAAAATTCAATTTGTTTTGTAGAAGTAAAAATAAAAAAAAACTGAACACAAAATTTTGGCAACTAAATTTCTATTTTATGGGCATTCAATATTGTAAGTGCTAATATATTAATTTTTAACTCTTTCTCTCCGTAATTATTTACAACATTCTGATGGAATCAACGTTTGTATCGTCGGTTAGGAGAGAAAGAGTTAATGATGGACGGAGTGCTTCATATTCTACATTGATTTTGAAAGATATAAAAAAAACAGTTTTAGACTTTGATGTAATTCTAGGCAAGAATCTGATTGAAAGGGAAACAGGGTGGATATGAATGTCTATTGAAAATTGAGATGCTTTTTAACACACACATACACACAAACACAAGTAGTCTTTCTCCAGTCATTTTAATATCTATATATACACACACACACACAAACACAAGTAGTCTTTCTCCAGTCATTTTAACATACGCACACACACACACACACACACACACACAAACACAAGTAGTCTTTCTCCAGTTAGTACTGTTTCATTTCTGCTTTCACACTTGGGCGGAAGTCGTGACCACACCAAACCATGACCACCACCATTGTGTTTGACTTCTGCATTAGATAGTACACCAATTGTTGCACACCTTCTGCACATTCCATGACGGTGCGCAAGAGTGCCAACACTTAGAATTATGACCTTGTTGTTTTGTTGACTACTTTATATAACAACATGTTTCCCCCTAGGCTCACAGTTAGTTTTTTTTTGTTTAATAATCACCAGCCACCACTGGTGGTCCACTAACGAAATGAAAAACTAGATCTTTCTCCTGTTGGCGGGCCACCGTGATGGTTTGTAAATAAAACCTGGTAGCACCACTTAGAGGCTGTAAAGATCTTGCCTTGAACATGTGGTTGCTATTACAACACACCGCGTGGACATCACGTGATTTCATTAATGAGGAAGAGAAATGTATTTCTGTTTAGCTACACTCGCATCTTTGATGCTTTAAAAATATACATAAATATTTGAAAGATTATTATTTTTTGTCTTGGGGGGGGGGGTGTACAAAGATGGATAGAGCCCCAAGATTTATAAAGGAAAACTTTTTAGGCTCTAGTTTTCTGTGTTTTAAATCTGATGGGGGGTCCAAAAATGTAATGGGAACGTGGGGAAAGGGGGGGGGGGCTAGTTAATGAATTAAAAGGTAACACAAATAAAGCCATATGTTCATTTCACACAAGTTTTTTGTTTTGTTTTGTTTTGTTGTTCCTTTGCTTCATTCATGTGAAATTTCGTTTCTTATTTTGTACTGAAGATTTGCTCGTGCGATGTATGTCGAAGGCTGAAATTTGATACAGAGAGCGCGTGTTGAATTCAGTCTGTTTTGCATGGGACGCATATGTCTAGACGAAATTAGTGCGCACCGGTGTGCACTGAAAAGAAGTCTCCAAAGAAAAGAAAAAAGAAAGCGATGCACGTTAGTGAACCTCCATGTCTCTCCCACCTCCCCCCTGGTCTCCTTTCCTTCCGCCATTTTGTTTTAACCAGCAGAAGTCGTTGCCGGAAGTCTGTCAACAAATATGGCTACTCGGCGCTTTGATTGCCTTCTGGTTGAGTTGAATAACAAATGGTTGCTGCTTTGCCGGGCTGTGAATGAAGTGGGCGCACACCCCGATGACCCCTGGCGCCACACCGAACTGAATTTTTTTTTTTTTTTGTGCACCTTTAAATCGGGCGTGGTGGCTGTGGGGGTCTTCTGAAGTTAATGGTCCCGACCTTCTATGACATCAAGCGCTTGCATAACCAAATGTATATTTCAAGTTGCAGACCACGTGGGCAGGCAGTTTTGAACTCGGCCATATGACTGAGGAATGTACATCGATATTGCGTACCCGGTCAAAACGGCGTGCAATATTTACATTTGCAAGTAACACATAAACTTTGTTACTCCCAGTAATGTTTACTTTTGTTTAGCTCATTGTTTACGGTAAGCTTTGTGCATTTATACATTTTTTTTAATACCCTTACCTATCTCTTAGTATGTTGGACCGTTGGGGCACCATGCAAGATTCGTCGACTGTCTTTCTCCTTTCCTCTCTGTTTTTTTTTTGTTTTGCCTTAGAACCTCCTTCGATAGCTGGTCCGTCCATTCTTTTATGTTGTCCTCCCATCGCTTTCTTTGTCTGCCTCTTCTTCTTTTTCCCTGGTACTGTTCCCTGAAGGAAGGTCTTTGCGAGCCCTGAAAATCTTTATATTTATACAGCGACGTTTATTTTATAGAATACGTCCTGTATTGTGATTTGAGATTCTATTCCCATTCGAATTTTCAATGCGGCTCAAGTTCTGTGTGATTTGAACTTGATCCACTAACATTCCGATTTCAATTACTAGATTTATTCATGTCGTAACTCACTTTTCACTTTTTTTTGCGGGGTGGGGGGTCACTTTCCAGTGCTCCCCCTCCAGACAGGGTGTTATCGTCTGTTTCTGATGTAATCATGTAGAAAGTAGGGCGGCTGTTTTTATTCTGTAGGCTGAAAGGTTTCTGATGAAACCTCGAAGTGGTCTGTCGTAATTGAAGTTATAAACTGGTGTGAAATGTATAGACGTGAGACAGAACAGACGTGTATTTATTGTATTAAGTAACTTGATTAAATTATCATTTCATTTGTGTTTCTGCATGCATCTACTTTCGAGTTGAATCCGTGTAAATGTATAAATAAAAGTTATGCTCTGGTTTGTTTCTCAAGAAACAAGTTTAAGTTTGATTCAAGTTATATATTTAGAATGTAATACGCCTACATCGTAGTCAACGACCGAGACTAAGGAATTAATTCTTCGCTGGAAAATTGAGAAGCCTTCGGGTCCTTGTGATCTGTATGATAATGAATAAAATAAAAACAACATGGTGCGTGTTTAATGTTCAGCACGTCAGTTTCATCTTGCACACTGGCCGTTGCACCAAGTAGCGCAGTAAAGATTGGAGTTGCGTACAATTAGAGCAGCTGTAAGCGTGTGTAGCCATATTCGTATTATAAATTGTTGTGACAGTATATCTCAAGCAACAAGTTCTTATGTATCGGAGTTGACTTGATATTCTGTTATTGTTAATTTTTTTTTCTTGGATTATTCGTATATTTTTCCATAGATAAATCTGTCACACTTTATTTTTTGGATCCGTCTCTTAGTTTGTTCTACAACTGACGCAGCATTGGTGTTTTACTGACCAAGCCATCATACACATACTAATATACCACATATCGCATTGTTTGTTTGGTCCGCTTGCACAGCCGGGTTACGGTTTTGCAATGCCGAGATATATTGATGCTCAGCAGGGCTACGGTTCTGCAATGCCGAGATATATTGATGCTCAGCCGGGCTACGGTTTTGCAATGCCGAGATATATTGATGCTCAGCCGGGCTACGGTTTTGCAATGCCGAGATATATTGATGCTCAGCCGGGCTACGGTTTTGCAATGACGAGATGTATTGATGCACAGCCAGGCTACGGTTCTGCAATGCCGAGATATATTGATGCTCAGCCGGGCTACGGTTTTGCAATGCCGGACTAAATTTTTGCACAGCCGGGCTGCGGTTTTGCAATGCCGGACAAAATTTTTGCACAGCCGGGCTTCATTTTCGTCAAGTTGTTCGGCTGGGCTACATTTCTCTTTTTTTTTTTTTCGAACTATTTATATCAATTGCCTGCACTAACTCGAAACTCTGGATTATTATATTTGTATCCAGAGTTATTCTTTGAATTTATTAAAACGATTATACTGTCTCCTGTTATTATAACAATCTTAACATCTAGCAGCCTGAAGCTGTTTCACTTTGCTAACAAAAGACAAGCTACAAGAAAAAAAAATGTTTTCCGGAATACACAGCCCCCGTCTATCTCAAGAGGTCCGGGCCACTTGGGTTCAAAGCGAAGCCAATCTTCCAAAGTTGTCTAACGGTCTGTGGGTAACACAGGAGTTGCCCATAATCCCAACCACTCGCTCGTGGCTCGCTTGTAATGTACACGAGGCATATGGCTGAGCGGCGAGAAGATGGGGAGTTTGGGGGATTTTTGTTTCCCAAAGAGAGAAAGAGAGAGAGATATATATATATGCAGTGAGGATAGTAACATTTTTTAAATGACAAAAAGGGGGGGGGGATTTGATGAAGGGGGAGAGTAGTTGACTAGATGAGCTGACTACTAATACTAATACGCTCTACCTCGTAGCTCTCCACTCCCCCCCCCCCCCGGGGGGGTCTCTTCTCCAAATCTTTCCACGAGTTGGGCAGTGAGTACATCCCTTTGACATAAGCGAGGGAGATAACTCTGGATATACTTCAAAATAATCTCCTGCCCCTCATTTGAGCAGTCGTCTGATATCGACTTCCGCCAGTCTTTTGATATAGCTTTACTCTTTTTCACACAGATGTTGACGGTAGTCGGGGTCTATCTTGACCCGGATGTACTAATTAAGTTTCTTTCATTGTATGATTGTAGCGTGTTTTTGAAATATTGATTTAATTATTCACAACTATTGAGACAAAATGCAACACAGAAACAATGTGATGAAGACTTTCGAGGACGTCCTGGTGGGTGGAATCTTTCACAATATCTACTACACCGGATACACACGTTTTAGAATCATAATGGACCTCATTTACCAATCGTAAACAAACAACATTTAGCCACGTGATAAATTGATAAAACAATGGAAAAAAACGTATCACGTGACAGCCTTTATGGATTAAATATTTTGTATAAAAGATATAGAGAATCACGTGGCTAAATGTTGTTTGTTTACGATTGGTGAATGAGGTCCATTGTTGACACCGCTCGTTGTTTAGGAGAAGGTCAATTGTGATCAGTTTCCCAAGGACGAATTTCTATCACACACACACACCCTGTAATAATGCAGCGGGTACCGAGTCACGTAGGTGTGACTGGCAACACTGTTGCAGACTCCTTGGCCCACCAGATAGGGCAAATTCCACCCACTGAACAGGCTGTAAGTTTCCACCATGCTCTGGCTATAATTAAAAAAAACATAAATGGAAAAGTGGTTTGAGTGCTGGGACAAGTCCCAAGAATCCCGAGGAGTCTGGAAGCGCATGAGGCGCCCTGACCGCACTTCCCCGTGGTGGAGGCTGTCCAGGCCTGAGCAAGCTATTATAGCACAGTGCAGGACAGGCCATTGTCCTGTTAGCTCATATTTCTCGCGGCTATTGCCAAATTTCGATTCACGGTGCCCCGCTGCCTCATATTCTGTTTGACCGCCCCTGACTTGCTGATCTCCGTCTCGACAGGTCTGGGAAACCAAAAATTCTCGACCTGTATGGCGACATTTATGCACTACGCAAGATAGCAGGGTTTCTGTCCAGGGCTTTTGCAAGTGACGATTTAAGCCTATCAAGCCCTCACTCAAATGGAGTTTGATGATGATGATGATCACACACACACACACAAAACTTATACTAAGTGTAATTATATCAATTAGTTTGGATCGGTCAAGTGATTATATGCACAATTGACCTAGATATAATAAATCTGTGCGATGAGAAATATTGTTACCAATTGTTTTTGTTTAGCTGTTAGCTTTCTTAATGCGCTATGATCCTATCACGTGACTGGACCAGTTGTGAAAGGGGGAGGGAAGAAGGGGGTATCTTGGTGAATGTTTACATGATCGTTTATTAAAGGCATTTAAAAATGTTCACTAAGGGGTTAGTCCTCAACTTACACCACCACATCTGTCATGTACGATTTCTTTCCCTTGTTCAAGATACCAAAACAAAATAATGAATTACCAATAGTTAATTAACTAATTTGTTAACTTGTTTTATTGATTTTTGTGTTGTCAGGTAAAAGAAATAATTGTGCAACATTTCAGCTTGATCCGTGATTGGGTGTGGGAGAAATAACGTGTACAAACCTTTCACCAGATAGACAGAGTTGAGATACGCTTTGTTAAAAAACTTAAACTAGTCCATGGAGTCAATGTTCCCGAGCATTTCCCAATCATCGACAAACGACTGAGGCTTACGATTTATATCATTGAGTAGTTGTCCATTGATGGCGATTGGACGTTTATGCAAACTCTTCGGCCTCTGCAGTGGATGGTTTACACATCATATAAAATAAAAGGTAAGTTCCCTTTTCAGACCATGCGGTATATGGCGCAGATGACGTAAAGGTGATTTCTTTCTGTGGCCCACGGTTAACAAGGATGTCATGTGGCCAGCACAACGACCAACAGGTTTTTTCTTTTATAATATAACATTTGTTCTCTTTATATTTACATAGCCCACTTAGTTTATTGCATACATCTTATGCAAAATATGATTTATTAATAAGTTATATCTTTCAAGCATTACACAGGATAATATAAATGGTCACTTTGTCTACCAGCAAATAACATATTCTATTATATATATATTTCGGAAACCTCAGAATTCTCGCTATTCAATTTTAGCTTTATCATCATAGGAATCCTTTGGCCTCTTTATATATTTCTTTCTTTTAGGAAACCTCAGAATTTGCGCTATTCAATTTTAGCTTTATCATCATACACATTGTACATTACCATACTACTATGATGTAAAAATGTAAAAATAGTTAATGATTAATTTTACGTTCAGAACTTGGTGAAAAAATATTTGCATAAAAGTAGAGCAAAATTTTAAATGTTTTGATTGAAAAGAGATGAGCATCAATATAAGAAAGATAAATAAAAACAGCTAAATTTAGATTATCAAACGATGTATGAATTTCTAAAAAAACAACAACAGGAAAGTAGAGAGTGCGGGGGGGGGGTGAAAATTGGAAACGAAGAAGAAGGGAAGTGAGTGGGAGCGGTGTGCTCATCTCTAGGCATGCATTCCATTGCATATTATTGGACGTCTCGAGGAAACGAATGTATACAAAGCTTATATCAACTCACCTTGTCTGTGTGGTAAAAAGTATGCACACGTTATTTCTCCAACACCCAATCTCGGATCAAGTTGAAACTTTGCACAATTATTTCTTGTATTACATTACAAGTATCAATTAAAATAGTTAACTAACTTTTTTTTTTTTACAAGGGAAAGAAAAGTACTTGACAGATGTGGGGGTATAAGATGAATTATGTCCCTTTTATACATTGTGTAAAAAAAAATAGGACGTCACTTTAAAGTTTGAAACTAAAAATAGATAACTACAAAAATGTTCAGTCTCTAAAGCATTCCGCCGTCACAGTGTTTAGTGTGTTGGCTTGGGAAGGCTTGAACCCTCATTCGAATTCAAGTCGTACAACTTTTTAAAAAAAAATTATAATATACATTTATAAAGCTATCACGGCAACCTTCGCCCAGATACCCAATTCTCTTTCCCCCGCCTTCTCAGTTGACCCAAATAATAAGATCATAGTGCGTCGATAAAGCTAAAAGCAGGAGATAGTGCTAAACAAAAACAATCGCACATGTAATTCTAATTGCACAGATTTTTTATTGTTAGTCTAGATCTATTGCTAATTTAATTAATGACTGATCCAAACTAATTGATACAATTACACTTAATATAAGCTTTGAAGTATTTTTTTTTTTTTCTTTTGCTTGTTGCGTCTTTTTTTAACCTGTCATCACACAGAGTCTCAGTGAAGAAACTCTGAGCTCATTCTAAAAGCAACACAATTAATAAAGTACAAAGTGTACATGTTTTGAACAGATTGCTCATTCAAATATAAAGCACTCGCTCGCTCAAACAGCCAGTTACCATTGAATGTCGCTGAACGCCCAGAAACTGACCTACATATTTAATCCAACATCGGATTACTCCAATTGGATGAGAACGGAACCCCACCCTCCTATTATTGCTTACATCCGGTACATTCTTGCTTTAACCCAGTTTAAACTCTAATCACTCATCACAAAACAATAGGATACCCTTGATCCAGTTCACACACCGCAACACACACTCACAGGCGCCCGCTTCGTACGCCCTCCACCCAAACACCCGTATTAGATATACTGTATTTGCAATGGGATTCTGTTCCTTCCCTTGGCGCATGTAATCTGATGGTCCATTTCCAGCTCGTTGTTGATCAATATTTACACTCCTCGAGGATTAACTGTATAGACTCTCGTGGAGTTAATTACTTGCTTTTGAGAAAGGCCAAAAAAAAAAGAACTTGTAGAGTGTTGGTTAAACTGTAATGTTTTGACTGTTTGATTTCCACTGTCCACTATTCGTCTTGCCACTTTACAGATAATAAAGGGCATAAGATTCGCCAATGGGAAGAAAAAGCACTCCACGGAAAATTCTCGGCTCTATTTCAGGTTAATAAGACCGACAAGGCTGCTTCCTTGACATGCCTGAAAGTAGGTAATCTCTACACCGAAATAGAAGACTTTTTGTCTACAAAACAGGACCGAGTTATCAGGACCAAAAAAACAATTATCAAAAGCGTGTCCTAAAATTTGATGCTGTTTGACAAATGCCGAAAGTATGGAAACGTGAAGACGTAATGGCAGAATGTGGCCCAGGTCGCCCTAACCAAGTCGCAAAATGTTTACATTAACATCACCCAATCTGATAAAAAAAAGGTACGCCTTACTATGAATACTCGCCACAGGAGGCCCACGAGTCAACCGATTATCTATTATACTGGGATAGACCTATTTTGACTGACAAGATGGTGGATTTTAATCGCCCTGTTCTGCTGTTTATTGACAAAAAAGAAAAAAAAAACAATACCATTATAGACATCGCCGTACCACTATCTCATATTATAAGGAAAACGAAGAAAATATGAAAACTCTAAGTTTAGAGATTGAAGAGACTATGGTAGCTGTGTATAGTAACAATACACCCTGTTGTTTAATCAACCGAGTGGATAATGTTGACTGACCTCATAGACACAGTCGAAGCCCTAAGCATTTTTGAGAGGATCCTCATTACCTGTCTGAGGGCAGTACTGCTACAGACCTGCCACATAATCAGAACATTTTCTCAATGTACACTTTTAGAGGGCGACTAAAATGAATTTTGTTTCACTTTAACTAAGCTCAACTCTGGCAGTACTAGAGAATGACAATACATTCATCTCTATAGTAATAAGAATAATAGTATATTTGTTTTAAGCGTAAAAGTTAATTTTAAAAAATCAGCATCATCTAATTGGCATGGTCTACAAAAAACATTGGTATTTTCATAAAGGGACTTGTTTGTTTGTTTGTTTTTTTGTTTTTTTCCGATTGATAATTTGTTTGATGATCCCATCAGGTCATACTGACACAACTTGTCTTGAGAGGATTGTCGGACATTTCCCACTTTGCCATTTTCCGGAAACAGTAATCAGTTTCACTAAACCAATGAAGTACCATTCTTCAGAAGTTCAATAGCGTCGAATCGATTCCTTGTCACCGGACGCTATCTAACCTCTTTAATGACTGGGTGATTTGTTAACATGTTTAAGGGAAAAAAGCACATCAAAACACAAATTTTTAGCGTCCCCCGAAAGGAAAAAGGCCACTATTAATTTTGTGTCGTCATTCTGTCCGTCCGTCAGTCCGTCCCGTCTATATCTCAAAAACTAAAAACAAAAAGATAGTGAAAATCCAATATCATGATATTTTAGATGTTACAAAGCTGCAATGGCTACTTTTTTGTTTTCAAAAAGCAAACCGTTTAATTTTTTAAATGAAACATTCCAGCATAAATGAAATGTTTTCTAAAATACAAATGAACTTACATTTAGAATAAAATTATTTTGTTTTAAAGAAGAAAGAATGTATTTATTATGTATACGAATCGAATATAATTCAAAACAATTAATAGGTAATATTTCATATGATGCCAGTGAAGTGATACACACAAGAAGAAGAGAAATACACATTGACACTTAAACAAAGGAAAATGTTTCTTCATTTGGGCCTTGGATGAGAGATTGGCCCCTTAAAAACAATAAAATCAATTATTCAATAACACCAGCTAGGCCATGTTTACATTGAACCATATCTTCACAGCTGTCAGTTCAGTGAATACATTTGAATATTAACAATGTAACAATAACATTAATAAATCTCCGTATCCTGTGGTATCAAGTCGTAAGTCGGTCTAACAATACAACAGTATCGGCAACACTTTCGACACGCGCACATCTCATCTCTTTGTATACACGGAGATAGTGTTGTGGTTGTTGATAGTTTTTAGCGGCCCCCGAAAGGGGAATGGACGCTATTAGCTTTGTGTGGTTTGTCTGTCCGTCCATCCGTCAGTCCGTCCCGTTTAGATCTTAGAAACTAGAAGAGAAAATGAAAATCGGACATTTTGATATTTTAGATCATTCAAAGTTGTGATGCAACGGCTACTTTTTTCTTACCCGAATATAAATGCACTTCATAATATGGATAAATGTAAAAGAAAGAATGAGAGTGCTTCCTCAATCCGGCCCTTGTCTATATATAGATTCGGCTGAAGCTAATATTAACCTTTATGTGGAAGTTTTATTAGAAGGAGGTTGGATTTTTCAAATGGTCTCCACATTTCAAAGAAATAATCCTTAACACTGGAGTTCCCTCCTCCTTTTTTTTTTTAGAATGGCATTCTAAAAATGTCATAAGAACACCTATTTATAAGACCTATATTTATGCCTACGCTGAAGTTATCCAATTTTATGGCGTAAGATTGTTTCACTGAGAGATACTCGTTTCTCTAGATGGAATGGATCTAAAGGGGAACGATTCCTTTCCTCTTGTTTTCTAGAGCTTCATCTTGGAGACTCTATCCAGACTCCGCAACTCATCACTCAAGTGGTTAGTATTTTGAACCTCGTTGAATGTCTCGCTCTTTGAAACTCACCCCCCCCCCTTTTTTTTTTTTTTTAAATTCTCTTCCCGTCATCGATTATTTCTCACTTTCACTCGCCATCTTTTAGTCCACTATCTGTGAAATCAGACAAAATTCTCCCGCCATTTTTTTTTTTTTTTACATAAAAGACTTTAAAGTGGTCTTTGGTTTCGCTTATCTGACGATCGGAAGTTCCCGCATTATCTCCCTCTTTCCTAAACTACGTGAGGGGATTTTAGCGTTCTCCGCGCTCGCTAGCTTTCTCTCCCCCCCCCCCCCATTTTCCCCGAATTTTTAGCAGTTTTTCGATGGCTATCTTCGTAGAGACGATTCTCCCCACGCGCTGACCGCTCTCATATTCTCCGTGACATGGCCAGTGACAGGCGGCTAGCAGACATCCGTTCTGGTGGGTTTAGGTGACGTTGGCATTGGCACCGCGGGCTGGAGGCATAAGACAGGAGGGAGGCGGGCTCCGGCTAATTTGAGAAAAAAAAATCTTGTAACGATTTGACTTATTTTTTAAATGTCTAACGCAAGTATTAAATGATACGGGGTATAACAATGGAAAAAAAAAAGTACCCAAGAAAGAAACAAAGGGGTTCTCACATAGTTTCATTTTGTTGTTTGGTTTCTAACACTATTAGTATCTGGACTGAAAGTGGGACAGAAGTTAAACCTAAAACTGGTTATAGATTTTTTCAAAGCTTATATCAACTGTCTGTCTGGTTCAAAGTTTGAACACGTGATTTCTTCCACACCCATTCTCGGATCAAGTTGAAACTTTGCACAATTAATTATTATTTGGCATAGACAAGACAGGAATCAATGTTTAAAAAATAACAAATTAGTCAATTAAGTAGGCCTACTATTAATATTTTTTTCACTACAAATTAGGGAAATTCTTCAATATTCATGGATACGGCTAAATATGTAGGGTTTCGTCCCCTTAGATAATTTAACACATAATTTCTCCCATACCCATTCTCGGATCAAGTTGAAACTTAAAACAATTATTTATTGTAACTAACAAAACATGGGGGGGGGGGATGGGAACAACTATGAATGAATGGAGTACTTCAAGGAAAGGGCTATCTTATGAACATATTCGGTCAAAAACAATTGACGTTTAGTTGTTTAAGAGTCAACATTGGTCCCCCGACGATTTTCCCTTAGAATATTAGGCCAGAAGTAAACGAATCCTGTTGGAACTCTTTTGATCTAAAGGACTAGAAAACATGGCCATCATTAAGAGCAATAACTTGAACCGTCAGCCCATCAGCACAATATCGTGCTTTTTTGCTGTTTGGTTTGGTTACGTTATGATTCGGGTCTGAAAAAGCGGCTGGTCCGATTAACCGCATTTGACTGTATACGGTACAGAGGTGATTTCTTAATTAATGTCATTGACCTCTCCCTCCCAGCCCGACCAACCCAATCTAAATATTATAAATACCAGAAGTGTATTCTATGGTTGGGGAGACATCTGGTGGCCAGGCAAGACCTTCAATGTAGAAACGCATTAAGAAAGGTGGCGGGGGTACATTGGGTCTATCCTCTTTCGTATACCGTCGCTCACACTTTTTAGTTGGAGGCTTTGTACTGGTTGGATCTTTCTAGAATTATATTTTTAATTGTATCCCCTTACAGACTATAACGTTTTTCTTATGCTACGTATATTGCAGTGTTTATTCCCACTATCGGAGGCGCAGGGGCTGAGTGGTAACGCGCTTTGCTTCCGAACCGGGGTCCCGGGGTTCGAATCCTGGTAAAGACTGGGATTTTTAATTTCGGGATCTTCGGACGCCTCCGAGTCCACCCAGCTCTAACGGGGGTACCTGACATTAGTTGGGGAAAAGTAAAGGCGGTTGGTCCTTGTGCTGGCCACATGACACCCTCGTTACCCGCAGGCCATAGAAACACCATCTGCCCTATAGACCACCAGGTCTGAAAGGGGTCTCTTCTCACTATCAGCAACTTACAATCTAGTTACGTACACTCGTGTTAACGTAAATCATTGTTGGTCATTCATGTTGGAGCACTATTTCAAGTAGTAAAGTTCCCCTTTCAGACCTTTCCATCTCTAGGGCAGATGATTTTTTTGTGGCCAACGGTTAACAAGGGTGTCATGTGGCCAGCACAACGACCAACCGCATTTAATTTCCCTAAGTAATGTCAGGTACCCATTGAAGTTGGCTAGAGTCAGAGGCGCCCAAAGATCCCGAAAATAAAATCCCGGTCTTCACCAGGATTCGTATCCGGAATCCAAATGCCAATGGTAACCGCTGCCATTATTTAAGCCTAAAAACGCTTAGTGTTGACTGTAACTGACTATTCAGCTGAACGATATATTTTTTTTTTTTTAAATTCCGAGGCTCAGACTGAGGTCTATTGCTTTGGTCGGCAGCCAGTGTACCAGATGGAAACTGATTTTAAATGTCTGCCGACTACTCTTCTATCGATTAGGCTAGCTACGCCCCTGTGTGTCTCACTTACACAAGATCTCACATGGGATTTAACTTTTCACATTTCTAATGGCGAATAGCTGGACAGTACATGCGATAACAAACAAATACTCAAAGAGTATTTCATACTAAACCGTCTTCTGCTTATAACCCCGACCTGACATAATGTTCTTCGCCCGTTGAAGAGCTCCATGATTCAGCCAACTCCTTTGCTCACCCATTTACTGCTCTACGGCGGAATTCCATCAACAGGCTTTGAGTGGGAGAGATGCAGGGAGCCGTTTCTAAATTACGGCGCCACATTAATAGAAATTTTTTTTGGGGGGAGAATAGGGAAGGATTGTTGGTTAGGGAAGAGGGGAGGAAGAGGCAAAGCATGCATGTTTAATTAGATTACTGACTTCTGGGGGAATGGAGTAAAGTGTGTGCGTGTGCATGTGTGTGTGGATGTGTGTTTGTGTCAATGCTTTGATGTCCTGAAACGGGGTGCGCTGTTGTGTATTGACAGCAGAGGCAGATCCACGGACCATAAAACTCGTGTCATCATCTTCCCTCGCCCCCTACACTCGTGATTTGCGACGGGTGCGATCTGACGAACTCGTATTGTTGCCAGTCGATCCGTCCCGCTGGTTTGATTACGCCTGGGTGTCGTAAAATGAGCAAAGCGTCTTATTAAATCTAAAAAAAAAATAATGCTATGTTATCTTTTTCTCCTCTTTCTCTTGTATTTCAACAAGAATATCACATTATGCAGAGTCGCAGCATAAACACGAGTGTCTGCTTTTACCCCCACCCCTCCCCCTCTCTCTTTCCCAATCTAATTAGCCAGACATGCTGGCGTCCGAACATAGATTAGTCGCACCCTACCTCCTCTTCCCGTGCTCCGCCCCCCCTCCCCTCCCTACCAGTCAAGATAGAAATGGAATAACTATCTAAAATGATGTGTTGACCTAATTAATTAGCTCGGTGTGCCCCGCGCGGTGTTTTAGGGTTCGCAAAATTCATAGAAAAAGAAAATACATGAAGGAGAACAGTGCAGCAGTTGGAATGGGGAAATTTTCGGGGAAAAAAGGGGGGGGGGAGTGCCGGTAAAAAATTTCGTTGGCAAATGTCGTCATTAATCAAAGCTGAAGTGTCGAATGTCCCATCAACCTTCATCGCCCCAATTCCATCAAAAAATTATTTTTTTTAAACTCCCACTAAAAAAAAAACAAAAAAATAAAGTCCATTCAGAATGAACCGTTTTTTCCACGTCGTACATGTGACTCCATTATCGTGTTTGTTATAAGTAATACTGGGTGTAATGTGTTGGTGAATGGGTAAAAATCAAAACAAAAAAAAATATCAAGATGGCTCCTGTTCGAATCCCAACTCGAGCTTCTTCTTCTTCTTCGTTCTCATTGTGTTCAGATGACTAGACCAATACATGAGATGAACTGCGCAGTGGTTTCCAAATCAGGGAGCTCTCCATATAGTTTTCTTTCTATTGGGGTGATTTGGGGCCAATGTCTTATACGGGCCTCTTGGTAAAGAGAGCAGTTTTGGAGGACGTGGTCGGCATTCTGGTGATACTCCACATGGGCAGATTTCACTGGTTCCTATTTTGAGCTTCCGGTACATGTGTTGTCGCATTCTGTTGTGTCCGGTCCTGAGTCAAAAGATTAGACGTTGGTCTTGTCGGGATAGCTTATAGTAAGCGTCATCTTTCTTGTGATTTGGATGAGAGCTCGTCCATTTCTCATTTATTTTATTTATAATTAGTTTCAGATTAAATTTGAATAACATTTTTGTTTGTCATCAGAATATGTTTATATTTGGTATCGAATTATAGGAGAATGCATGCTCTTTTTTTACACAACACAAAACAACACAAATTAAAGTTTAAAAATCCAAAAATCCATTTAGTTAAGTGGATTCAAATCAACGTTGGTATCGTCGATTAGGAATGAAAGAGTTAACTCATAAACACTTTTCGCCACGAAAGCGCATACTCCTAACACTGCCGACAATATCGTCACACAAACACGTCATATGTTGGGAGAAGAAAGAGAAAGACCACGTTGAAGGTGGGCCACTATGCGTGTATGTTATTGTTCATCCCCCTCCTTTAATTAATTCTGGTATGCGCCCATGAGGAATCATGCGCGCACATGTTTCTTTTTATCACCTGATTATGTCTCCACATAAAAAGAATCAGACGATTAAGACAAGATGAGATTGGAAGAAGGAGGGAGGGGTTGGCATGGACTCCTAAACGTAAAACATAAGAGAGAGAGAGAGAAAGAGAGAGGGGGGTTGCATGTAGATGGCGTCATAAATAACATCGCGTTCATTATCATCTGCTTTTGCTCCTTTTATATATGTGACAAAGGGCGAACAACCAGCTTCTCCTTTTTTCTCCCTCGCCATTGCCTCCTGCACAATTAGTCACGTGATTATTGCTCGCGACTCAGTTTGTGCCAATTTATGCCCCGTGCTTTATCTTCCACGAGTTGGGGCGACTTAACCGTTCATTTTAGTTTACTTAGTAGCGCCTTTTTTTTTTCGTCTAAAGTGCGAGCTCCAGGCCAAGTGAATTCCTCAACATGGAATGTAGCGAGGGGCGTTTTATATTAGATAGATACTTCTGTCTCAACCGAGAACGCATTGGCACTGAGTGTATTGCAGTAATCTATTATCATTATTTTGTATATAGTAGAAAAAAAAATTGCCTGATAAAAGTCTGTTGGTGTGATGGGGCTCCAGAAGGGACCTTCTAACCGAACCGTTCCATTCCTGCTTTCTGACGTCTTATCGAGTGTAGGCGAGACCAATAGTTATAGAAGGCCTGAGCACTGACCTGCAACGTCACAACCTGTCGTGTAGGAACCGTCCATCCCTTCATGATGTTTTTTTCTATTGGCTCTTGTGTCTGCCTCTCTTCTATTTTGACCTGGTACTGTTCATTGAAGGAAAGTCTTGGCAAGTCCTTAGTGTCTTGTAACCACGCATTACCACTTGAGTTCGCGAAATAATCTCTCTCGTGCGCTGCCTTTATATAATGTATTACGAATTCTCCATTCATTGTTTAGAAAATTTGACTTCACATTTGTATTAACTCTTTCTCTCCTAAATGACGATGCCAACATTGATTTGACTCCCATTAAACTAAATTTTTTTAATTTTTTTTTTTTCATTTTTAAACTTAAATTCGTGTTGTGTAAAAAAAAAAAAAAAGAGCCTGCATTCCCCTATAACTCAATACCAAATATAACATTTTCTGATAACGATCACTAAAGTTATTGAAGTTTAATCATAACAGGATAAAGGGAAATGGAAATGAGAAAAACGAATAATAATATTGGAACAAGAAAAATAATTACGGAGAGAAAGAGTTAATAAACTACTTACTTTGAGAATCCTAATTTCTATTTTCTGTATGATAATGTGTATTCAAGATATTGGTGGAAGTTAGCCAAGAGCTACAATCAAAATTGTGGTAGATGAGATAGTTTTTTTCTTTTTTCTTTTTTTCTTTGAATGTTGAAGAGACACCTTCCACCCCAGTAACTCACACACACACAGACACACACACAGACACACACAGAGAGAGAGAGAGAGAGAGAGAGACTTTTGTGTCATTAATTCTTCTTGTCGATATTAAGAGGTTTGCGAGTAGAAGTAGTAGGCCTAATGAAGATTGATATGGTCGACCCCCGTGTCTTCTAAGGCACCGCACAAGACGCGGGGGTGAAAATACAGAAAAATGGAACGGGGAAGAAAAGGAGGGGGAGAGAGTCAGAAACCTCTCGCGCAGACGTACAAGGCGGTCTGGTAGACGTAGCTGACGTCTTGTGTATGTGTCTGTGGTGACTGCAGGGCCGTAGTTCAGGTTTATGAGCAAGTTTGATTGTGTGAGTTAATGATTGTTTGGGGGGGGGGTCCGGCCTAACGTCTTATTCACGCACGCACGTTACCTGATGAAACACACACACACACAAAACACACACACACAGGTAGGCATTTTCACATACACACAATAACCTCTCCACTCAGTGGCGTAGCTAGGAATTCGACATCATTTGGGGGCTCGGGAGGGGCTTGATTTCTTTTGGGGCCCCTGCATTTTGCGTAATATTTAAACTTTAATATAAAAAAAAACACACACATTGGGGTCCTTCCTCAAGTTGGGTCTCGGGGGATTTTCAAATTCTCCCCCTCCCTCCCCCACCAAACCTACGCCTCTGCCTTCACTACTTCATACATTTCTTTGGTGTAAGCATTACACACAATAACGCCTTCACTCATTCAAACATCACTTTTGGTATAAGCATTACATGGGAAGTTGCATATTAGGGTAGAGACATGTTCCACAAGAGAACAGACTTTAAAAGCTACTCAATAGAGACCGCCCCCCCGCCCCCCCCCCCCCAAAAGCATGCGACTCTATAGCTGACTTCTCATTTCATACGTTGCTTGCATTTACCGAGATAGTTTGATGTGTTTTGCACTCGGCCCCCCCCCCCCACTGCATTCCGCATTAATCTGGCCAGACGCCCTCTCCTCTTGTTCTTATGTTTCGTTACTCACTCTCAGCCTCGAAGAAAGAATATGGTAGGTACACGAGTTGCAGCTTAGGAAGCAACTAAAATTGATGACCCAAAAACTTTGAATCGAATGTTCTAGACCTAGACATTGTAATGATGTCACAGTAATATTCATCTGTTCAGCTTTCCGCGCGTGCAATCGATACTTACCAACTTGAAACACCGTTCTAGCTTCGGATAAAACCGTCTCATTCTTAGAGCTGTGGCACTTAGCGACAAAACCGGATTATGCCCCCTGTTGCTATACAACTGTACCGTCTTGAAGACAGTAATGGCGGTCGGGTCGTGCGCTTCTTGGGACCTTGCCGGAGCAAGATGAAGAGATTGGTGTTGCCAAATTTTAACGGGACTGAGGGAGGGTCTTTAAATGGAAGCCCCATCACTCCCCCAGCAATGACTCATCTTCTGTGTGTGACCAACATGTTTGTAGTCATTTGCTACTTTGAAAATGTACGAGATCTAGACCAGTGGTTCCCAAACTTTTTAGTTTCGTAGACCCCTTGCCATGTTTTCTGGTTTTTGGTAGACCCCTTGATTAATTTATATTGCATTTTTTGCAAATTCTTCAACATTTTTTTAAAAACTTATTTCTAACTTTAGTAAGATGAAGAGTAAAAAAAAGTAATTTAAAGTTACAAATCAAGTTATAGAGATCTTTATTTTTTATTGATAAAATTCAAATTTAAAACAATTAAAGTAACAACAAATATGTATTGCTGGAATTATCAAACACACTGGAAAAATTTTTTTCCGGGTTTTTCATCCGTTCCTACGGATATTATGTTTCATATAGGAATTTGTTGTTCTGTGAAGTAGTCCTTCAAACATTAAATTATAATTTACTTATTAATTTGCCTTAAGTATCATTGTAAAAGTTTTCGCAAAGAGCAGTTTCTCGTGTATTTCTTGATCTTTCACGTGCGGTCCGCGAAACTGTTGTCACTTAGGGAGATGGGTCGAAGGTGAGTAACTGGCTTCTAAACCAGTAAGCTTTGAGCAGGAAGGGATCATTAGCCTTGGCCTGCTACCCACCTGAATTCAAACCTCTGCTACCTTGCAAGTATACCCAAATATAGGGAAAATTTTCAGGGGTCAACCCTGAGCAGAAAATAGGATCCGGAGACCCCTAGCAGTTTGCAGCACACATAAATAGCTTTTACTTTTAAAACTCATGCCACCGATGTGCCCTTGAACTGTATTGTTGCTTAAAGAAATTCTTTTAATAATATCAGATGTGGGTTTGTCTAAAACAGTTTTTAAAACTACAACGGCTGGTAAAATCAATGTTTTATCTATAGTGTTTTCCTAATTTTGCTATAAGCAAAGAGATATTGTAATACTCTCACGAACCATCATCTTCTCTATATGATGCTGAAGAGTAATTTTGTGGTTCTATTCATTATCTTGGAGTGTTCGAAAGTTTTTCTAATCTGTATCTATTTTGTCAGCATGACATTGCCTCAAATGATCATCCAGCGTAATTGGTTTCATATCGTCATAAATAAGACACTTAGCAACTGCTTTTTAAATAATTAACACTGTACAATTTACATTTCTTTTTGTTAAAAATTTGTTACATGTACACAATATTAAGCTCTTTAAATAATTATTGGAATTAAATGCAACATTTTTTTCATTTAAATAGCAGGATAAATATTTAAATGCTTAACTAAGGTACAAATCATATATAAGTGTATGAAATAATTACATTAATGGGATGTAAAATTTAAAGCCACGACCTGCTTACATTAAATCTATTATCGTAGACCCCCTTGGACATGTTATAGACCCCCAGTTTATTTTTCACTTTCGCGTAGACCCCTTAGAAGTTTTCGTAGACCCCTGGGGGTCTACATAGACCACTTTGGGAATCTTTGATCTAGACTGTACCTAGACGCTAAATGTTTTGTAACGAGATTTTTTTGTGTGTAAAATACTGTTTCAATGGGCATCATTTTTATAAATATTATTTTTATATGGAAATTAATAGTTTCAATTAATAGTTTTTGAGAACCATTGATGTTCTGTTAGGTTGCGCAGTGGCTGAGTGATTAAGCGCTTGGCTGCCGAACCTGGGGTCCTGGATTCAAATCTCGGTCAAGACAGGGGTTTTGAATTTTGGGACTTTTAGGGTGCTTCTGAGTTCACCCAACTCTAATGGGTACCTGTCTTTAGTTTGGGAAAGTAAAGCGGTTGGTCCTTGTGATGGCCACATGACGCCCTGGTTGTTAATCGTTGGCCAAAGAAATAGATGACCTTAACATCTTCTGCCCTATAGATCTCAAGATCTGAAAGGGGAACTTTACTTATTGATGTCTCACCTTAGCCTTTTCCGGTAGGAAGAAAAAGCCATTATTTATTAAACATACTCGTCAAAAGTAAAGCGGAACGGTTACCGAGGTTACCAAGAACCAGAATGCAACATTAATTAAATCACTTCGGTCAATGATACATTAATTCACTAGGTTTTCTAATAAATAAGGGCCGCATGTAATTCGCGCAAAAAAAAAAAAAAAAAAAAAGCACAAAGACGGTAGCGCGTAGATACCCACGTCAAAAGTTGTTGAAGTTTTGTGAGTAGCGAAAAAAAGTGTTGTATTTGAAATGATTATTTCCACGCTTTCTCCATGTTGCTCCCCCCCCTCCCTCCCGGCCAAGACGAGTCTCGAAAAGGTTAAAGAAATGACTCAGAAAAGTCTTCCGTCTAGGATCTGAAGAGCGGACACCCCTGTTTTGTGTGTGTGTGTGTGTGTGCGTGCGTGCGAACTGTTCAGAGATGGGGAGGACCCAACTTACATTTGGGGAGTCGATAATTGGACGAAAGCTGAGGGAGTGGGTAATGGGGCGCAAACGGCAGACATGTATGACCGCATGCAGTCAGTGTCATTAGAATTGCGGTGAAGTTGGACCATATTACTCACGCCACCCACATGAATATTCAACAGATGTCGAAAATGTCGGTTGTAACAAATTGTCAGACGTGTACTCATTTATTTCTCCATTTATCTTTTATAACATTCTCCCGCGCATTCTCCTTGCGACTCTCCCCCTCCCCACTCTCCTCCTGCACTCAGCTTCCTTACACCCGATGAAAATCGTTTGCGTCGTTGTACAGCTTTTGTTTTTTTTTTTGGAGGGGTGCGGATAGAGGCTTCTTTTTTTAAAAAAAAGTGAGAGACCTATCGTAATAGAAGTCCTGAACGCTGAGCTGCGACGTTACAACCTGTGGGCAATCTATACCATAGCTCGCCACGTCACAGGTTGTGACGTCAGACGTCTGGACGCTTTAACCGGTGTAGAGAAATTGCAAGTCGAAATTGTTACGACGGCCTGCAACGCTCAGTAATAATTTTGAATACGAAATAATCCTGTGGGGAAAAAAAAAAAAAAGCAATTCTGCTGTTTAACAATGTTTCCCTTTGTGTATGTGTGTGTGTTGTGTGATGTCATTGAGGCTATTGCTAAGCTCACTGTTTGCTAATTTAAAAAACAAATCTGGGAAGGCGTGAAGGGGGGGGGAGGACGTGCATGCGCCCCCGCAGTGGGTAAGAGCTCGAGAAACGAATGCATTGGTGGACACAATCCTATTGGTCTGTGTATATGCTCACTAACTAGCGTGCATTAATCTAACAAAAGCGTTTCGTTACCCTCTCATCCAAGCTGATCTCGTTTGCTCGGATACCGAGCTTTTCTCTCTCGTGACCCCCTGTTGCTTATAAGAGAGGGGCGGGGGCTACACAATATAATACGATGGGATTATGGGAATGATTTACCCAGCGTTCGGTTCAAACTTTTATATGTAAAGACAATGAGATTCACACATACAAAACTAACAGGAAAAGATTTACATGCATACATACAATTAGCATGATCGATGATGTATATGTGTATGTGGGATTGTTGGGAAAATGTGGATGTGCAGCCCTTCTGTTAAACAATAAGTTATAACAATATAAAGAATTGTTTATTAGAATGTGTTTTTTAATCCAGTGATTCTCAATCCATGGCGAGACGCACGTAAGCCTCAGAAGGATGAGAAATCTGCTGAATCACACATTCATCTTATTTTCTCTTATTCGTGCAGTTATTGTTAGTCTACCCTAAATCACGTGACACTACTTTGTGCATTTATTATCCAAGGGTACAGTGTGGGCTGGTCAACGTTCTGGCAAAAGAAGCCACCACATAAACGCGCCCCCCCCCCCCACGTTCTCCAAACTTACACCCAAATCTTCCGTTTTAAACTTTGCTAGTTTCTTTTCTTAGTTCTTACACCCCTTTATGAAAAGGTTATCTTCCCTTGTCTTTTTTATCATGTAATAAATCAGGCGTCTGACCCCGCCCCTTTTAAATTTCGAACAACCCCCCCCCCCTTCTTCCATTTAATATCGACTGCTTTCTTAAACCTTTTTCAGGTCACAGTGATGGTACTATAGCGTCATACCTCTACCTCACACCTGTCATCGCAGACCATGTGATGTCTTGTTCTGGACTCATTCGTAGCTTTAGTCTTGACACCATCTCCAGTGGTCTGAGTTGAGACATGTTTATACCCCCCAAACTATACTGGTGAAACTGTACACTGCAGATATTAGTGAAACTTTTGAACACCTCACACTGCAGATATTAGTAGATCATTTGAACACCTCACACTGCAGATATTAGTAGATCATTTGAACACCTCACACTGCAGATATTAGTGAAACATTTGAACACCTCACACTGCAGATATTAGTGAAACAATTGAACACCTCACTGCAGACATTAGTGAAACATTTGAACACCTCACTGCAGATAGTAGTGAAACGTTTGAACACCTCACTGCAGATATTCGTAGATCATTTGAACACCTCACTGCAGATATTAGTGAAACGTTTGAACACCTCACTGCAGATATTAGTAGATCATTTGAACACCTCACACTGCAGATATTAGTGAAACGTTTGAACACCTCACTGCAGATATCGGTGAAACATTTGAACACCTCACACTGCAGATATTAGTGAAACATTTGAACACCTCACACTGCAGATATTAGTGAAACATTTGAACACCTCACTGCAGATATTAGTGAAATATCTTTTCGTTATTTTCACACGACCCTTTGACTGGCCAGATGGGCCAGCGCGAGCGTGCTGTCATATCCAAGCTCTCTTGACACCTGCCGAGGTTCACAATTACCGAGTGTCACGTTGACTTCGATGTCAAGTCCATAAACTTCACACACCACAGGGCATTTCCCCTTCCCCCCTTTCTAATGGTCAAGATTTTAAGATAACTGTCTCGTGGATTAACGGTTGGTGACCTTGAGAACATGGAGACAAGATATTGCAATATATCGTTTGAGGATGAATGTTTGGAAGAGTGTGTGTGTTTCTATGGTGACGGTGGGAAGAGGTTAGCAACTGGTTGTGAATGATGCAACATAGGTGGCATTGTCGTCACTTGGTCTTAGTTAGGACAGACGACTCCAGAACGTGAGACTGAAAGGTTGTGTTATTGTAGTGAAATAGATTTTGTTAAAGATATTATTATCTTATCTTCTTATCTTATATAATACAGGACGTTACTTCAAAAAAAGAAGATGATTACGTCCTACGCGTCATGCATTTAGTCATGCATATTAACCAATGACTTAAATTCTGCCAATTCACTGGTTTTTCTGGCTAGCTCAGGCAACCCATTCCATTCTCTAATAGCACTAGGGAAGAAGGAGCATTTGTACAAATTTGTCCTAGCATATGGGACGAGGAATGTGCCTTCATCTTTGTGTCTTTTAGAGTATTTTATTAAATTTTATTTTTGTATTTGAAGATTATGGTTCAGTGTTTTATGTATAATTTCTACTTCTGTCCTGAAGGCTTTCTAAATTTAGTGATTTTACTAAGGGTGTTACTCTAGTCAAATGTGAATATTCATTTGTTATGAATCTCACTGCTCTATTTTGTGTCTGTTCCAGTTTCTTAATGTTTTCTTGAGTTGAGGGGTCCCAAATGGAGGATGCATATTCTATTATTGGCATAACCAAGGTTAAATAACATTTTAGTTTTATGTTCTTATTTGATTTATAGAAATTTCTTTTAATAAATCCTAATGCTTTGTTTAATTTTTTTTAGTTTCACAAATATGTGGATTGCATGACAGTTTTTCATTTATTATAACACCTAGGTATTTTGCGTTTTTTAGTTTGTGTTACTGGTTTGCCATGAATAAGATAAGTGGAATTAATTTGTTTTAGTTATTTTGTTACTCTTAACAACTGACATTTTAAGGTTTATTTTTGAGAAAGGCATTCCTCTTTTCTACCTTTATTGTTTGTTGTACATGTTCCGGATGTTCCTTCAAAGCTGAAGATAGTTTACTTCTTAGTCAAAACCTCCCGCAGGACGACGGGGGATGGGAGCGGACCGTCGATAAATCCGAACGACAGTCCAGCGCGCAAACCGCACGACCAGGCAGCCATATGGGATTTATCACTAAAGTCTGTTACATTTATTTCATTTCATCACAAGTTGATTTTGCTTATACTATAAATAAAGTTTTACTTAGTTTTGCTCACAAAAGGAAGTTATTCAAGTTATTTGAAGTCTTATGAGTTAAGATACATTACGCCTACAACAGTTAAGTTGTCTACTAGCAGTATGGTGCTACAAGTCAACGACAGATAACAACTATGAACATTCCCATATAAAGGTGGAAAAATAGGAATGCCTTTCTCAAAAATAAAAGAAACAAGCCAACCTTTTCGTTCACCAGTCATCTTCCTCGTTCCCGAACCACTGATCAAGTTTCCAGAAGTTTCGGGGGTAATAGTTTAGATGCCCATATACCTTTACTGACCGCCATGTTGTTTTTAATGTTTCTTCTTTTTTCAATAACTTTGTTCAAAGAGAGTTCTGTTCTTGTGCTGCCAACTTATGCATTTTTAAGTGTATTTACAGAAATGAAGGTCTAAAAAAATGTTAATAATAAATTGATGAATTTTTTTCTTCATTTTTTCAATAACTTTTTAAAGAGAGTTTTTTGTTCTTATGCTATCATTTTAAATGAATTTTAATATTAGATTTAATAGCTGCTAGAAAGAAAGACAAAACAGCAACAGAACAAAGTTGGCAAGTAATTCAAGGGAGATAGTCTAGTATTAAGCCTTAAAACCAAATATGGCGTATTTCCAATGACAATATATGGTAATAAGAAATAAAACTAAAAATTTTATATTTTTTAAATTATTTATCTTCGAGGAAATCAAATTACATATTTGTAATCTGCATTTTTTTTCTGCATATTCTTAAAATAGAAGAGAAACCTGATTTAGCGTTTCTAGTCTCGTAAACTAATACCGTTTCGGGGATCGTTTCTTTGTTCCGTCTTGTTTTCCTTTATGTCTTTTTTTTTTACTTTGTTCGTTCCTTTTAGATTGTTACTCCGTGTTTTTTGAGACGTACCCAATGATGACGTCCCAGTCAGTGACGCGAAGATGCTTTGCAGAGACTTGTGCTAGACGTCACGAGTGGGGTAAAGAGAAGGAGGAAATGGATCAGGGGCAGAAGAGGGCGTGACGTCCGAGTGCTTCCGTTTCTACGGGAAGAAGGGATCAGCATCTTATTAAAACTGATTGCCTCCCTTTTGTCTGCTTCTTAATTTTGCTGGGATAAGAGAGGGCGTGAATGGGGGAGTGGGGGGGGGAATGGATGGGTAGTTAACGCCCCTGCATCGATGCAGATGTCGACAATTATTTCCTGCTACTAATTCCTTTAAAATCTGGCTATTATTTCACGTTTCATGCTACCCTATGCCGGGGAAAAGAAGATACACCTCTAAGAAGTTCTTTTAAAAATTATCCTCTTTCTTTGTTCATTTCATTTGATAGCTCGGAGCCAGATACAACGATGTCTTGGTTTATTGGTGTCATGGTTTTACAACATGACGGTTTTGTGCTGTCATGATTTTCCGAGTCGTGGTTTTACAACATGACGGTTTTGTGCTGTCATGATTTTCCGAGTCGTGGTTTTACAACATGACGGTTTTGTGCTGTCATGATTTTCCGAGTCGTGGTTTGACTACGTCATGGTTTTACAAAATGGCGGTTTGTGCAGTCATGGTTTTAAAACATGATGGTTTTGTGCTGTCATGGTTTCCCGGAGTCATAAAATAAAGTTTATAATAAAATACTAAGTACAGTCTAGAGGCAATAATTAACTTATTGTCAAAGCTGTTACCCAAAAACAAGTTGTTCAAACTTCAACACTTGTCGGCAAAGTTGTTACATAAATCCCTCATTATCAGCAGTGATTCTCAAGCTATGGCCACCTCTAGCTTCTTTTTATAAACTATCTAGCGGCTGGTCAGGCTGGCGGTCACTTTAACAATACATAAAAGGGACATAACAACAAAAATGGTTTAAAACTATTCAGTCGTTTTTTTTTTTTTTTTGTTTTTTTTTTGGTTTAATAAAATTCTCTCCCTTGGGTGTGTTCGTGTAAAATTGTAGATCTATGTTATATTGAACCCACAAGGTCTTCTTGTGTGAGCTTTACAAAATGCTAATACAAATAACCGGTATGACCCCTGGCAAATGACCTAAGCATTGTTTATCTAGGACATCATACCACTGGTCAACATCAGCGTTCCTTGATTACATTGTTGACGTGCTCTAACTGATGAGCTCATGTCATTGTTTGGTTCTGATGAATCGCTGGACACCTTTCAATACCCCCCCCCCCCTTTTTTTTCATCCTTACCTCGATTTGTATTTATTAATCCCTTGACCTTTGTTATGTAAACACACGCGGACACACACACACAAACATAAACAAACAAGCTTTGTTTGGAATCTGACATTCGGCCGTTACTTTTTTTCTGCTCTGGGCATGCTAAGAATTAGAACGTATGTTGGGTCAATCTCAACTTGCGAGGAAACAGGACACGTGGCTACTTTAATCTGGGTATGTTAAACAACAGGACATGTGGCTACTTAAATCTGGATATGTTAAACAACAAGACATGTGGCTACTTTAATCTGGGTATGTTAAACAACAGGACATGTGGCTACTTTAATCTGGGTATGTTAAACAACAGGACATGTGGCTACTTTAATCTGGATATGTTAAACAACAAGACATGTGGCTACTTTAATCTGGGTATGTTAAACAACAGGACATGTGGCTACTTAAATCTGGATATGTTAAACAACAGGACATGTGGCTACTTAAATCTGGATATGTTAAACAACAGGACATGTGGCTACTTAAATCTGGATATGTTAAACAACAGGACACGTGGCTACTTAAATCTGGGTATATTAAACAACAGGACATGTGGCTACTTAAATCTGGGTATATTAAACAACAGGACATGTGGCTACTTAAATCTGGATATGTTAAACAACAGGGCATGTGGCTACTTTAATCTGGGTATGTTAAACAACAGGACATGTGGCTACTTAAATATGGATATGTTAAAAAACAGGACATGTGGCTACTTTAATCTGGGCATGTTAAACAACAGGACATGTGGCTACTTTAATCTGGGCATGTTAAACGACAGGACATGTGGCTACTTTAATCTGGGCATGTTAAACGACAGGACATGTGGCTACTTTAAGCTGGGCTTGTTAAACGACAGGACATGTGGCTACTTTAAGCTGGGCTTGTTAAACGACAGGACATGTGGCTACTTTAATTTGGGCATGTTAAACAACAGGACATGTGGCTACTTTAATCCGGGCATGTTAAACAACAGGGCATGCGGCTACTTTAATCTGGGCTTGTTAAACGACAGGACATGTGGCTACTTTAATCTGGGCATGTCAAACGACAGGACATGTGGCTACTTTAATCTGGACATGTTAAAACAAAAAGGGCATATGTGGCTACTCTATTATTCAGTGTTTATGAATTTATTTGTAGTAAATTTAATCTGGGCCGAACATTAGGACACATGTGGCTACTTTCAATTCGGAGGTGTGCTAAGGGAGATTGCATACGTGGCAAGTTGAATGAAATGATCACTCTATTCTATCTTCTTGCTCTCTAGTTTGACCTGGTTGATGTTCAACATTTGCACACCAGGATGACCGTGCGCAACGTGTGCAAATCCATGACCCCCCTGTAGCTCTTCTCATGACCTCATCTTCCAGGGCTATGTTTAAAATATTAGCATAATTCTGTTTATGGATAATTCTTACCTTTTTTTTGGTAATAGAGATAGTAAGCGATTTAGATCACAAATTCTGGGGTATTTATAAATAAATATAAATGGGCTTTTTTCCCTAACTATGTTACAAGAATGCTATATGCAGACTATAGCATTTGATAGTGTAGTTGTGGTTAGGGTTGATCTATGTAAGAACTTGCTGAGGTTAGTATATAGACTTTGTCTTTGATATTTAACTTTTTGGAATTAAATGTTTGGAACAGTACAGCAGCGTCACACAATTTGAACTGATGGCAATAGTAGGATCTGTCTGTATACGTGCAATGAAGGTATTACATCAATTTGTTTTAAATGTAAAATAACGGTATACAAATAGAATGCACCTGAAAGAATAACAATTTATTTTAAATAAATGGTTTTGATGTGATTATGCAATTTCATTTAGTGTACAGTTGATGGCATTATAACAATTTTTATAAATGTAAAACCGCTGTCGCCAAATTGCAAATTAAAATGTTAGCCGAAACAAAAAATCATTGATGTACTTTAGGCGTGCAAATCGAATTGTTTCCCTTGTTGTGCTCGGCAACACTGGTGCATTGTGGTTTCCCTTTGATATGCATTAGTCCACACTCCCTTCTCTTCTACAAGCCGAGTCACTAATAGTTGGTCCCAGGCCAGTTGGCCACTGTATGGTGCATCGCCTCTGGCTAGGTCACGGCGTCCCCCGTCCCAGCGACAACCACTTGCTAGACTCGGACGTTCTCCCCCCCCCCCTCCCTCTCTCTCTCTTACCTACACCACGTGACCAGCGCGAGAAACAGGGTGTGTGATTTTTTTTGTTTTGTTCGTGTGTTCAGTTCAATCCTCCTCCTCCCCCCTCGTAAACATTCCGTGGCTGTTTTGCAAACACTAGGATACTGTGGATTAAGCGTGGATACTGTGGATTAGCGTGGATACTTAGATGTTCACTTGAAATGCTCAACAAATGTGGTAGTGGATTAACTCTTGTGCATAATTACTGATGGATTCGAGCAGTGGATTAGTGACCCGTGGATAAGTGTGTGAGCGATAGCAGTATAATTAGATCTAGATCTGGTCACGTGATATGCATTAAACGTTTACATCTCGTGCTTCAGATGTCATCATCTCTGTCTCTCTCTCTCTCTCTCTCTGTCTCTCTCTTTGTCTCTACCTCTCTCTCTGTCTCTCTCTCAGTCTCTCTCTCAGTCTCTGTCTCTCTCTCAGTCTCTGTCTCTCTCTGTCTCTGTCTCTCTGTCTCTCTCTCTCTGTCTCTATCTCTCTGTCTCTACCTCTCTCTCTGTCTCTCTCAGTCTCTGTCTCTCTCTCAGTCTCTGTCTCTCTCTCAGTCTCTGTCTCTCTCTCTGTCTCTACCTCTCTGTCTCTACCTCTCTCTCTGTCTCTCTCTCTCTCTGTCTCTCTCTCTGCCTCTCTCTCAGTCTCTCTCTCTGTCTCTCTCTCTGTCTCTACCTCTTGGTCTCTCTCTCAGTCTCTCTCACACCCACACTCTCTCTGTCTTGCTATCTCCTACTCTTCATTTTCTATCTCCAGCCCTCCTTCTGCTTTCTGTATCGCATTGTCTTTCTATTTCCTTCATGCCTCGCGTGTCTACTGCCTACTCTCTCTCTCTCTCAGTCTCTCTCTCTCTCTCTCTCTCTGTCTCTACCTCTCTGTCTCTACCTCTCTGTCTCTACCTCTCTGTCTCTACCTCTCTGTCTCTACCTCTCTGTCTCTACCTCTCTCTCTGTCTCTCTCTCTCTGCCTCTCTCTCAGTCTCTACCTCTCTCTCTCTCTCTCTCTCTCTCTCTCTCTCTCTCGTATCCCTATTCTATCAATGCTACTTAAGATAGTGCTGTATGAATGTTATGTTTTGTTTCCCGTGATACGATACGCTCTACTGTGTGTACCATTGGCTACTTCGACTCGCTATCAACGTGAGCAATAACATTCATATCTGACAGACATCGTGTATCATTCCACAATCGATCTAATTACTTTGGCGCTTGTTTCATGTCCATTTCATATGTCCACATCGTCCTCTCTCTTTTACATCACACAACACACACATACACAACACACACACACTGAGCTTTCCAAAGCGGGAAAAAAAAATGCAGAAGTCAGGCATGTTTAAATGTTTATGCTTAAGTCGACAGATAGGTCTGGAAATAATTAATTGTCCGCTATCTCAAACAGTATTTAGAGTTTACGCGTCTTATATCAAATGAATAAATAATAACAGAGCTCACTCATAGCTAATTGTTTAATGCCTATCTATTGTCTTACGACATGGCCTAAATTGTGCCTAAACTCTATTTTCTTCATCTAGAAACAGACAATTTAAAGAGATACACTTTTGAAAAGATACACATTTGTTTTATGTTTTAATATAAATGTATAGAAATAGAAGTTAACTCTTTCTCTCCGCAATTATTTTCCACGTTCTGGCAGCATTGTTCGTTTTTCACAGTTGTCCAGTCTATCCTGTAATCTTTAAACTTCAATAGCATTTTTGTTTGTAACCAGAAAACGTTTTACTTTTGGTCTAGAATTGTAGGAGACTGCATGCTCTATTTATACAACACAAATGCAAATTTTTAAAACCAAAAATTAATTTAATTTAATGGGGTCAAATAAACGATTGTATCGTTGATTCGGAGTGCAGATGTTACAGGAAACAGCAACCTACAGAACTCGATGTTGGGGAAATTGTATCAATTTAAATGTATCTAACCGCTCATCTTTCACACAGCTCTCACTGGCACAAAGCAGCGTTGAAACAAAAGATGACGTTCTTTGCCTCCATTTTGAAAATCTCTGATTTTTACAACAATATTATGTAAATTTTAAAAACTCTAATATTAATTTTAAATGTGGGCTATTTATAAAATATTTCTGTGCGCTTACACTTTTGGATGAAAGGAAGAATGATGTTTGAACCCGTTCTATAAACCTTGAAACAAAATCTGACTCATCCAATTAATTATTGTCAGACTCCGAATGTAGTCGTGGCCATTGCATGCCATGATATACTTGACTACACACTCTGATAAATATTTCCCAATTCCCACCCCGCTTAAACGCCTGCAGCAGATAAATATTTCTCGGTCCTCCTTCTGACCCCTTCAGCAAACATGCCGTTTAATTGTTTGAATGGGAGGGGGCGTCGGAGGAAGACATTCAGCCAGCCAGACGCATAAATCTAGTGTTTATTTGCAAACCTTGATATTTACATTACGTTTTGGTTTCGAGAGTCTGCGCATGTCACATCCTGATGACGTAATAGTGGCGAATTTTTTAACTCTTAAAAAATACAAACATTTGAAAAGAGACCTAGTCTATTGCCACTATTGGAGCTTTTCAGGCTAAACTAAACATAGTTAGGGACGCTACGTTGAATTTCTAATCAATGTTGCCAAATGAAAAACAACAAAATAATAAAGCTAAAAACGAAAAAAGCTTAGAAAATTTCGAGTCATCCAATTCTAAAAGGTAAAAAAAAAAAAATGCTTATACTAGTTTATAAACATTTCTTTTATTCTGTACACCGGATACACCAAAAAGCTAGCTATTTATAGATTATCCGCCATATCAGAACATCTCAAGCATCCAGTTGTATCCTGTTGGTCTATTTTGAGCTGCAGTATATTAAATGTGTTTGCAAGGGAACACTCAAGTTCTGCTTTTTCTGGAACTACTCAATGTTTGGAAGGGAACACTCAAGTTCTGCTTTTTCTGGAACTACTCAATGTTTGCAAGGGAACACTCAAGTTCTGCTTTTTCTGGAACTACTCAATGTTTGCAAGGGAACACTCAAGTTCTGCTTTTTCTGGAACTACTCAATGTTTGCAAGGGAACACGCACGTTCTGCTTTCTCTGGAACTCATTTGGAAGAGCCATTTTTTTGGTTGTTGTTTAGGTTTGTTTAATAAACTGTATTCGCGACCAGTGCAGGCTTTTATTCTAGAAAAGGGCGAAGATCCAGTGTATTAACTTTTAATCGTATATTCAATATTTTAGTTGGAAGTGTTTTCTTTAGAAATGTGCCCAAAGTTTGCGTGTGGAAATACTTAAAAAAACTATATTGGTGTTTTCTTGCATGATCTAATTGGCTTCTTTCGAGTTAAGAACTTTCAAACTTATTCCAGCGGCTCACCAGAGAAGACAACTCTTGGTTGGCTATAATATGTTTGTTGAGATAGCGAACGAGCACATTGAGTTGTAACGCCTATGGTCTGTGGTTAACAATAGGTCTCATTGATTTCAGTTTGTTTGCCAACATTTTGTGGCGAGTGGTGACGGGTACATGATGTAGCGATATTACGGCACCCTGGGCGCGCACTTCTGTAGTAATAAACGTTTCATTGTTTAGCAGCTAACGGGGGTGCCACTTTCTCGATGACTGGTGAAAGTCCGAGTGGTTTGACCAGCACGAGTTAAGAGCAGTAATTAGATGGCACGCCATACGTGTAGTAAATGTGAAGAGGTGAAAGCTCACGGCGGCCCATCGATACTGGACACGGGTGTCTACTCGAGTTTATGCCCGGAACTAAATTCACGCGCATTTGTGACGCGCGAGCAGGATGACCATCATGAAGCTACATGACTTTGACCCACGGACTTACGTACTGGAGGGCCCTGGCAAGGCCCCAGCGATTGAGACATTGGTTTAAAAATCTCTGTGAGACATTACTAATTCTTCTTATCCATGTCTTAGATTCTGGTATGGGCTGAATAGTATAAAGTGTATGCTTGTGCACAAAGCAAGGCATTTGAGATAACTCTTTCATCGGACTCTCTAACGACACCCACACTGAAGCAGTCCATCTCTGAATTACGTGCCTTGGAGATATCAGCCTTATTAAAGCTGTAAGTTCCATGGCTCCATGGAATGAAGCCTGCCACTTCAACCGAGCGCGATTTCTACAAACAAAACAGTTAATTTCCAAAAATTAATAGGTATTTTATTTAATTGATTCATGTTTTGTTACGTACAATAAATAATTGTTTAAAGTATCAACTTTATTGGAGAATGCTCGAGGGAGAAATAGCGTAAGCCCAACAAATTTAGCCATTAATGTGAATACTGAATAGTTTCCCTTGTTAGGTATCAAACGAAATAATTAATTAGCAGTAATTAATTGACTAATTATTTTGTTTAAATCGATTCATGTCTTGTCTATGCCATTGCATAATTGTGCGAAGTTTTAACTTGATCCGAGAATGGGTGTGGGAGAAATGACTGTACACACTTTTTACCAGACATTACAGAGTTGATATAAGTTTTGTTAAAAATAAATTTTAAAGAAAGGGGAATTCTACCACTTGTAGAAAGAGTACACTATCTTATCTTCTTATCTTATATAATACAGACGTTACTTCAAAAAAGAAGATGATAACGTCCTACGCGTCATGCATTTAGTCATGCATATTAACCAATGACTTAAATTCTGCCAAGTCACTGGTTTTTCTGGCTAGCTGAGGCAACCCATTCCATGCTCTAATAGCACTAGGGAAGAAGGAGTATTTGTACAAATTTGTCCTAGCATATGGGACGAGGAATGTGCCTTTATTTTTGTGTCTTTCAGAGTATTTTATTAGATTTTGTTTTTGTATTTGAAGATTATGGTTCAGTGTTTTATGTATAATTGCTACTTTACTTTTGAGTCTTCTGTCCTGAAGGCTTCCTAAATTTAGTGATTTTACTAATGGTGTTACTCTAGTCAAATGTGAATATTCGTTTGTTATGAATCTCACTGCTCTATTTTGTGTTTGTTCCAGTTTCTTAATGTTTTCTTGAGTTGAGGGGTCCCAAACGGTGGATGCATATTCTATTATTGGCCTAACCAAGGTTAAATAACATTTTAGTTTTATGTTCTTATTTGATTTATAGAAATTTCTTTTAATAAACCCTAATGCTTTGTTTGATTTTTTAATAGTTTCATCAATATGTGGATTCCATGACAGTTTTTCATTTATTATAACACCTAGGTATTTTGCGTTTTTAGTCTGTGTTACTGGTTTGCCATGAATAAGATAAGTGGAATTAATTTGTTTTAGTTTTTTTGTTACTCTTAACAACTGACATTTTTCAAAGTGGAAAGACATGCTCCAATTTGATTCCCATTTCTGTAATTCATCTAATTCTCTTTGTAAAATATCTGTGTCTTGTATTGTTTTTATTGTTCTATATATTATGCAATCGTCTGCAAATAATCTGACTTTTGTTCCTGAACTAATGCAATTTGGTAAATCATTTATGTAAATTAAAAATAGTAGTGGACCCAAGACTGTTCCTTGAGGTACACCTGAGTTTACTGTTATCGGTGTTGATTTAGAGCCATTTATTATTACAGTTTGTTCTCTCCCTATCAGAAAATCTTTAATCCACTGATGCAGTGGACCATTAATGCCGAAATATTTTAATTTTTTAAGCAAACTATGGTGGTGAACTTTGTCAAAAGCCTTGGAAAAATCTAGTAAGATAGCATCTATTTGTTCACTATTATCTAAACCTTTTGAAAAATCATCAATTAGTCCTATTAGTTGTGTTTCACATGATCTATATTTCCTAAAGCCATGTTGGTATGGGGTGAGGACATTATGTTTGTCTAAGTGGTTTATGATGTTGCTACATATTATGTATTCTAGGATTTTACATGTGATGCTGGTAAGTGATACTTGTCTGTAGTTTCCTGGATCAAATTTTTCTCCTTTTTTAAATAGGGGGGTGACATTAGCTTCTTTCCAGTCCTTTGGTACTCTGCCCTGGTTAAGCGATGCCTGAAAGAGTATTTTGAACACTGGGGCTAGCTCATTGCTTAGTTCTTAGAGTAATCTAGCTGGAATACCATCAGGTCCAGACGCTTTATTTGGTTTGGTGTTGGCTAATAGTTTTTGAATTCCATTTTCTTTTCCCTACCACTAAATATATACAACCATAAAATGTCACATTTTAAGAAGTGTTTCAGTCTCTCTCTACGTGTATATGTATTTGACAAAGCAGTCTGAGCTTGAATCACCTGTTACCAACAATGGTAGTGCATTTGTTTACTGTTAAATTACATAAGTGTCCAACAGGGATTCTAAAAACTCCAGATGGTCCACCGCGTGTCATTAAGTTCGAACACCTTGCGTGATCGTGTTCCGCACTTGAACAATGGGTGTGCTGAAGTGTGTGGGAAAGGTTTGCTGGGAGGGGGGGGGACGTGGAGGCATTGTTGAATGTCACATCACCTGACGATACTCTGAGTACTAATACGGGACATTTGTCGACCAGGACCCTGCCCTTTATAGTAACTCAATAAGTTCAATGTAAAAAAACAACAACCTTTTTAAAAACCTCTTCATATGGAGTGAAATAGCATCCATTATGTTGAAACGATTAAACTGTACACGATTGCGTAAATTACTCTTCTGGTCTTGCGACTTTTACGCAAGAGATAAATAAATGTGTTAAGTTTAGAGATACATAAATGTGGTAAGTTTAGAGATACATAAATGTGGTAAGTTTAGAGATACATAAATGTGGTAAGTTTAGAGATAAATAAATGTGTAAAGTTTCAACTTAATTTGAGAATGAGAAGTTTGAGAGAAATCACGTGTACAAGATTTTGACCAGACAGTTGACATAAGCGAGGTAAAACGATTTTTGTTTTCTAGACGTCATCTCTATTTAGGTCACTGTGTTGGACCTATTCCTTCAGGTTTTCCCTACCATGCAATGAACCACTGTCTTGAACCTATTCCTTCAGCTTTTCCCTACCATGCAATGAACCACTGTCTTGAACCTATTCCTTCAGCTTTTTCCTACCATGCAATGAACCACTGTCTTGAACCTATTCCTTCAGCTTTTTCCTACCATGCAATGAACCACTGTCTTGAACCTATTCCTTCAGCTTTTTCCTACCATGCAATGAACCACTGAACCTATTCCTTCAGCTTTTCCCTACCATGCAATGAACCACTGTCTTGAACCTATTCCTTCAGCTTTTTCCTACCATGCAATGAACCACTGTCTTGAACCTATTCCTTCAGCTTTTTCCTACCATGCAATGAACCACTGTCTTGAACCTATTCCTTCAGCTTTTCCCTACCATGCAATGAACCACTGTCTTGAACCTATTCCTTCAGCTTTTTCCTACCATGCAATGAACCACTGAACCTATTCCTTCAGCTTTTTCCTACCATGCAATGAACCACTGTCTTGAACCTATTCCTTTAGCTTTTTCCTACCATGCAATGAACCACTGTCTTGAACCTATTCCTTTAGCTTTTTCCTACCATGCAATGAACCACTGTCTTGAACCTATTCCTTTAGCTTTTTCCTACCATGCAATGAACCACTGTCTTGAACCTATTCCTTCAGCTTTTTCCTACCATGCAATGAACCACTGTCTTGAACCTATTCCTTTAGCTTTTTCCTACCATGCAATGAACCACTGTCTTGAACCTATTCCTTCAGCTTTTTCCTACCATGCAATGAACCACTGTCTTGAACCTATTCCTTTAGCTTTTTCCTACCATGCAATGAACCACTGTCTTGAACCTATTCCTTCAGCTTTTCCCTACCATGCAATGAACCACTGTCTTGAACCTATTCCTTCAGCTTTTCCCTACCATGCAATGAACCACTGTCTTGAACCTATTCCTTTAGCACTTTTCCTACCATGCAATGAACCACTGTCTTGAACCTATTCCTTCAGCTTTTTCCTACCATGCAATGAACCACTGTCTTGAACCTATTCCTTTAGCTTTTTCCTACCATGCAATGAACCACTGTCTTGAACCTATTCCTTCAGCTTTTCCCTACCATGCAATGAACCACTGTCTTGAACCTATTCCTTTAGCTTTTTCCTACCATGCAATGAACCACTGTCTTGAACCTATTCCTTCAGCTTTTCCCTACCATGCAATGAACCACTGTCTTGAACCTATTCCTTCAGCTTTTCCCTACCATGCAATGAACCACTGTCTTGAACCTATTCCTTTAGCACTTTTCCTACCATTCAATTAACCCTTTACGACACATTTCGTATTTTGCCTGCTTTCGTATCATATCTTATTTCTTCCCACCATATTTCCGTCCATCTTAGTATCATTTCTACACTCACTGTTTCGTGCTAGTATTAGGCAACTCATATTCCAGTATTCATAACATGTCTCTGTTGCGAATCCACCTCGTAAGCGTCTCGGTGTTGCTTTCTAATTAGACGTCATCACCCACTCGTGCCAGATAATCTCTACCGCGTCCCGCCCCCTCTCCCCCCCCCCCCCTGACTAAACAGTGATGCAAGTGTTGAGGAAGTCGCCGAGTGCTTTAGTCTATTACATTTATTTGTTCACTTCGTGCTACTTTCATTTGGCGAGCTAGAGAGGGGAAGACAGCGCGGAATTGGTACGCTTGGCCGATTGGTTTTTTTGGGCCGATCACGAGTCGTGTTAGGTTTTCACCCATGCTGTTCAGGGCAGCCGAGGAATGTCAGCGGGTGTTTTTGCCCCGTAGAATCAATGGGGCGACCCCAGCGCTTGGCGAGGAGCAGCATCGGAGAGGATATCGACAAAGTCAATATTGTTCCACGTCGGTCCTAAGATACCGTGAAGTTTTGAAACACCACCCAGCTTCCCTACCACCTTGCATACCGTCAAGAAGTTACTTTCACTTCGGGAGGGGATGCGGAGATGTGCGCATTAAGGCGTTTACCCGTGTCCTCATATGACGTCAACTTTTTTTTTAAAACCTCTTCATCGTGTAGAGTTAATTTAAGCGCTGATCCACCCCAACCCCCCTCCTTTTTTTTCGCACTTGTGTTGTTAAAAAAAAAAGGTAACGGTTTGGTTTAACTACCGCACTGTAACGGAGAATCAACCACTTGTGAAATAGCTTTCACCAAGAGGCCAGATTTTTGACGCGATAACTAGCCGAGAAATCTCGTTGTCTGCAAGTTTAAAATGAAATCTCTTTTTCAAACTTAACCTCGTTGGTTAGCGTTTGAGCTTTTCTGGCAACTCCTCTTTGTATTACACTTAAAAAAATAACTATAAATGATGACGTTGAATATGTGTTGTTGTTTTTTTTTCTGTTTATCTTTAAAGTGAGATAATCGTGGCTCGCTCGTGAGCTTGTCCTATATATATATATGTAAAACTCACTGACGCCTTGGTTATCGATCTACGCTGACAGAAATAAAAACACAAAACTATCAGAATCTAGCAAATAATGCAGATGAATTCTTGATTGGATTATTTATACGCCATGGATTATGCCGAGGCACGTTTCCTGCCCGTGGATATAAATGTCCAACAACTCTGGTGGAATGTGGATATGGATTACTGCTTGGAAAGGTATGAACTTAATTTCTAACAGGTAAAAAAAACAACAACATTAGCATATAGATACTATATAGGCATTCACACATTTTAAGTCATCCACTTTTACTGTTGACTCAATGACTTGTATTAATTAACTATTTTTTTTAAATTTGATATAAATGAATTAATTGTGAGTAAATTATACTAGAACCGCTGAATACAGCCTGCCTCGATAGTGTTAACATGAGAACCCATATACGATATGTGGTCTTATTTATTTTTCTTTTTTTTGTTACGTTATTGGTTTCACTATATATATATATATATATATATATATATATATATATATATATATATATATATATATATATATATATATATATATATATATATATATATATATATAATTTGAATCTTTGAAACATTATTACTTTTGACAATCAAAACAAAATCACGTCTTGAATACTCCTTGCGAATGGGCGAATCCGACAGGGATCCGACGGAGCCCGTCTCTTGAGTTTGTGTGATAACACAGGCTCTCTTTTTTTAATTTTTATTTTTTTTCCGGTTTAAACAACAATTAAGGTTAACATGGTTCAGAAGCTGTCCAAACTTGACGATCACTAGATGGTCCTTTGTCCTCTGTTGTAGACGAACGACGTCTTTGAGATTAGGATTCTTTCGGAAGGATATGTCCTTATTTGCTATGTAAGCCCAATGGTTCCAAGAAATATAAATGTTTTTGTTGATGCATTTACCATTATTGGTTTCTCATTCCTTTTTTTTTCTTTCTTTTTTAAAAATAAGTGTTCATCTTCTGTTACAAGTAACAAAGATTGTTGTTTTTTTTATTCACTTGATAAAACAGATTACATAAACTTATAGTTGGTGATTACATAATTGCGTTTTATTATTGGGATTTTGCGTATTTATTTATCAACAAAATCATATCCCTTGTCGTGCTCTAATGTTGGTATATGGTCGACGTATTGATTTAAGTATTGCATTGAAAATTTTAGCAACCAACACGCGCTTGTCTCCCCTGCCAGGGTCTAAAATTAGAAAATCTACTAGAGTGAATTCGCCCCCCCCCCTCCCCCAATGATTGTAATCACGTCGCTAACAGTTTTCTTGAATGTTGTTTGATATCCTTTTTGCCACTTTTAGTGTAGGCTAGCTATAATACAAGAGACGTGGAGGTAACAACGGTTTCCGGAGCAGGTGTCTTGAGTTCGAGTCCATGTGATGACTGGTAGAGTGCGTTTGACAAGATGTTGCTAAAATATTGATTACCAAATCCGTGACGGAAATGTTGGAACGGAAAGCGCTTCTTGGTGTATTATGTAGTGAGACGTCAGCATAGTGTGGTTTATTTTGTTGGCTCATCTATAGCAAGTGATAGGGCAGAGGAAAATTGAATATCTTCCACCTACAAATATGTTACATTTTGAGACATCGGGGGAGGTGCTCTGAAAAGCGAGTACAAGTGGCTGAGAGATAGAATCGGTGTCTAATCCTCGTTAATCGAATCAGAACGATTTTTAACTATTTTTTTTCGATAAATAAATTATATTTGCATGTGGAACTAAAGGAGCCGTAGCTTAACATCCAGAGAGCCGCATGTGGCTCGCGAGCCGTGGGTTGTATACCCCTGTTCTGGTGTGCACTACAACCATCCTTTATATGCGTCACTTGCCGTTATACGTTTGGAAGAAATAAAAAAAAAATGGTTTAGCTTTATTTGCATATTTTCGTAGTTCATAAACAGAAATTCATAAGAACGCTTTTCAATAGGTTCTGTTTGTTCTTACTCTAGATATTCCCTCATCAACATTAAACAAAAAAAAATACTAGAATTAGAGTCATGAGAGTTGGACTCCACTCTTTCTAAACTTGACGTAAGACTTCATGCCATTATTAACGCGTTCACCATGCAACGACCAGACAGCGCCCCCACCCCCGTTCCTTTCCACCCCACACTGTGCAGGGGCAAGGACAGTGTTTTCGATTATCTTCCCCCCGCGTGCCCAACATTCGTAGGTGAGCCGTGATTTCACAGCAATGTGGACTTGTGTCATACCGTGCATAGATCTGGAAATTGTCGGATAACTTACCCCACCCCACCCCCCTTTCGTCCCCTCCCACATTCATTAAACCCTCCTGCAATTCTTTCATTTGTCATTTCACGAAGGCGAGCTGAAAAAAAAAAGCCACGTGTTTCCGCCCTTGACACGACCAACTGCACTCCTCGTTATTCTAACGAAACATGGCTCCTCACATACAAGCCCTCTCGCTGCACGGACATTCGGTTTATGCGCCATCACGACCCTGTCATCGTCTAGAGATGCAGACTATGGTGTACACCCACTCGTAGCCCGGTTTATTGGGGTTAAACGCCAACACAATGCTATTAGAGTACAGAGTTTGAGAAGCATTAGCTCAATCCGTTAACCCTTTGAAACCCAGGCGTTTAGGAACGTTGAAGTTTTTACATGAATTGTTTATTATTTCTCATCGCGGTAACTCTATGCCCTTTGTATGTATCTTAGACATTTTGATTTAGGTTTCGCGTCCCGAGACATGACGTTAAACTGCGCTCCTCTTTCCTTAGCACTTTTGGAGCTCAAAAGTGCCCTACTTCTTTTCTATCATTGTGTCTGCCTCCTCTTTTCCTCAGTCTGCCTTCATTGATCATCACTCTGTCTCCTTATCTCTAAAATCTCATTACGTCCTAGACCAGTCCGTTTGCCGTTGATTGCGACGGATAAGGGGGGATAAAGAGATCCTGGTGTTTGAGTAGGTGTCTATCTGAGGATTAACCACCACAACACAATACTTTGGCTCCAAGTTCCCCTAGACCTGAGGCCCATATGGCCCGCTCTGGGTCAACCGGCTGGTCATGCCGAGCTACCAGCTGGAGGGCGGTGGCTGGAGGGCCAATCAGGGAGCTGCTGTATCGGACACATCGGCACGCGGGGGCCAATTCGGCTTGACAAAGACCTATGCTCAGGCTGTTGCTAAGATAGGAAGATCCATAGCCACTCAGACGGACACATTGACCCCACCACCCCCTCCTCCTCCTCCAACTCAGAAGAAAACACCGCCAAAGAACACACCTCTGAAGAAACAAGAAAGCCCTGTTGTCATGCTAAAGAAAAGGTTCTCTGTGCTCGCTGATGAGAGCATGGAGAATGAGCAGCATGTCAAAACCAATACTCCGGGAGAACCCGGAGACATCATGTCTGACACAGGTTCTCCTCAGAGAACCCAGCCAGACACCCCAACCTCTACCGAATTAGAGGTTTACCAACTACCTAAGGATAGAAATCAAAGCGTAGAGGATGCCCGAGGTGAGCGAGGAAGAAATAACCTCCGCTCTAACCAGAGGGATCTCCCCTCTCCAGAGAGAAAGACTTCCCCCCAATAGGGGGTTGTCATCCTCTCCATCCAGACCCAAGAATAAAAATACCAAGGTCACTGGAATAAATGGAAACCCCTCCGGGGGCCTCCCAAGGCCAAATAGCTCCAAGTAGGTGATCTAGAATAAGCCATTGATTCCAGAATTGTACAGTGGAATTGTAGAGGCCTCAAGGCCAATTATGAGGAAATGCAGCTACTGATGGACTGTCTGTCTGCTACAGGAAACATTTCTGAAAGATAGCATCAGCTTCCGAAGCTACAGTGCTTCCAGCAAGAATGTTGAGGATGCAGAGAGAGAGAGAGCATCAGGTGGAGTCTGTATTCTTGTGAAGGATAGCTTCCCCCCTGAGAGGGTAGAACTACAGACCACACTACAGGCCGTAGCAGCTAGGATAACCCTTTACAAGGTTATCACTTGCTGCAGCCTGTATCAGACATGGAGGACCTATTGAAACAACTACCCCGGCCTTATATAATCCTTGGGGATTTCAATGCCCATAACACCATGTGGGTATCCAACAATACCGACACAAGAGGTCGTATGCTGGAGGATATCTTCCTCCAACATGATTTATGCATACTTAATTATGCATCACCGACCTACTTGCACCCAGGAACTGGATCTCTCACATGCATTGACCTCACCGTATGCGTCCCTGGACTTTTGGACGACTTTAAATGGTCAGTTAGCAATGATCTACGGGGAAGTGATCACTTCCCAATCATCATTACTAACAATCTCCCCTCATTGGGACGACCTCAGCGGTGGAAACTGAATAAGGCCGATTGGGAACAATTCCAAAAAAGATGCTCCGAGGATATCACAGAAAATATCATCGATGAACAGAACCCAGCTGATACCTTTGCTAGCAAGCTACTTAGTATAGCCAGGAAAGTTGTCCCCCTAACCTCCGCAAATCCAAAACGGCCTAGCAAACCATGGTTTGATACAGCCTGCAAAAGTGCTATTGGCGATAGGAAAAAACGACTGGCTGCATTTATAAAGAATCCTTCCCAGGAAAACCTAAAGCTATTCAGGATAGCTAGAGCAAAGACTAGACAAACCATACGGTCAGCCAAAAGGAATTCCTGGAGAAGTTTTGCCCGCAGTCTGGATGCCAAAACTTCTGCTAGAGCGGTTTGGAAGGCAGTAAGGCAAATCAAAGGGAAAGAATCAAATGCAATAGGGCATCTGAAAAACCAAGGACGAACTGTCACGTCCCCCAGAGAAATAGCTGACTGCCTTGCATCCTCAATAGCAGAAAAGTCATCCACTGCACACTACACGCCAGAGTTCCAAAAAGTCAAAACCAGGGAGGAAAGACACCCCATTGATTTCAGGTCAGAGAACAATGAAGACTACAACAAACCGTTCTCGCTTGAGGAACTGAGGGAATCGCTGGACTAGTCACATGACACAGCGCCTGGAGAAGATGAAATCCATTACCAGTTCCTCAAGCACCTTTCCGAACCCTCATTGGCAGTCCTGCTAGGGGTCTATAACTGTATGTGGCAAACAGGCGCTTTCCGAAACAGCTGGAGGAAAGCCACAGTTATACCGATACCTAAACCGGGAAGAGACGGCTTTGACCCAGCTAACTATCGACCAATAGCACTAACAAGCTGCATCTGCAAAACCATGGAGAGAATGATTAACAGTAGGCTGGTATGGTACCTGTAGAGGAATAAAGTGATCTCCAACTACCAGTGTGGATTCCGGCAGGGGCGGACAACAACTGACCACCTGGTAAGGCTGGAGGCTTATATTAGAAATGCATTACTCAGAAGAGAACATCTAGTAGCTATATTCTTCGATATAGAAAAGGCCTATGACACAACCTGGAAACATGGCATTCTACGTGACCTGGAGCTTATGGGGCTTAAGGGACACCTCCCCCGTTTTGTGGGGGAATTCCTGAAAGACCGAAAATTTCAGGTTCGAGTGGGCAACTCCGCTTCTGACACTCATGACCAGGAAATGGGTGTACCCCAGGGCAGCATTCTCTCAGTCACCCTGTTCAACATTAAAATAAATAGCATCATATATGCTCTGTCCCCTGGCATAGAGTGCTCTTTGTATGTTGATGACTTTGTCATTTTTACTTATGGGAAAAACATGAACACCTTAGAAAGAAAATTACAGTTATGTTTAAACAAAATTCAGGGTTGGGCAAACGATAATGGTTTTAAATTTTCGGACTCCAAAACAGTTAGTATGCATTTTTGTAATTTAAGGGGACTCCACCCAGACCCTGAACTATTTATACACAGATAGAAGATTCCTGTCGTGAAAACTAAAAAAATGTTTAGGCCTCACCCTAGATTCCAAATTTAATTTTCTCCTCCACATTAAGGAACTTAAGAAGAAATGCCAAAAGTCATTAAACATACTTAGAGTACTCAGCCATACAGACTGGGGAGCTGACAGAGATACCTTGCTACTGCTATATCGGAGTCTAATTCGATCCAAGCTAGACTACGGATCCATAATATATGGAGCAGCAAGAAAGTCGTACCTAAAAATACTGGAACCAATACAAAATGCTGTCCTGCGTCTCTGTCTCGGCGCGTTTCGTACATCACCTATCCCAAGTCTCCATGTGGAGGCTGGAGAACTCCCCATGGATATAAGAATGAAAAAGCTTGCAATGCAGTATATAGTCAAGCTAAAATCCAACCCTACGAACCCTGCTTTCGACTCCATATTTAACCCCACAGAGGTAGAATTTTACAATCGAAGGCCTAATGTCATACAGCCGTTGGGCCTTCGAATGAGAGAACCCATCCAAAATTTAACTCCACCCATTTACCAAATCTCTAAAATAGAAACCCCTCAGAATCCTCCTTGGCTAATGAATAAACCCAAATTAATTAATTTATCCCTCCTTAATTTCAAAAAAGAAAATACAGACCCAAGCATACTACAAGTCCACTTTAGGGAACTGCAAGAGAGCTACGGAGATTGTGGCACCATCTACATAGACGGATCCAAAATGGATGGAAAGGTCGCGTGTGCCTGCTCCTTTCGGAACAAAACAATCTCCCGGAGACTCCCCGATGGCTGCTCCATCTTTACGGCCGAATTGCATGCAATATCGCTTGCATTTGTGGCCGTCAAAGCATCAGAAAGGAGGACATTTATAATCTGCTCCGACTCCAAATCTGCATTGCAAGCTTTGGGGCGGATGAAGACTGACATTCCATTGGTACATAAGAGCCTGAAGCTGTTGGACCAAATAACAGCCGACCATAGGGATGTCACCTTCATCTGGGTCCCCTCCCATGTGGGCATTGAGGGAAACGAAGCCGCAGACAGAGAAGCAAAGAGAGCCCTTAATCATGCGGTGTCAGGAACCCAAATTCCCTGCTCGGACCTGAGACAAAGTATTGCCTCTGCCACCTACCAAGATTGGCAGGACCGATGGGAGGCTGAGACTCACAATAAACTCAGGCAGATTGTGGCGGATGTCAGGTGGCGGTCCACATCTAAGGGTCTGACAAGGCGTGGTGGCACGACCATGTCCAGACTTAGGATTGGCCACACCTACATCACGCAGTCTTTTGTGCTGAAGAAAGAAGAGCCCCCACTTTGTGAGTATTGTGACTCTCGCCTCACCGTGGAACATATCCTCATCGACTGCCCCAGATACCAGGATGTCAGGGAGAAATATTTTAGAGCCACTAATTTAAAAACACTATTCAATAATGTCGACCCTGGGAAGGTACTGGGCTTTATCCGGGAAGTGGGGTTGTCTACGAAGATCTGATTTATGAATTAGTAAACATGTACTATTTACATTAGATTTTTACCAAATTATTAAATTTTTACTACCTCTACTATTTTAACTGTGAATAGACCTTGATTTTAATGATTTGACTGTATGGAAATTGGCCCTTGTTGTGTGGAGGGAGAGTGGCCCTTGCGGGACTGCAGGCACAACATGGCCTAAATTGTGCCGATGTGCCCAAAGTCAAAATCAAATCAAATCTTGATTTAGGTTTCATTTTAGGCAATGCCTCTTACCCTAAATGTGTTTTTAATAAGTTCCGTAAAACGATTCAATATTGAGTCTAAATCTGAAACGATTATTATTATTATATTTTTTTTAAATTATTGATATCTGAAAGTGATATAAATATGATAATAAAATACCTTAGCCGGTGGACTTTTTTCTAAGTTGATGGAATCCATTTTAAAAAAATCATAGCACTCTTCTATATCTATTTTTTTTTTATTCACAACGCGACATTTAAAAAAAAATCTTTTAAATCCTCTAGCAATAGGACAGTTGATGCGCTGCTCGTACTATCGACTTTTTTTTTTTTAAGTTGTGGGGTGGGGCGGGGAAGGGGGCCATTTATTGATGTGAAAGCAATTAATGTTTCTCTTAATAATGCGCTTGTGATCTGTGAAACTAACAAACACACAGTCAGTGTTACCAGTAACCATCTCATTGTTTGTAAATTTGTTACGGTAGGGGCGCCCTAAATTATTCATCAAGCTGGAAAAAGCGCCACTGTGTAAATCAGATCAGCGCCCCGTCTGACGTAAGTCTGAGAGCTACTAAGCTATTATTGCCCTATGCATCACAAGAGGAGAGGGGAAGAAAGAGAGAGAGAAAGATAGTTGAGAAAGGGAGGGACTTAGCGAGACATTATAAAAGCATAGTAACCTTAGCCCCCCCCCGCCCCCCCCCCCCCCCCCCCAAAAAAAAAAAAGCGATGTTTGATTTGGAGGAAGAAGAGGAAGAGAGAGCAAATAGAAGAAAAAAAAAATTACCATACATTGTTAGTGAGACGAGATAAAAGGGGGGAGGGTTACTAGTAGAGAGGAGGTGACCTAAAAGTGGACTTTGACGTACATCACTATAATATGACTGAGATTGGGGGGGGGGGGCGCTGGGCGGTGGCCTGTCATCTGTCAGTGGTGCTCTCAGCCCATGTCAGCAGTATACAACCAGGTTAGCAGTGTCGCTGACAGCGCCACCTTGGGGAAATCTTAATCACATTTGAGGATCCCTGTATCAATCTCCTGGCTGAGAAATTGGAGGGAATATGTGTGTGTGTGTGTGGGGGGGGTCACCTCTGTATCGGTGCGGTGACAGTTCAAAGTGGCAGTGAGCATGGGTTCCTTTTACCTCGGGAGATTGCTTCATTTAGGGCGCATTTGTGATGACCTACTTTTTCATGCAGTTTTTTTTTTCTCTTTCTTTGCCTTAGATGTAGTTATGAAGATTCTAGAAACATTTACTAACATAAAAATAATAATAATAATGAACAAGATTACAAAGACAGTTTGTGTGGAAACACAAACTCAAAATCGGCCCCCGAAGTGATCCACCCAGGCAGGCTTCAATATTTTCAGAAAGAACATCCGAATGAAATTATATCAAAGACAAATGAGAGATAAGAATGGAGAAAGAAGGTTGACAGATCTTGTATAGTGCCCCAACGGTACAGCAGATCAAAGGATAGGTGCAAGTGAATGCAAAGTTAGATGTGAACCTGGCCTAACTAGTTCCCCTTTCAGACCTTGTGGTGTATAGAGCAGATGATGTAAAGTTCATCTGTTTTTGTGGCCTACGGTTAACGAGGGTGTCATGTAGCCAGCATAACGACCAACCGCCTTTACTTTTCCCCAACTAATATCAGGTACCCATTGGAGCTGGGTGGACTCAGAGGCGCCTAAGGATTCCGAAGTTGAAAATCCCAGTCTTCACCAGGATTCGAACCCGGGGCCCCCGGTTCGGAAGCCAAGCGCTTTACCGATCAGCTACTGCGCCTAACTGAAGTATTATAACAGCTGTAATTGTTTTGAAAAGGATCAATCTCTTTTTGGAATGCTCGACAAAAAAAAAAAAAGAAATCAATTCCTCTAAAGAAAAAAAAAACGTTTACGAAGATGATATTTACAAGATTACTATTCGTTTTAATTTAGGTCTAACTTTTAATGCATACTAATTAGCTTTTTCTCTTTAAAAAAATGCTTGCATAACTGATTTTAAAAATAAGATTTTTTCGCTTTCAGAAAAAAAAGTAGCCGTTGCATCAGAACTTTGAATGGTCTAAAATATTGTGATGTCGGATTTTCAATATCTTTTCTAGTTTACGAGATCTAAACGGGACAGACGGAAAGACATTTCGCACAAAACTAATAGCGTCTTTTACCCTTTCGGGGGCCGCTAAAAAAGCAACTTAAGTTGAGAATTACAATACACAGTGCTATATAAAACCACAATACATAGTCATTCAAGCTGTCTGTGGGTGTTCTTTGTGAAGTCATCCATCGCTGACGTCATCATGCTCACCAAAACCTATTCGCACCGCACTGATTTCGTCTAATACGTACGTTTCGTTATAGAACTACCTAATTCTGTAGACCGAAGTGTGCAAATTTAAATGCTAGTGGTACTAACTATTAGGCTGGTCCTCGATTAAGGAGGAGTGCTGTACTTCACGTTGAGGGGCAGTCCTATCTGTGCTCTGCATTTTTTGCCTCAACCAACGCTGACAACACTGTTTTTGACGGTGTTCGATATACGCTCTACTATCGCCGTCTACTCCTGTTTTCGTGCAGTTGAAATGAATAATTATATGCTTTTCCAATAGCAATTAGGAATATATCACATCGTTGCTCTAGGAATATATCACATCGTTGCTCTATATTTAGATGCGGAATATGAATATCAGGGCACAACATGGCCTACATTGTGCCGATGTGCCAAAAATACACAATATCACATATCAAAATGAATACACAATATGTGTATGTTCAGATAGTCTACCTTGTTTAGGTTTATACCACAATGTTAGGATAGCCTACCATGTTTATGTATATACCACAATTTTCAGATAGTCTACCTTGTTTAGCTATATACCACAATTTTCAGATAGTCTACCTTGTTTAGGTATATACCACAATGTTCAGATAGTCTACCTTGTTTAGGTATATTACACATTGTTTGCTGTTATATTTAGTTACATAATATTTCAATTTGTGGTTTTTTTTTTGTTTTTTTTAGTTGATTTGTACTTTGGGACTTGTCCACTGATTGGCTACTCCTCACATTCATTAGGAAAGACAATTGTCTTAGTCCGTTGTGGGTCTGTCCAAAGGTCACAGGAACTTAATTGAATTAGCCCTCAAGCTCCATACTGATCCCTTCTCTCTTATGTTTGGTACTCGTCAGGGCTTAGTACGTCAGTCGAGGAACTAACAAGTGGTGAAAATGGTACCGAGCTAGTAAATTAAATTTGCCCGCTCGTGGAAATAGCATTAGACACCTGCGGATGTTAACTATTGAACAACGGAGTCACCTCCTTTGTTGGGCCAATCCGATATTGGAAGATTCCTATCTCGTTTTTTTTTGACAGGTTACTTTCATTTGGTCTGTAGGTTTCCGGCAGTTGCAGGCGCTAACGAAGGTCAAGGTAATAGTTGCCAAAAGTTCACGTTTTTGAACATTTCTAAGGTTCACGTGTTTAGGTTCAGTGTGTGGAATGGAACTGACAATGCTTTTCTAACAGGTGTTACTTCGCTCTGATGGGATCACTCAGTCTGGTGGGGGTCTCCTTAGTCTGTTGGGGGGGGGGGGTCACTCATTTAATTAACAGCATAGCCCAGAAAGTATTGGTGTTCATTTTCAAACGTTTGCATTGTGGGTGTGTGTGTGTTTGCGTTTGTTCTCTACCAAATAAGTTATTTCCTTTAAATCCGACGTTATTCTCCCAAATTAGGTCAATGTGCAAACGACAAATTTTAATTTTAACACAGCAACTTTACTTGTTTCATTACTTAAGTTATTAGTATCGTTCTAATCGTTTCCGTACTCTAGTATCGTTTTGAATGTCTCCTTGTTCTAGTATCGTTTTGTTTCCTTTCTCTAGTATCGTTTTGTTTCTTTACTCTAGAATTATTCTATTTCCTTAATATATAAAGTTTTGTTTCTTTATTCTGGTATCGATTCCTGAGTTTGCCTCGGTATAAACTATTGTAATGAATAATTCAGTCCATTATTCATACGCCATCTATTAAATACGCCTAGATTAGACTAGAGTCACTAGACTAAATTAGACTAGACTAGACTAGACTAGATACATCTATTACCAATATGCACATCTTTTTCCATTGTAAAAAAAAGTGTTCATGACATCGAATGTCTTGTTCCGACCTTCCCCGCTCTTCCCCGCATCATTCCCGCTTCATCATGGGCTAACCCTAACTGAAATGCTATACTGCACGCGTCTATTGTCCCGTTGTGTAACCGCCAAGAGTTCCTGCGTCTGTCCATCTGTACTGGCCGCCAGATATCAGCGTTCTCCCCCCCCCCCTCTTAGACATGACACGCCAGGCAAGGAGCGGACAGCGACAAAACCAGAAATCTTTTTTTTTATTCCAACGGCTTCTGTCACAAATTTTTTTATGTCTTGTTTTCTGTTATCAAATTCTCTTTCTTGTGGGAGCTCGTCTGGATATAGGGAACCTCGAAATCTATTTTTATAGGCTCATTCAGGACTGCACGGAATGTTGGAACCTTCTGATTGAGTGGATGTCGTCTTTTAGCGTTCATTAGGAAACATTGAGATATCGTTGTACTTATTGTACAATATCGCTAGGTTTTAAACCAATGTTGTGTTTTTTTTTTCGTTAGTTGTTAGCCTTCGATACTGTGTACTTGTGAATTTGAGATTTTGCTGTGATAGAAGCACGAGTTCCTTTTGTTCAGAATATGTCATGTGCTGTTCTAATTTTAGACTTATTTTTAGGAAGTAAACATAGTAACAGTGATAACTATTTCACGTTACTATCTTCTTAATATGACGATTTGTGCATTATTTTTTTATCGCATTTGAATTCTTATTACGATGTTCTGTGTAAGTATTGGATATGTGTACGAGGTATACCACTGTACTTCAAATGCTTCTCACTAGCGACGCCAACACAATAAGAAAAGAAGCTTGGTTGAAGGGTGATAGATTAGTTAGTATCTAGGTCGTTAAAGATCTAAGTGTATCATGTTGCTAAGTGACGCCAAACTATTCTATATACGCCCTTTAAGTTGCGTCATCACTATCGGTGTATAAGATGAGATATTACTATAAAATACAGAAACTGATGATGTCATTTCCAGATTTGTAAAAACAATCCTAACTGGCATGCCATATCTAGGTTCTCGTTAATTACCTTTTGTTAGGAGCCTTAAGCATTTTAAGGTATTCAAAAGTTATTTCTGTTTTGAAATAGCTCATGCCTGATCACTAAAAATGTGGGGATTTTTTTTTGTAAAACTATAGATCTAAGTCTTTTCTGTTGAATGGCAACTTTCTTGGCATTTATGTTTGGTTTGCTGTCATGTTGTGATACAAATCTAATGATAGCAGTGGCGGCACTGTGCGGTATAGTTTGGTGTAGAGCAGTGAAAAGGTGTTTGTTAAATTGTAGGACACTTACTTTCCAGGTGATTTAGATGAAAAGTAGGTTTGGTTTGTGTGTGTGTGTGTGTGGGGGGTGATCAGTAGCTTGTGTGGATTACACACTGAACAAACATTTTGAAATATTTATAAGTTATGCGAAGGTGGAATCAAAGACGTCTTCAAAATCCTTATTTTCCCCCCAGGATTCCAACCCTAAAAAAAATCGATTATACTCTCTCTCACTTTTCATGAAACATTTAAATCTGAAAGAAAATCGGACTTAGCGTGTTGGCCGTTCCTGGTCATAAAGTTAAGTCTTTGAGAGAACTGAAGGCATTGTGGGATTCCTTCTTCTATTTTGAGTGTGCAAATATTTTTCATTCATTCGTGCACCCATTTTATCTCTCTCAAGTTTTCCTCCCTGTCACTGTCTCTCCATTCATCAGCCTAATCGAAAGCGTGTGTCCACTCTCAGCATTATCATCCTCCCAAACTTATGCTTTCATGACACACCCAACCCTTCCCGCTCTTTTCTTGACCCCCCCCCCGCCCCATCCCACTCTACACTCTCTTCAGTCCACTGTGTCTGTAATCTTATCATTGTCAACTTTAAGACAACCAAAAACTCGTGGATTGTTTGCTTTTGGCAGACAGCTTCAGCAATCATGATTGTCAACAAAATGCTTTCCCTTCCCCCCCCCCTTTTCTCCTTTTCTTTCCCGCCTCTTTCGGGACACTTGTTTTATCACGTGACCAAATCAGTATCAGAGAGTGAGCTCCGCTAATACACTCATTCTGTTCTCTTTTTACTCTATGCTACTTTGAGCGCCACATTAAATGCATGACTGTAGGTTGCTGGCCTGTTCAATAATTGACGTCCAGCTTGCCTCCTCTCCAGCCGCTCGGACCCATCGATTTAGAAGCCGACGTGGCACTTGAGTGGTCAGCAAGGACCGGTGCCTATCGTGTCCAGTTCCCCGGCAGCGCCAGCGCACTCAGATTTTCGGTATTGTTTCAAGTGAGATTTGATTACACGGAAAATGAAATAAATTAGTCCAGTCGCTTGAGAGTAACGTCCCCTGTTGCTAAGAGAGCATTGAAATATTGTTAACATCGTTTCTTCCTTGAGGAATATAGGTCAAGTTTGTTTATAAATATTGAACTCTTGTTCGGGTAGTCTTAGATCTGAATATATTATTTTGTGGTCATTGTTAACCTTAACCCCCTCCCCTTTTTTAAAGAAAATGTGGTCAGTCAATGTGGTCATACATGTATAGTTGATGTGACATTTTCATATATTATAGATGGTAAGATCGTTGATAATGGATGTATTTTCATAGATCTTATCTTATATAATACAGACGTTACTTCAAAAAAGAAGATGATTACGTCCTACGCGTCATGCATTTAGTCATGCATATTAACCAATGACTTAAATTCTGCCAAGTTACTGGTTTTCCTGGCTAGCTCAGGCAACCCATTCCATGCTCTAATAGCACTATGGAAGAAGGAGTATTTGTACAAATTTGTCCTAGCATATGGGACGAGGAATGTGCCTTCATCTTGTGTCTTTTAGAGTATTTTATTAAATTTTGTTTTTGTATTTGAAGATTATGGTTCAGTGTTTTATGCATAATTGCTACTTTACTTTTGAGTCTTCTGTCCTGAAGGCTTTCTAAATTTAGTGATTTTACTAAAAGTGTTACTCTAGTCAAATGTGAATATTCGTTTGTTATGAATCTCACTGCTCTATTTTGTGTCTGTTCCAGTTTCTTAATGTTTTCTTTAGTTGAGATGCATTGTTCATGTGGTCAGTTTTCTTGGTTATGTAATTTGGTCAGTTTTCTTGGATAGGCGATGGGGCCAGTTGTCATAGATAGTTGATGTTGTCAGTTTTCATAGATGAATAGTTGGTATGGTCAGATGTTAAATTATTTTTAAACGCTTTATATCAATAAGTAGGCCTACTTTTTTCTTATACTTGTACACCAAAAATACACCGGACACCAAGTGTTGATATGTTTCGCCCGGTGACATGACTGATGCTTCAATATCGATAATTGAATTAAACAATATCACGGATTGCCCACCAAAGCAGCAGCCCAACTGATTGCTCATGACACCATGTACTACTGCGACTATCTAGAAATTGCTCTGCCATTATGCCTATGGAGGTAAACCAAGTCCGATCTTTGTATTGTGTCCGTGATCGAATCTTTTTTTAATTTTAATTTTATACACGAACTTTACATCTATGCATGTATCGACCTCTCAGCACTTGTGTTGTGTTCCTATGTGAACTTATCACAATGGCTGCTTCACAACTCATTAACATACAGACCTTTAGATTGGAGAGTATCTTATTGGTTTGGGGGTGTCACGTGTTTGTTTGACGAAATCTCTTCGCCCCGCCTCACTTTCGATGTAGACTTTTGAGTTAGCCCCAAGGAGGTTATATTTAGATGGAGATGGCGTGACGTCACTAGGTTGAAGCCAAATCGCAGCCATCTTGGTCTACTCAAATTAAAACGTGTAGTCTGTTTTTTTTTGTTGAGAACTTTGTTCGACAATATTTCACATAACCCTAAAACCATGTAATTTTACTCATCAAGGCAATAGCAGAGAAATATCTGCAAGTGCGGTATCACTACGCTGCAAAACATTACACTTTTAGGAATCATATGCAAAAAGGTGCTGTGAGCAGACAGGTGCATACAAAACTAATTCTCTTCAGTGGTAAATAATTAGTTATCTCCCACTAGCTCATTGACTTTGTATATTCAGTATGGTTTATCAGTGTGTTCTTATATAATGTCTTCATGTTTGTATAAAAATGTATCTTCCCACATTTTACATACTAAACATTTTAGATGTAGACCAGAGTTTAATTAATGAAAGATTAGTTAGTATTACTGTAACATTATTATTAGTAGTAGTTAGTAGTACTCTTTTCACTTCAATTTTATCAATTTTGTGGTGATTTCAGTGCGGTAAAAAGTATCAAAAATATAACAAACCTCTTGCAAATCATTTTTGTACTTTTTTCAGCCCACAATAGTGCTTAATTTCGATGTAATCATTATATTTCGGTTTTGTAGGCCTCGATCAGGTGATCGTATAAATCACTACATGCTCTACAGCGCTTTGTAATTGATCCATTGGAATATCTAGACCACCAGATATGAACTTGGGCCTTAGAGGAGTTTAGAAAAAAACATGATGACAAAATACGAGGCTAATTTGAGCCGTTACGAGAATTAGAAAACTGGTATCGCAATGAAAACGGATGGAATGTTTTGAGTAAACCAATATGGCGAATAGGCTCCGCCCATTGGCTTCAACCGATAATGTACATTTAATAGCAACCGCCATCTCCATCTAAATATAACCTCCTTGGTTAGCCCTATGATGAATGAATGTCAAGGACATCACTAACCTATATTTTAAATTATTTAGACCATTGTTTCCCAAACTATGTTGGGCGAAACCCTTGTTTTCCGCGAGCCCTCAATAGGTGTTCCACTAACTACTGAAATAATAAACTAGTAGGCCAACTCGTCTAAAAAAAAAAAGGAAAATGTTCTGTTAAATACTCAGAATGTGTAAAGTGTTCTTTTAAGGAAAAGGTTGGGAAACATTTAAACCAACAGTCTTGCTTTCGTAAACAAATTTCTATAGCGCTATTATTCCTCCTACAGACACTTTATTACAATCAAATTATATGGCACTCACACTAATCAATAATCTACTTTTATGGTTCTCACACTATACCAAGTTATGTATACATATTTATGGTTCTCACACTATACCATAGTTATGTATACATATTTATGGTTCTCACACTATACCAAGTTATGTATACATATTTATGGTTCTCACACTATACCAAGTTATGTATACATATTTATGGTTCTCACACTATACCATAGTTATGTATACATATTTATGGTTCTCACGCTATACCAAGTTATGTATACATATTTATGGTTCTCACACTATACCATAGTTATGTATACATATTTATGGTTCTCACACTATACCATAGTTATGTATACATATTTATGGTTCTCACACTATACCAAGTTATGTATACATATTTATGGTTCTCACACTATACCATAGTTATGTATACATATTTATGGTTCTCACACTATACCATAGTTATGTATACATATTTATGGTTCTCACACTATACCAAGTTATGTATACATATTTATGGTTCTCACACTATACCAAGTTATGTATACATATTTATGGTTCTCACACTATACCAAGTTATGTATACATATTTATGGTTCTCACACTATACCATAGTTATGTATACATATTTATGGTGCTCACACTATACCATAGTTATGTATACATATTTATGGTGCTCACACTATACCATAGTTATGTATACATATTTATGGTTCTCACACTATACCATAGTTATGTATACATATTTATGGTGCTCACACTATATTTATGGTGCTCACACTATACTATAGCCTGCATACACTTTTATGGTTCTCACAACACTATACCACAGCTTGTATACACTTTTGTGGTTCTCACACTGTACCAAGCTACACATATATATTTATGGTTCTCACACTATACCAAATGAAATATATATATATATATATATATATATATATATATATATATATATATATATATATATATATATATATATATATATATATATATATATATATATATACATTTTTATGGTTCTCACACTGTACCGTAGCCTGCTCACACTTTAGTGGTTCTCATACTATACCAAATTAAACAGACATTTATGGTTCTCACACTGTATCATATCCTGCATACAGTTTTGTGGTTCTCACACGATACCATAATGTTTATAAACTTGTATCGTTCTCTGCATTAATCCATAGTGTATGTGTTATTCTCGTGACACTAATACAACTTTAATTATTCTGATATACCATCAATTGATGGTTTTGTTTACCATCAACTGATATACCATCTCATAAGGTCCAATGGAGTGTTCGATGTTACTAGATTTAGTACTCGGAGAAAAAAAATGACCCCCCTAGTGCAGGGGTTCTCAACCTGGGGGTCGATTGACGATTTGCCAGGGGTCTCCAGAGACCATCGAAAAATTGAATATTTTTGTTTATTCTTCTATTGCTGTGTGTCTGAGCCGTGTGTGTGTGTGTGGGGGGTCGCGGCAGAGTGTGGGATTGTAAATAGGGGTCGCCGAGCTTGAAAGGTTGAGAACCGCTGCCCTAGCGTCTATGTTGCAAGAGGGCACGAACTAAACCTCTCAGCTAAATCATGTCCTTAGTTTGCTGAGCATCACAACCGCCCCTAGCTTCGAGATGAAAAACTGATGACGTGTTTTCGGTGTAAAACGGTCAATCAACCCGACGACACGGCACGCTGAAACGCCAAGCTTATGAAACAAATGGAATTTAGCCCGCGTTCATCACTGCGCATGCCTGGAAATAGCCTCTTAACCGACCAATAAAAATGACAGAGAACGTTTCTGAAGATTTTTGTTGCTTAGTCGGAATGGCAAAATGGGGACTTGGATTACCGTGAATAACCGATTACCTCTCCTTAAGCGATATTTTGGAAAGGCTGATTGAACCGACGAGTTTTTGGAAATGATGGGAAAATTTATCTGGAATCGAGTCAAGAGATCTTCGATTCTAATGATTTTGCTAAGTGTAGGAACGATATTGGGTCGAACGCGAGTCCAGATTTTCATAACCCGAGGCAGCAGACGAGTAAATATTCGTACAAGTAAGGGGTGGCCAGGATCGAAGTCGTCTGGATTACGTACACAGTAACATCGTTAATGGGTTCCAGTTGACTTTGTACACGTGTAATGCCGACATGGTTAGATTGAAGGCGCTCGGTGCTTCTCATTGATTGACCACTGCGCATGTCAGGTCTAATGAATAGCGTCCATGTTTGGCGTAATGAAAACAAGGAGCGCGTGTCATGAGCAGACATTTCAGGCAATTCCTTATCGTTATTTCAAACAGCCCCTTGGCTTGGAAAGAGTGTTACATGTGGGCATAAAAGTCTTCTAAGTGTCCTGCACCTCAGAGTTGCATTGATATTTCAGCAAAGAGAAAATTAAGATAAAAAAAAATTAGCTCTTTAACCCGCCAAAGCGAGCGCGCGCGCGCACACACACACACACACAAATACTTATCAGAAACAATAACAAAAAAATATTAAGTCAGAGAAACCTGACTGGTCAACCAATTCTTATTAATAAAATAAATCCCATCTTCTTTTCGTCTTTACTACTATCTCCGTCTCTCTCTCTCTCTCTTCGTCTCTCCTGTCTCTCTCTCTCTCTCTTCGTCTCTCCTGTCTCTCTCTCTCTCTCTTCGTCTCTCCTGTCTCTGCCTCTCTCTCTTCGTCTCTCCTGCCTCTGCCTCTCTCTCTTCGTCTCTCCTGTCTCTGCCTCTCTCTCTTCGTCTCTCCTGTCTCTGCCTCTCTCTCTTCGTCTCTCCTGTCTCTGCCTCTCTCTCTTCGTCTCTCCTGTCTCTGCCTCTCTCTCTTCGTCTCTCCTGTCTCTGCCTCTCTCTCTTCGTCTCTCCTGTCTCTGCCTCTCTCTCTTCGTGTCTCCTGTCTCTGCCTCTCTCTCTTCGTGTCTCCTGTCTCTGCTCGTCTCTCCCCCTCTCACTTTCTTTCTTCGTCTCTCAACTTCGTGTCTCCTTCTCCCCCTTCTCTCTTTCTCTGCATCTCTCTCTCTCTTTCTCTCTCTCTGTCTCTCTCTCTCTCAGTATGAACTTTGTACATCTAGTGTCAAGCTGTCGTGGCTTAAAATATAAGCTTTCAAAAAATGTTCAATTAAATTTGACACAGTGACAATTTATTACTCGTGGCGATTCGTCGCTCGTGACACTCGATGACACACGACACCAGTTTCTTTGATTGTGAAAATTGTATTGAAAAACGGTGCCTAGCGAATAGACAATTTATATTATGACGTACTTCCTGATTTTTTCTACAGAAAAATCTGTCGGCACTGCAAGTGTCCACCGGAAGTCCACGATATGTCCACCGGCAGCGAAGAGATTGGGTCTCGAGGAGCCAGTCGAGCCACCAGGGAGTTAAAGAGGAATTCTACGTCTGACGACGACAGCGGGTGTCCGTTGGAGGAGTTTGCTTGGGTGCCTCCAGGTCTGCAGTCTGAGCAGGTAAGACATTGATCATTTATATTCTAGTGCAGACACCACTTTTCTCAAATATGGTCTCAGTGGCGAAATGGTAGAGGCAGGTGTATTCTAACTAGGGGCGCACCGGCTCCGGCCGAATATATTTTACTATTCTGTCATATCCGGCTCCGGCCGAATATCAAAACGTAGGCCTACTATCCTGTGCAATTATAATTCTAACCACGCGTTTCTGGTTCAGTTCTTGTACTGGTTGCTATTGTTAGTAGTGGGAAAACGAAGGAAATATTTGGCTGTTTGTTTGCAATACACGAAACGTTTGTTTTTAATTCGGTCTCTGATTGAAAACGTTTTAAATGTATCTACATTCCTTACTGGAGCCACTTTTCATTTGCTGATTCTGACAGGACATCCTATTTTGATGTGAAAATTTTACATTTTAATTCGGAGAGGAAAGTTTAATTCTGAGAGGACATTTGTAACAGTACTTTATTATAACTAAACTACATATAGTTTCAAATAATAAATCTACAAATAAATCATTATTCAGAACTATTATTATCATATTAATTTCTAACTGAAATTTCTTGTACAAAATTGTCTAGTCTAATCAACGCAAATAAAATAGATTCACTCATTTACTCTAAACTGATTTATATCAGCAACATATTTTTTTAAATTTTGTCATATTTCATTTTTTTAACTGGCAATAAAACCGACAGCTAATTAATGATAATAAAACAAGAAACACACATAAAAAAATAGATTAGGATATCAATTTATTTCTATATAAATGACTTTGTTTTAAATGCGTACCAAGCCTTAAAAAAGAACTGCCTGGAAAGAGAGATAAATGAAGAGATAAACTGAGATTTATTGAAAGCGTTCTTCTACTTCTCATATTTCATAACTTATTATCTCAGATTTCACACAGACCTGAAGTGTGCGGGACGGGTCTGTTCCCTCCATTTTTCGCCATTCCCAGACTCCCTGCTCCACACCGTACAGCCCCCCCCCCCCTTAATATTTGGTTTATTACGTCTGTGTGGTCAATGTTTGGAGAGTTTCAGTGCAGGCAGACGTGCAGCAGACGCAAAGAATTGGCGCGCAGAAATGAAAATATTGTGATAACGGTGGAAATGTGAACCCAAAATATTAAAAACTTCTCTTCTGTTCCCTTGTGTGATGCTCTTTAAGACTCTCTAGTTCACTGATGTTATTAAGTATTCTCTTTTTTTTTTCTCTCTCTAGTCAATCTCCTCAGTTCTTGTCTTTCTCCCCTTTTACTCTTTCTCTTACATTCTCCCTCACTTTCTCACTCTTTCTACTTTTCTCTGTATCTATGTGTATATACATTTCTTTTTCACTTTCTCCTTGTCTCTTCCTGATTCTCTTCTCTATTAGTCTCTACCCTTTTTTTTTCCTTTCTTTCTAACTGCCTCGTCTCTTTCTCTTCTCTCTCGTTCTCCCCCCTCCTCTCCCCCCTCTCATGCCCTTTCTCTTTCCCCCCTCCTTTGAAGATTTTTGAAGTGGTTTATTCTGCCATTTCGTTTGATCCTCTACTTTCTCATTGAGTTTTTTTTTTTTTTGTCGTCGCATGAAGTTTTCAAAGCTTGCATTCCCCCCCCCCCCCCCCCCCGGACGTGTTGCCAATGTTCTGGCTCGCTTCCACGGTAGTAACAACGAAATGAACAAATCCATGCTGGAAAAATTGTGGCTAGAAAATCGTCTGCTCCCAGGTAGAGTCTAGATATTATCTAAAGGATATTGGCACGAGACAAGTGTAATTGCAAAGTCTCTATCAATAATTGATTGCATAAAGAAGCCACCATAGTCGTAGTGAGAAGGGTGTGGGGGGGGGGGGGACAATGGGGCACGATGCCCCGGGCGCTACCCTCAGGGGGGCGTCACTCACACATATATTTTTATACATATATATGTTCATGGTAGATGTGGGAGGTGGGAGCCAATAAAGTATCTTGCCCCCCCCCCCCGGGCGCACGTTTTGCTCACTACGCCTCCAGAGTTTTTTTTTAAAATAAGTAAGCATTTGGGTTAGTTAGCTACGAGTCAAAGACAAGTTTCTAAACCTAACAGCCTATCTAGTTTATACTATTCAAGGAGGTCTTCAGAAAAGATGAGAGTAATGTTAGTTTTTTTTTTGTTGTTTTTTTTTTTACTGCAGCGAAATGTAGATGTTTTTTAACCACACAATATTAACGCATACACTCATAAAGCATTATCTCACAAATATTGAGGGAAAGCATAATTAATTGGCTGTATATGTTTCACCTGTCCTGGTCTCACCTGTGGTTTTCTCACCTGCAATTTCTTTCTTAAATTTGTTTTTTTTTAAATGTACTGGTTAATTACAATGATTTTTGGAGTCGGTCCAACATCCCCCATGGTTTGGACTTGTTACACTTTAAATATTCCAGTAAGACCGTTTAGAAAGTGTTTCAGTGCATAAAATTCCTTGAAGATTGATTTCGTTGCCTAGTCTGAACATTGTGCTGTGCATCCAAATCTGATGCTGTTGGTGTTTGTCAAATTTTGTATTATTGAGACTATATCTGATGATTCATTTGCTCATCCATCAAGCTACTTAGTCTTGCAATTATTGAGAGCCGCTTCAAGGACTAGCAACAAGTATATTTTCATGGTAACTTTGTCGCTATCACTTGTCGCTGAATACCACCATATCATAATACCACCCAAACTCTAAGGTACCCAAAAAAAAATAAAAATAAGAGAGCTACAGTTGAATGAATTTCCGTTTTGTAAACTATTTAAGATTTTAAAGATAACCTAAACTTTGTCAAGGACGCTAAATTTGCCAACTACACTATTTAAATAAATAATAAAATAATAATAATACACACGGAAGAGTTCTGAAAATTTTATTTAGAAATGGCGGAAAGAGCACAAAAAAAAAACAACACCTAGCTTATCAACACCTCCGTTTATTCTGTACAGCGGATACGCCAAGAGCGTTTTTCCGCCATAGATGAAAATCTCTAATTAGAAACATTCTGCAAAGCATTGTGGTAGTAAAGTAGCCATCATTTGATACAAGACAAATATTTCTTATTACTATCGACTCTTTTTGACCTGACACAAAAAAAAAGGCGCGTTAACCTTACATCCAAGCCACTGGGATCTACAAACAGTATTTTCTACTAGAGCTAGTACATGCCTGCATTAACCTTTGGTCGGTCTTTCAATTATGTTTTTTTACGTAGAAAATGTCTCCTTAACAAATGATCTATTATACACAACATTAACATCTCTCGCCAACTATCCTACACGAAGCCATCAACAATCCTGTTACAATCATTCAATCAGGCGCTGTGAGTGTCACGTCATCACTCACCTAGCTCTTTGTGCTACGTACATACCCAAAATGTATGATTTCACAGCAGAGTTTCTCAAACCGCCAATATCAGAATATTTTCGAGTTATTGCATGGGTAAGTTAGACAAAACTGGTGTAAGAAGTGGGTAGGACTTATAGTAAATATTATAAACACATCATAACCTTTTAAAACATACCCATCATGTGTACATTTGGGGGACCCTTTGTTTCTACAATATTCAATTTTGGCAATCATCGACCTTCACAATCAGCCACAAGCTATCAGTCCTGTAAGGCTATATCTCCACCTATCCAGGAGCGTGTCCCCCCTCCCCTGCTTCCCAAACATACGTTGTTGTTTTTTCCCCTACAATATTCAAGCTTCGAACGGGTCCCTTCCTTCTTTCTCTCTGCCCCCCCCCCCTTTCCAGCCTTCATTTCATTCAACCTGAAAGAGAGTTAACCCTCAAAGAACATTGTTATTATTATTTTGCTGTCTGCTGGTGTGAACCTGGGGAGACACGTTGGAAGTAGAAGAAAAAAAAAGGGGGGGGGTATGTTTTGTTTTGTTTACACCGTCTAGTTTCTGTGTTTTTAGGCAGGGGCGGGGAAACATGGCGTATCAGTTTTTCACATCTCTCACAACATGCGAGGCTGTAGCGCTCTCGCGCCCCCCTCGTGCTAGATGCAGCATAACTTATCATAACTTTGTACTGTGCTCTATCAGCGGTATCTAGCTCCGGTCGTCATCCTTTTGTATTTTGAACTGAAAGAATATAGGTAGGTTATGCACCTGATGGGAGTAGATGTCCTCATTGAGTGTAACAGATAGACATCTTGGCCACAGGAGAGAAGTCCAGCATCTTGCTGACCTGATTTGTTCACTGACATATACACAATTCAAGCTCGATTAGAACGCCTGCTTTGTGATGTGTGTAATCTATAAAACAAGGATAACTCCGTGCAACATTTTTTTTTACAATGTGTGTGTGTGTGTGTGTGTTGTGTGCAGACTGCAGACTCCTGCTTCGAGACGGATCAATCGGGCCCAACGATGACCTGCTGACCTCTGTTTAAAAAAAAAGGCAAGGTTAAACTTTATGGCCTTATCACACGGTCCTTAGAGCTTGCCAATACCTTCCTACAGGGAACAGCACCAGAAAAAAAAACAGAAGAGGCCGACGCGATGGGAAGTCAACAGCAAAGAATGGACGAGTTTGTCGTTGAGGATCTATTCTAGGCAGAAGACGAATGGAGAAAGACTGTCGACATGTTTGGTGTCTAAACGGGTGAACAGACTATGGGATTGGTGAAGGTGTAGGCCAGTGTAGGCTCATCAAGATACGCCGGGTAATGCGTCTTATGATTTATTTTTTGTCAGGATTTGTTACACACACACACACACACACACTCACGCTTCTGCACACGTGCGCTGAAATACAATTACACAGACACTCACATCTCGTGAACGTGACAAGGACACGAGCAAGGTCAGAGTTAACTCTTTCTCTCCTAACTAACGATACCAACGTTGATTCCACCAGAATGTGGTAAATAATTACGGAGAGAAAGAGTTAAAGAGTTTTAGGCCTCTGATGTTGCAAGTTGCTGTTTATAAAAAGTGTATCTCTCGCCCGACCTTTAATACTGATTTGCATAATTGAGAGGAAATATTACAAGTACGGTTATCTCCCCCTCTTTTTTTTTCATAGCAGACGTTAAAAAATATATCATTTATATAACTACTGTATTATTGATTGTGTATTATAAAAGGCCTCATTAAGTTAAGTGTTACCCAGAGACTGCAACCACTGCACTCCCAGCCCCAGAGTTTTGAGACTGACCTCAGTCAACGCACGACCCCATGTGGAATCATAATGGCTCTCGTCCCTCCTTCTAGCAAGCCTTACCCCCCATCCCATCTCTCTCTCTCTCTCTCTCTCTCTCTCTCTCTCTCATAACCTATCAATGCCATAAAATTACTAACATTTGACCTTTGTGCAGTCTGGATCATACCGCGTGCCACAGAGGTCTTAGGTCTATAATATGTTGCACGCAGCGAAGAGGACGGGGGAAGGATGGCAATGTTGCGCGGGGCCGGACAGTGGTGTTAGTAATGACCATTATTTGTCACTTTTCCCGCCCCCTCCCCCTTCCCCCTTTTTTGAAAATGACACGAACCTACAATCTACACAGCGACCTTCGGGTCTTTTTATGTTTTCTGACACGAATGGTTGTTCTCGCTGATATACGCTCTCGACCGCGCCTCCCCTTCTCATTACGCTCCCCTCGTTTTACACTAATGCAGACACAGAAAGTTTAAAGAGTGCAGCTTGTGATTCAACCCTCTCATTTGCCGTAATAATTACGGCCTAAACGAAGTTTTAGCTCTGTGTTCTGTATTGTCATTCTGCGTCCTAGGACATGATAGTCACCATGTGTAGGATCATTTCAGATATTTTTTTTTGTTCAGTCCTACTTAATGCATGCACTTTCAGAGGCGTTGCTTGGATTTTTTTTTTTTTAGTCTTTCCTGGATTGACCAATTCTGCACCCATTCAAATCAACTCAATTTCATACAACTTATTATAGAGTCGGGCCCATGTACAAAATATATGTATGCTAAATTTACCAAAGGGGGTATCATCAGCTGAATTAGCTCTTTCCCTAGTTATACGCAGAAGCGAATTGAATTTGTTCTTTTAATAAGTGGTGTATTTTAATTTTGTAGGTTTACGAGGAAGAAAAATTCTCTCTCTTTTTCTTTCTCTCTCTCATCTCTATCTCTATCACTATCATCTCTATCTCTATCTATCTCTTTTTTTTTCTCTCTTTCTCTCTCTCCCTCCAATTTACATCCACACACACAGACACACACATTTCCACACACTCGAAAATTGTAAACTTTTCAGCTCAATTTGCATGGTGTTATGAGCCTGGTGGCACGCTTTGATATCGCCACTTTGAACACCCTGTAAGTAAGTCTTCTTTAAACAATTATTTTAAGCAGAAAGGAAACAACAAATGCGAGCATCGGAAATTTCTAAGAAATTATTTTTACATTCTGACTTTACAAGGTAGATCTTTGGGTTAGCCTGCTATGTCAGACTGTTTTGTTTGGTGTAAAACTAAATTGGCTCCCTCATGGAGAAAGTTGTGAATTTATTGCCGCCATGACAGAAACTTCCTGATTGTTTCTGTTAGTAAACAAAACATCTCAGTATTCCACTGACTGTTGGTATCAGGGCCATCAAACTAACTGTTCTGTGACGCTATCGCCAGGAGACATAACACATTACTTAAATTACCTTTCGGCTTTCTATCCAATTATTTTCTGTATATTAGGGAAGTAAACGCCAGATAGTGTTGGCAGTTGACAGGATTTGAATTTTAATGGGGCAAGTAATAGATGTATTTATGCTTCTTTTGCGTTTTCTTTATTATCTTGAAGGGTTGAAGTACCTGTATGGGAGATGAAATTCGCTGTGGGTTCCAGATCACGCCCCTCTACGTACAGTTCTTTTATATTTGTTTTTATTAGGGTGCTTCGGGCCCACTATTCTTTGGTCCTTTCGATGAGTGCTGTGAGACACTTTGTATTGTTAGTTTGAATAGAGGCGCACCATAGTTGACGGACTTTGAACGCGACATTTAGTGACGTCACGACTTGGTTGGGTTAGAGATTAGTTATGCGAATATAGTCAGTTGGTGTTAGGACGTCAGAGGATTAACGTGATATTACAGACAGAGACTGTGGCCTTTTAGACACTAAACGCATTCTGTATTTGTATAACGGTTTGGTCTTTTCTATTTGTTAAATGTGTAGGCCTTGTTACTTGTTAGCTTATTACATCGAATACACCCGTACAAGAAACCCGTACAAGAAACCCAGAGTAATCTGTCGAAGTCACAATATGTAGCTCACTGGCGACACTACACGAGTATGTTTCTCTAGTTGCAATTTAATAGATTCTGGGGCATGAAATACAGTATTTCAAAAGTACAGTATGTCATGAGGTGGAATAAAGTATTTCATTAGCTAGAATACGGTATTTCAACTGGATTACGTGCAGTTAATCTCTATATTTTACTATAATTTTAGTAATGCCTCCATGTATATCCTTGTTTCTCTACCTAAGTCCGACCCTAAGGCGTCCTTTCACCAATGAAGTAGTTCCGAATTAGGGGTGCACCGGATAGTCCCTCCGGCTCCGGCTTCTGGCGAATATCCGGCATTTTTTACTATCCGGTGCTATCCGGCTCCGGTCGGATATCACTACCGGATAGTAAACCGGATAGTAAAAATACACCTATTTAATATGCATAAAGTGGACCTCGTTCCGTTACTGTCTGTTATAGAATGTATTAATGTTTATATGAAAACAAAATAATGTGCTTAAAAATTGAGCCATTATAAATATGCACCAAACATCGTTTATTATAAAGACAAGGCATGTTAATAACTTAATATAAATAGAGATGAAACTTTACATCATAAATGCGCTTTACATACAGAGATGCAATGGCTGGCACTTTTTTCAATTTGTCTTGACCTTTGAGTAAGTTAGTTAACATGTTAAAATGTTACATTCCTTGACTACGTCATGCTGACCAGACGTCTGTCTAGCTGTGCGGGTATATCTCCAGAGGTAGAGATGAACAACTCCCACCCCCTTTTATTTGTTTAGTCTATCACATTGAGTTTTTTATAGGCAGGTAACCACAAGTTAAATTCGATGGACGTAGGTTTAATGTCAGCGTATAGACACTCTCTAGTGGTCACACCTTTCGAGGGAACTGAGTTTGTTTACTTAGTAGTTAATCTTTATTGGGGGGGGGGGGGCTGGACTACAAGAGCCACACCTCTAAGGTAACCAGGTATATTTCTAGATGAACAACTCCCTCCCCCTTTTATTTGTTTAGCCCATCACATTGAGTTCATTGATTGACAGGTGACCCCAAGTCAGATACGATGGACGTAAGCACTCTCTAGAGGTCACACGAGGGAACTAGGTTTGTTATTGGGGGAGGGGGACTAGACTTTACATTATAAATTCGTATTACATACGTAGCAGTGATGTCTGGCACACTGATTTGTCTTGACCCCTGAGTGGTCTAGTAAACATGTCATATTCCTTAACTACGTCACGCTGATAATCTGTCTAGATGTGCGGGTATATCTCCAGAGGTAGAGATGAGCTACCCCCACCTCCTTTTGTTTGTTTAGTCCATAACATTGAGTTCACAAATAGGCAGCTGACCACATTAAGCCAGATGTCAACGTGTCGACACTGTCTAGAGGTCACATCTTATGAGGGAACTGAGTTTGTTTACTTGGATTAGAATTTTTTTTAGAGGCGGGACTACAAGCCAAATCTCTATAAGGTTAATTTGGTATGAGTTAGTTTATTATGAGATAGGTTGTCAATCAAGGGTCTGGACCACAAACCACACCTTTTATACTATTGGACGGGTAATAAGTTTGTTTACTTTGAGTTAAGTCTCACGTATGAGTCTGGACTACAAGCCAAACAGACACTGACCAAGGGTATCTTTAAAGGGAGGGCTCAAGAGACTCAACACCCCCAACTTCTTATTTGTTTAATCCATGACAATGTATTGATAGAGAATATAGACATTGACCATTCTTAAGCCAGAATGGATTAACGCAAATTGTTAAGACATATTGAGACTGTCTAGAGGTCACTAGATGGTGACACTAAGTTTGTTTACTTGGAGAGAAATGTCATTTAGAGCGCTGAACACACGTTCGTTGCACAATAAAATAAAACAAATATGTGCATGTGTGCGTCTATGTATTTTTCCCCTTGTATTAAAACCTTTAGAAAGAAAACTAATTTCATTGTTTAATTCTATTGACTTAATATATAAAGGAAAGCTTACAGTTAAATTTAACATCGCAGAAAATAAATTGATCTAAAGCACCACAATTAGATCTAGCAAACAAAGAAAAATATGCTGGAATGTTAAGAAACACTTGACCTCTGTAACTAAGGTACAGAGATAATTTATCTATATGCTTGACTGATCATGCCAATGTGTTATCTTTTTTCGCCTGCACACTAAACACTATTGCGTATGCCCAAGGAAAAAAAACGCGTGAAGGTCAACACCATCAACTATACACACTACACTAGGACTACATGTGTAGGCTCACTACGTCTATCTGATCAGGTTGTTACAATCAGTCGAACACAAAGTCTATTTATGTTTTTTTTTTTGGTAGGAAGTGTGTGGGTGATTTTGTTTCTTTTATAGTTGGTTTTCCTAATTCTCTTAGATCTATATAACAGTAGATCTAAACATTGTAGGCCTACAGACTACAATTAAATCTATGCTTCGCAACATTTAAAGCTCAGGCTATGAGTAGGTATAATAGATGTTCCTGCTGTTAATAAAATATCATTTGCCGCAAATGGATTAATAAATTTATGACCTACTACGCTTCAGATTCCAACTATTAACTAACAGCTATCAGTATTAAGCCCTTGAAGCCAGAACCAGAAGCAGTCTTTGGACTTAAAATTACAAGTCTGATGACCAGTTGTTGGTCAGAAATTATTGAACACATACATCCAACCACCATACAAGCCAGATGAGAGATTTACATTAGTAACTAGTTAAATATATACTAACATATTTTACATTGACCCTCCAACACACAGCCTTTATAGTTGGTGGCCTCGTACATATACACAGACACGCTCATGCTACACAGATTAATTTATGTTTATAAATACTGTTAATCTTTAATAAATCAATCAGCAAAAGAGTTTAAAACAATAAGGTATATAAAAGGAAAAAAAAATACCAACAAATATAGGTATGTTATTTAACAGTTTCGTAAAATGCTCAGCAATACAAGCTATTTACAAAACACTTAGGTATTCGGCTCCGGCTCCGGCACCGGCCGAATATCAAATTTTACTATCCGGTCATATCCGGCTCCGGCCGGATATCAAAAAGTACTATCCGGTGCACCCCTATTCCGAATCTCTGACCTAATTTATAAAAAGTCACGTGACTGTGGTCTTATACATGGCAATAATGGCAATATCTTCTTACGATAAGATGTAGATCTAGATTTAGTGCTAGCCTAGATCTAGTAGACCTACTAAATAATCATAAAATTTAGTGAATTATTGTAACATACTTTGTATTACTTAAAGATGTCTAGATCTAGACTATTTTCATGTTTAAATTACAATGAAATCAATGAGGTCATTAATGTAAACAACACACCCACGTGACTGAGAAGAGATCCGGAACTACCCCATTTTCGAAACTTCACAGTTGAGTCTCGGGCCTCGTTGAGGGTGTATGGAGTAGACAAAATACTAATACAGCAAGAGAATGTCAGCTTTGTCAGTGTTGTGTAAATATTTGGTGAACACATGGGCGGGACGTGTGATAGGGTGCCGCTGTTGCATGTGTGGTTTGGCGAGTTTATCTACTGCGCTAAGTTGGGTCTATGCGTGCAATAGGTGTGTACCCTCAACAGGAGTTATCAGAGAAGCAATAACAAGATGGGCGCCAAAATATTGCGTTTTATTCGGTAACTCTGACATGTTCAGTCTGTAAGCATTGATCGTACACAGACACTCAACCACTTTGAGGTAGAATTTTAATAGCCACTTCATCTTGGTTTTTCTTTATGCGACACCAAACTTAAAAGAGTGCACTTTAAAAAAAAATATATTGAAACAAAAACGTCGCATTATCTATCATCTGCTATGCCTGTGGAACTAGAAGGGAGTTAAACCATTTCAACCTTCTCCATATTTCTACAACTTGCATTAAAAACCACAACTTTCTAAACTAGGTGCAAAAATTACATTATGGAGTTATTTCTCTTTAATCCTTACTGAGACACAAAAAGAACAGGTTACTTCCCTTGGGAAGTTGCAATCTACCGGTTGGGAAATATAGGCTGGTGTTGAATTAGGCAACAGAAAGAGACGGTACGGGGCGCCACCTGTGCATTTTTCTTTAATTAAATGTTACAATGGTCTCAATTTTTTTTCTCTCACCTTACCATCCTTCTGACATTTCTTTTTCTCTGACACTCACTCTCACACACACACACACACGCACGACATAAGCACACACACACACGTGTGTCTATTGCTGCTTCTTCTGCTCTAGTGAGGTAATTTGAGTTTTGAAAGGAGACATTTTGTGTCTAGCACTGCAAATGGAATGAAAAAAACAACAACTTTTTGAGAACCTTTATTGAGAACATTGAGCATCTTGTAGATACACAAGTGGGTTAATGTAGATTCAAATAACTTTGTGTGTGGATCATTTCAGTTTATGTGGGCTTGTGTGATTTCAAATGGTGTAAACATGTGTGGTTTCAACATGTGCATGTGTGGTTTCAACTTGTCTATGTGTGGCTTCAACTTGCGCATGTGTGGTTTCAACTTGTGCATGCGTGGTTTCAACTTGTCTATGAGTGGTTTCAATTTGTGCATGTGTGGTTTCAACTTGTCTATGTGTGGTTTCAACTTGTCTATGTGTGGTTTCAACTTGTCTTTGTGTGGTTCCAACTTGTCTATGTGTGGTTTCAACTTGTGCATGTGTGGTTTCAACTTGTCCACGTGTGGTTTCAACTTGTGTATGTGTGGTTTCAACTTGACTATGAGTGGTTTCAATTTGTGCATGTGTGGTTTCAACTTCTGCATGCGTGGTTTCAACCTGTGTGGGCTGATGTGGCTTAAATTTGGGCAAGTGTGATTTGAACCTTTGTGCGCATGCATGGTTCAGCATGTGTATGTGTGGTCACAACGCGTGTTCACACATGTGCTGAAAGAAATAACGAATCTTTTTTTACAATAGTCAAAGTTCTAAATGAAAAAACAACGACAAAAAACTTATAACGAATACCGCTGCACTTAATTTCTAAATACCCCGATCTAGTGGAAAGTATCCAGCTCAAGTAAGTCTGATGTAAACTGGGCTCTGCTCTAAGCATATCACGTTGAAGCATACCGTATCACCTCGCTACGTACCTCTTTCTCAGACTTAATGGATGCGAGCAGAAACACACACACACACGCACGAGCTCAACACACACACACACACACACAGACACACGAGCTCAACCTACGCACATACACGAGCTCAGCACACATGACCCAAGCATCGTCCTTCACCTTTGACGTACGCTCTTAGTGTTGACAATTTGAAACTCCACTTCCTTTCTAAGTTCGTCTTTTTATCTTTTCATTTAAAATAAGTGCAAAGGTTCTTTACACACACACACACACAACCCAGCTCACCTGTAAGCACGTCAGATTTTTGTTTCCTAGACACCTAAAGAAAGTTGGTTTTTTTTTTTTTTGTTTTGTTTTTTCGTTCCCTTCTACAGCTGTGTCTAAAAATATTTGGATTTCATTAATTCGTCTGCTGAAATTTGTCGATGTCTTAAAACTACAATTTGTTCCCATTATTTTTTAAACATCTTGTGTATTATTTCTGTTGTGATTTGAAGATATAAAGAGAGAGAGAGAGAGAGATTGAGACTAAATCGTAGAGTGCTCCTGCTAGATACAGCCCACTTTGTCTAAACAATCTCCGCCAAACTTACACTCAATTTGCGCTGTACGCGCTGTATATATAAGCAGCTTTAAAAAAAAGGTCTATTATCGAGGTGTTGGAAGACCTTGTTATTTTAGCCCACCCGTGCAGTGCTCGGAAATGTAGTCTCTCTCTCTCTCTTTCGTGCTTCACTTGAAAAAAAAAAGTCGAGAAAAAAGGATTGTTTGGCTTGGGAAGTCTCCGAGAGAACCCGAGCTGACATCCAGCGTTCAATTTCGGACGGGGCCACATTTTAATGGCGAGATAAAAAAGACCACGTGATAATTGGAATTGGAATACGAGGAACGTGGCCCACACCTCAATAACAAAACGCAAAGTTCTACGTCATGCTAGGTAGTAAATACATTTTAGCAATCGGATGAACACGAGGGCTAACATCTACAGAGGAATGAAATAGTGGCCTGGGGGCATTTTAACCCTTGACTTAACACGGGGGGCCATCCTCTACATTTTCTGACCAAATGTCATGTTGACCTGTAACAGTATCACCTTGTGTACAGTCTTTCCGTAGGATGAGCTAAAAGGCTTTGGTCCCCTGGAGGAATTTAAAGGGAATTATAACTTAATGATGTTCGTGAAATAATACTTTATACATTAGCACACGCTTCAAAATAACACACAGCATTGCAGTATAATGAGAGAGAGAGAGAGATTTTTAAAACTTGAAAGACAGGGAGAGAGAGAGAGATGCAGACTCAGAGGACTATTGATTGAACAAACAAAAAAAAAAGACAGTAATATAAAACCAGATTTCATATTTCTTAAAAATAATACAAGTATTGCAAATCAAAAACAAAACCACATAAAAAATCAAAACCAGGAAATACAAACCTGAATAGGTTTGACAGGTACAAACTTTTTTTTGTAATGTTTTGAAATTATTATTTTTTTTTTTTTAAATTTGACCCTCTGTACAGTAATTTTAGACCCGAATCAATTTTTTATCGGATACTCAATCGATATACGGGACGATATTAGGCACATGTTCTGCGCGTGTTCATCTTGACTTCCATTTTGGTCGTCTGCTATCGGGCAATCAAAGGTCCATTTCACCCTTTCCCTTTGCAGTTGTCGCTCCCGTGACGTCCTCCTTTCACGTCTGCTGATGCCTTTTAATCAACTGCTATCGTTTATCAGGAGGCGAGATACAGAGGGGGGTGGGGGTGACAACTTGAGGGCTGAAACACAAGACGCTGCAGATCTAGCATCTGTTGCTCATTTCGTTTGTTCCCCCCCCCCCCCATTCCTGTCGTGGTAACACTACGCTGGCGGACAAAAAAATGTGTTTGCGCTCGTGTTGGGTGAAAGAAATGAACAAATTTGTACATACTAATTAATTTTCCCGGGATACTGTTTGCACTGGACTTGTGAAGTCACATTGCGCCAAGCGAAAAATCGCAGCGGCAACAAACACTATAAACAACGCTCTTGATATTAGAAACGAGATCTGGACGAGAAAGAAGAAATGACGTCATCGATATTGGGGTAGCTTTGGTGTTTTATGTGCTATGACATGGATACACGTTTGGAATGAGTTATTATGGAGGATTACATTTGATCCCATAGATGGTTATTATGATTTTATTCTTTTATCTCGTTATTCTCACAATTATATAGGGCATATTATGGAAATAAATGCATGATCATCTAGACTCTAGGCCATTTTTTCTCCTCTATTGTTGTTGTGTATATAGAGCACATGTGTGAATTCTTTTAATTTGAAGGTTTAATTTCTCTTTTTGTTAAAAATGTTTCTATAAAAAATCATGCAGAATACGATCTAAATCAGTGGTTGGGCAACCTTTTTCTATCGAGGGCCTCATTAAACAATTTTTTTTGAATGGTGGGCCGCATAAATTTATATGAAATATGTAATTAAAAATCATAAAAATACACTAGCTAACGGTGTATATCTATTAATTCACATTTATACTGTTTTATACATTTACATTTCATTTTTTTAACATCCCCCATTGAGGAATTACAGCAAGAGCCATATCTGAATTTAGGCCCTAATTTTACGAACTATTGTAAACATTTTGCTATAGTTTTTTTTTTACATCATGTCACCACAAATGTACAGTTGTACTTAATGTGAAGTATTAAACTATTTACACTCGTGCATAATGTTCCGGAACTGTGGAACTGGTTTACTAGTTGTTACCATGTGACTGATTTCAAATTACAGTCAACATAAATCTGAGATTACACGTGTTTATTTTTAGACGAGAAAAACATAATTGTCCATATATGTACGTGGACCCAAATAATGTAAAAGTTAAGCTGCGAAGTTTTTTTTTTAAAGTGTGGAAATACAGCTTCTGGCACCCATAAAACTCCCGCGGAAGAACAGACAGGGACTTCTCTTTTAGGTTGTAATTTGCTTGGAGGTATGTCCTCTGGAGCTGAATCAAGCTTCTGCACCAAATGGTGAACTGAGGGTATTGAAAACTGGTCCCACAACTCTTTGGTATTTTAAAATTTGCTTTCGAATTCACAGTTAAGGAATCCAAATAAGTCTTGTAATTTTCAACCATTTCACTATAACTAATTTCACCTTTCAACAAAGGAAAATGACAAAACCTGTTTTCAGTTGCTTGCCTTGAGAAATGGGATAGCTTTGTTTGAAAAGATTTAACATGCACATACGTTTCATGTGGAAACAATCCACTGCCATATTTCCGATGTAAAAAGTGAAGTCTGTGTCTTCCACTCTTCATTGCAAATATTAGTCACAGTCAATGTCTTTCAAGGAACATAGTTTCTTCGTTAAGATAATATATTCTTCTCAACACCATCTTGCCCATGCTAGACTAGTGGATACCACTTTGATACCGAACATCGGAATGTTTTGTTTCCACATCTTTAAGTACTTTAGGAACTACCTGTGGTTAATTCACTTGACTCCCTTACAGGAAGTAGTATCCAGCATTGTTTCCAAACTAATGGGCTGGCCCCTTTTTCTCTTCTTACAGACGTAATGTGGTGGCGTAGCTAGGATGGGGGAAGGAAGGGGAGAGAATATGAAAATCCCCTCGAGTCCCCACTTAAGGGCCCCTAATGAGTGTTTTTTTTTTTACAATAAAAATGAAATATTACGCAAAATGCAGATGCCCCCATACAAGTCAAACCCCTCCAGGCGCTCTAAAGATGGAAAATTCCTAGCTACGCCCCTGACGTAATGTAACATTCATACAGAGTGATGCGATCCGAGTATTCTCTGATACACGGCCTGCTCATACATATATTTCATAGTGATTCATTGCTTTGTGGAATATATTGGGAAAAAAAATTGGTGCAAGCTTAATTAGAAAATGGCCAAAAATACTGGACGGGGGGGGGGGGGAAGTGGCGCGGGCGTGTGTGTTTGGTAAAGGGGGGGGGGCATCTTAAATTCTTCATCGTCTGATATTTTTTTTAAAGAGTAATCTTTGCTGAAAAAAAAAAAGATTGTCTGCGGCAACGTAGGACAACTCTTCCCCACTTTCTGAGACTTAAAAAAAGAAAATTGTAGATTAATCTCCCTTCTCTGCCAGTTCTAATATTACGCTCTCATTTCTCATAATGCCAGTGTCACGTGACGTAAGTAGATGTCAACTCTGAAACGTAGACTTGCCATAGATCGATATAGATCTGATTCTTTTCTTTCTCTTTCCTTCATTTTTTTTGTTAAAAACCCATCCACCTTTCTTTCTTTCTCATTTATGTTTTTTTTTTAAAATGTTTATTATTATTTCTAAAGTAAATCTGTATATAAGCTTCATATTCAAGTTGGTATTTCGTAAGAATTTACGATACACCATTTTCTAAACTGTCGAGAAAACTTTCAGTATGCTAGATCTAAACAGCGAACAAAATAGTCTGGTTAAGAAAACCGAAATGACCCGAGGTCAAGGAAGTTACGGGTGAACATGTTCCTATTATTGCGCGATTGCAATGTTGACCTGGTTGGGAGAGGCTAAAAAAAAAACAACTCCTCCCTACCCCCCCCCTTTTTTTTTTTCCTGTTTGTCTGACCCCGCCCCCCCCCTCCCAGCACACCCACTATACAAGTGATATAATTCAATTGCTAATAAATGGTTATTAGTTGTTTTTTTTTCAGTTTATTCATAAAATACATTTTTTTTAAAAATGATGTTACGCTACAATGTTAAACGAATCTCTTTTACTGTGAGCTGGTCATCTTTGGTCGTCATTGGTTATTCACTTCTGGTCATCGCTGGACGTTCTATCTCGTCCCTTTGGGAGATATCTGGAAAAAAACGGAATGATTGCATTAACTGGACACATGTTCTTTCAGCGCATTGATGAGATTCTTTCCCGGGAGCGGTATTTGGTCTAATGATTGTTTGCCTTGACCCCAGGGGGACAGGAGATTGTGTGGTCAGAAAATTTCGGATTCTCTAAAATATCACGAACTCTGTTACCTTTTTAAAGTGAAGGTGGGCACATATCCACTTCAATCAGTTTGAGAACCTCTTAATTATGGATGATACTATGGGCTTTGGCTTCTAATGTACATATAACTATATACACTTATTAAAGGAAACAGTTCTTGGTCTATTTTCGTTTAGTAAATAATGGCCTTTTAAAAATATAGTCTACTAAGCTCTCTGCTAACAAGGGACTTAATAAATGTTACTTCTAGTTCTCTCATCTGTTCACCGCTAGGTTTTTTGACAGAGCTGATACATCTTTGATAACCAGTAAAAGTAAAGATCCCCCTTTCAGACCTTGTGATCTATAGGGCAGATGATGTAAAGGTCGTCTGTTTCTGCGGCTAACGAGGTGGTCATGTGGCCAGCACAACGAACAGCCGCCTTTACTTTTCCCCCAGGTACCCATTAGAGCTGGGTTGACTCAGAGGCGCCCAAAGATCCCATAATTAAAAATCCCAGTCTTCACCAGGATTCGAACCCGGGATCCCGGTTCTGAAGCCAAGCGCTTTACCACTCAGCCACCGCCCCTTCCGTGACAGCCAGTGGTCACACACCTTTTAGTTCTCTAGCGTGTGCGCTGTTTGAAGTCTCGCTTGTTTCTTGTTTCACAAAAGAGTTCTAAACGAATTGATCCCCGTATTTTAATCCATCAATAAAAATTGGCTCCACAGCGTTAAGCCGGGAAGCTGGTCGCAAGGCCGACGTACCATCTCCACTCGCCCCCCCCCCGTCCCCTACGGTGCCTCCCTCTGGTGCTCCTATAACGTCCTCTGCAGGGAACTCATTAAGCTGAAGGTAGATGAGATATTTGCTCAGCTTTTTCCAGACCCGCCTTCTCCATCTCCTATGCTCGACGCTTTAAAACAAAAAAAAAAGTTTTCCTTTCTAAAATGAATTTTTTTTACCTCCTGGTAAATTGTTTCCCCCCTCCCTCCTCATACACTCCTCTATCCCTCTCTCTCTCTCTCTCTCAGTCCAATCTGCCCTCACCTGGCGCTTGCGAGACATTTGGAAGATGTTTCGTAATGTACTCAGAACTCGGCCGGTGCGACTCCCGGCGTGCACCTCGCGTTTTGGGGGAGACAATCCTCGCGAAAGTTTTATCAAGCCGCTGCATTATGCACGGAGTTGTCCTGTCCTGAAAATGATTATATCACCTCAGCTAAGTTCATGCAATCTGTTCATTAGTTTGGATAAACATCATTTGCGTTGGAAAAATTTGTAGGGGCATTCCGCCTCTGAGGAGACACAAGGACCTCTAGCCCAAGTAGTACTTTGAAAGAAACATCCAAATTTGGAAGTTTTGAACTTTTCACAAGAGATTGTGTGGCCAGATAATTTTCACCATTCTTTTAGAACTAATAAATGCTTTTTGTAAAAAAAAATTCCTTACTTTCTTTATTTGGCTTGGAGGCGCGGTGTCTGGGCTTTAAAGCGCTTGGCTTCCGAATCTGGGTCCGAATCCTGTGAAGACTGGGATTTTTTAATTTCGAGATCTGTGGGCGCCTCTGATTCTACCCAGCTGTTATGGGTACCTGACTTTAGTTGGGGAAAAGTAAATGCGGTTGGTCGTTGTGCTGGCCGCAAGAGACCCTCGTAAACCGTAGGCCACAGAAACAGACGACCTTTACATCATCTGCCCTATAAACCACAAGGTCTGAAAGGTGATCTTTACTTTTCTTTGATTCGTCGGTGTGGTGCGCACTTCGCACTGTGGAAACAATTTTCATTGGTTTTGAACCCCTCTCGCCACGGTCTCTTATCGTTCTGCTCGATACTTTTGGCTACACGCAGAATGAATGTCACGCGCTATTACTTGTGCAGGGTTCCAGACTTCTATCAGCTAGTTCTGGCATTCATTTAAATGAACATTTACAAGTGCTGGTATGCGGGGGGACTCACAAGTCTCCATCAATTAGCGTTGGTATGTACACCATGCAATTACATAGGATCGATGTGGCAAAGTGAGAAATCTCCAGGTGGCTAAACCGATGTCTCGAGGTACAATCCATCTGAAGGCTTCATTTTGTTTTCTATTCTATTATTACTATTGTTATTTTTATTATTATGTCCATTGAGTTATTTTCTAGCGAGGTGGCAGGTCTGCAATAGTACTGCCCTCTGACAGACAACGAGAATATTATTAGGGATGTTAAGGGCGTTGGAGTCTGCAAGGTCAGTTGTTATTATCCCCTCGGTTGATATCACAACAGGGCATATTGTTATTTTTTTTATAACCTCCTTAGTCGCTTAATCTCTAAGCTCAGGTTCTTATATTTTCTTTTTTTCAATCTCAATTTTTCTTATATTATGAGGTAGTGCTACGGTGATGTCAATGATGGAAGCGTTTTTTTTTTTTCATTAAACAGTAAATCAGGGCGTCCACAGTCTTTTATGAAATCATTATATAAATGAACCAAAAATCAAGTCCGGATTGAAATACACGTGAGTGCAACACTATTCAGTGCAGACCCCGTTAGCAGTGTCCAGTTAGGAATTTTCTGAAGATATGCTTGCAGACAGGACTAGGGGTTTCCTGAAGATGTGCTTGCAGACAGGACTAGGGGTTTCCTGAAGATATGCTTGCAGACTGGACTAGGAATTTCCTGAAGATATGCTTGCAGACAGGACTAGATGTGATGAGCTTCCGGTCTTCGAATGTCCGCCTGAGGGAATCCTCCTCAGTGGTTTAATGGATAATAGGGATGCTCAGCGCTTTGATTCCATAATGGACATTTTTCGAACATGGTAATTCGTTTCTGTAGAAGTACCGCCCTCTAGCAGTTAACGAGAATTTTCCTTGATATCTTTTAGAGCATCAGAGATGTCTTCGATGTCATGCATCATCGCTTAGACACAATAGGGTATATGGTTTTGTTGCTTATTAAAGTACAACAGATGCTGATGGACTAGTTTCGCAGCTTGGATATGGCAACCAATTATTATTATTTGTGTTTTTTCTACAGTCGTCTTTAAAGTGTTTCTGACATTTGGTAGATCGAGGTCATTTGAAGGTCATGCTAAGCCCAACTCTTAATCTCTAGAATTGAGTCTTACTTCCTTTGTTAAAAGATGCACTGAGTATATGTGAACGATTCTCTCATTTAGACGCAAAGTCTTCATTTAAAACCAAATCTCCCAGTGTGCCTGACGTTTCTGATGTCCACGAGACACTCACCACGTCACCTCAGTTCACGTCAGTGTGTGCTCGGGGTGAGCACTTTCTTGTGTTACCTCTTCTCATTCCCGCCAGACAGCACGTGCGGAGAGAAGGAAATCTCGTTTTTTTTTAATGTGTCGTCTGCGAGAGTCTATCCAATCAAACTTGTCAGATCTAGTTTCTACTTTCTGAAAATATTTTTTTAAAAATGGCGCACTATTTTTTTTTATCTCTCGCTGTTCCTCCTCTCCATTTCTGAGTTACGAGAATGGAACGCGAATCTTGTAAGAGGCGCGCATGTGTGTGGGGGTAGTGGTGGTAGTTGTAGGAAATGACGTGTCGTCGGTGTGTGTATGTGTGTGTGAGTGACGGAGAGAATAAAATTGACTGCAAAAAAAAAAAAAGAAATAAAATTTACAATGAGGGCGACAGTGCCTCGGCACGAGACCTGGTAAAGGACCCTTAACTGACATCAACATTACATGCGCTTATCGGACTATCCTTTTGACGCTCCTCCCCACCCTTTGTCTGCAGGGGGGGGGGATCTCACAGGCAAGCAGTAGGTAACGTTTCTTTTTCTGAAGTGTTTTTTTTTGGGAGGGGGGGGCAAACAACAAGAAAGAGAAAGTTTTTACTATTATGCCTTGCTCATCAAAGAAACCCTGCATCTCTCCTTATGGTGCTCGGGGTTATAATAGAGATAAATATTTCTTTTATACATATTGAGATGATACCAGATCGAGGTAAATTGGTGCATATACTATAATAATCTTCATTCCCGCGTGTATTTTGCGTAGACTTAGTGCACGAAGGCGATTCTATATTTAGCCTCGCCAGATTAAACTCGATTACTTCCCCTTGGTACAGTGTACGGTTTAAAAAGAAATAGCAAATAAAAAATGAAACACTTGAAAACGAAACAAAAAAAAACTCCATAAAAAGGAAAAGAAATCCATCAAATGGGAAAGAGATGTACGAAAGAAAATCAAAATTTTTGAAAAGACAATACATCCTTTAGGCAACTTATTGAGCGATTGTTTTTCTCTTAAAAAATGTATAAATGTTACATTTACAAATATTTTTTTTACCCCGCCCACTTTCCCCCTTTCTCCTAAGAGAGACTCATGTTTAAGTGAATGTATGGATCTAGTACACCTTTTAATAATCAATGATAAGCATCGAGATCTAGACTTAGAAGACAATGCGCAAAATTTTCCTGAACATCAATTTATTAAACTCTTGAATCAAGAAATCCTTTCAGTCGTAAATTCCCGAATAGTCCTTTTAAAAACCGATGTAGGATCTAGACCTAGATTTAGTTTCTAGACAAATTTTTTTTTTAAATTTTTACTTTAAAAAATTATAACGGTCAAACTACAGTTTTCCCCATGTGGCCAACGAGCTAGTACTTCTTTTCTTAGCGATTTATATTAACTGTTAAATTTATAGGAAAATCGTTAGAGCCATTTTTTATATCAGTGTCCGCCCACCATCCATGAAGGAGAGACTTGAAAAGAGGTGTTGTAAGAATGAAATAAAATTCACAAAACACAGCAACAACACATTGTTTGAATTTAAAAAGTGACCTCCATTTCGGGTTTACCTCCCCATCCTAATGGACCTCATTCCCCAATCGTAAACAAACATTTAGCCATGTGATTCTCTATCTCTTCTATACAAATAGCAATCTAATTTTTATCTTATCTTATCTTAAATAATACAGACGTTACTTCAAAAAAGAAGAGGATTACGTCCTACGCGTCATGCATTTAGTCATGCATATTAACCAATGACTTAAATTCTGCCAAGTCACTGGTTTTTCTGGCTAGCTCAGGCAACCCATTCCATGCTCTAATAGCACTAGGGAAGAAGGGGTATTTGTACAAATTTGTCCTAGCATATGGGACGAGGAATGTGCCTTTATTTTTGTGTCTTTCAGAGTATTTTATTAAGTTTTGATTTTGGATTTGAAGATTATGGTTCAGTGTTTTATGTATAATTGCTACTTTACTTTTGAGTCTTCTGTCCTGAAGGCTTTCTAAATTTAGTGATTTTACTAATGGTGTTACTCTAGTCAAATGTGAATATTCGTTTGTTATGAATCTCACTGCTCTATTTTGTGTTTGTTCCAGTTTCTTAATGTTTTCTTGAGTTGAGGGGTCCCAAACGGTGAATGCATATTCTATTATTGGCCTAACCAAGGTTAAATAACATTTTAGTTTTATATTCTTATTTGATTTATAGAAATTTCTTTTAATAAACCCTAATGCTTTGTTTGATTTTTTTTATAGTTTCATCAATATGTGGATTCCATGACAGTTTTTCAATTATTATAACACCTAGGTATTTTGCGTTTTTAGTCTGTGTTACTGGTTTGCCATGAATAAGATAAGTGGAATTAATTTGTTTTAGTTTTTTTGTTACTCTTAACAACTGACATTTTTCTGGGTGGAAAGACATGCTCCAATTTGATTCCCATTTCTGTAATTCATCTAATTCTCTTTGTAAAATATCTGTGTCTTGTATTGTTTTTATTGTTCTATATATTATGCAATCGTCTGCAAATAATCTGACTTTTGTTCCTGAACTAATGCAATTTGGTAAATCATTTATGTAAATTAAAAATAGAAGTGGACCCAAGACTGTTCCTTGAGGTACACCTGAGTTTACTGTTATTGGTGTTGATTTAGAGCCATTTATTATTACAGTTTGTTCTCTCCCTATCAGAAAATCTTTAATCCACTGATGCAGTGGACCATTAATGCCGAAATATTTTAATTTTTTAAGCAGACTATGGTGGTGAACTTTGTCAAAAGCCTTGGAAAAATCTAGTAAGATAGCATCTATTTGTTCACTATTATCTAAGTCTTTTGAAAAATCATCAATTAGTCCTATTAGTTGTGTTTCACATTATCTATATTTCCTAAAGCCATGTTGGTATGGGGTGAGAACATTATGTTTGTCTAAGTGGTTTATGATGTTGCTACATATTATGTGTTCTAGGATTTTACGTGTGATGCTGGTAAGTGATACTGGTCTGTAGTTTCCTGGATCAGATTTTTCTCCTTTTTTAAATAGGGGGGGGGGTGACATTAGCTTCTTTCCAGTCCTTTGATACTCTGCCCTGGTTAAGCGATGCCTGAAAGAGTATTTTGAACACTGGGGCTAGCTCATTGCTTAGTTCTTTGAGTAATCTAGCTGGAATACCATCAGGTCCAGAGGCTTTATTTGGTTTGGTGTTGGCTAATAGTTTTTGAATTCCATTTTCTTGTACTACTAAATCTTCTATGTTGTCTACTTGGTTCAAATTAAGAATTATGTCTTTGTCTTATGGGGCTGAGAATGCTGATGCAAAGTATTTGTTTAGGATGTTTGCTTTAGTTTCATTATCATTATGTATTATGTTATGTTCATCTTTTAATGGCGCTATGCTTGTTGTTTCCATTTTCTTAGACTTAATGTATGACCATAGGTTTTTGTTGTTATCTTTAGATATTACATTGTTTATGTATTCACTCTGCAGCTGTCTGCTTACTTTTTGGGTTAGGTGTTTATTTTTTATATACTTTTTGTAAACTCTTTCTGCCTTGGTTTCTTTAAATTTTCTATATAGGTTTTCCTTCTGTTTACAAAGCTTCTTTAGTCTTTTATTAAACCAGCATTTATTTATTTTGTTTGATGTGTATTTAGTTGGTATATGATTTTCTATAATGCTTTTAAGATGGTTTTTAATGAAATTCCAGAGGTCATCGACTGGTTGGTTAATGTCTTTTTCTAATAAGAATGTTTGTTGAAAGTTTAATGCAGCTTGGTGTAGTTGTGTTAGGTTACATTTATTCCAGAGTAAGATTTTTCTTTTTGGGTTTTGTATTGGCTACTGCTTTTATCTGACTGTGTATTTTTATGATCTCATGGTCTGATAGACCAGGGATAATATCATAATCAGCTACTAATCCAGGTCTGTTGGTTAAGAAGAGACCTAATGTGTTGTTTAATCTAGTTGGCTTTTTAATGATTTGATCTAAACTTAGGTTTTAATACACAATGGCTATCACGTGACAGTTCCCCCCCCCCCGTTGTTTTGTCAATATTATCACGTGACTAAATGTTGTTTGTTTACGATTGGTGAATGAGGTCCATTAGTCACGAAGTACACAGGCAATTTAGTCACGTGATCTTATTGATAAAACAATGAAAAAAAAACTGTCACGTGACAACCATCATGAATTAAACATGAGATCGTAAATTATATAGAAGAGAGCACCACGTGGCTAAATGTTGTTTGTTTACGATTGGTGAATGAGGTCTATTGTTCAAATAAAGAAAACGACTAGGGTCTTCACACAATGAAATTTCGGAGTAGCAAGAAACATTCAGGGTTATACATTAAAAACGCAATGTCTCCGCTGACATTCTTTATTCGTGGAGTAACTCTGAAGTATAAAGTTGGAAATATTTTTTGAGGTGATTACTTCCTCTTGTCTTCCCCTTATCACGGAGAGTTTTTTTTTTCTCCTTTTCTTCATCCAAGTTTGGAAAGAAAAAAAAAAAGGTGTTTCTTTCGCTGAAGTGCGAAAAAAGAAGCGCAAGTCTTTGTTACATGGACACAGTGTCGGCCTGGGCTACTTCCTCGTGACCCGTCCATTTCACGTCGGATGTTTCTTGTTTGCGCCGCTGCTTTCATCCATTAGCGAAGAGTTGCGTCTTTTGATGTCTCTCTTTTTTTTTTTTCAGCGCATGCGCACACATTCCAGACACATACCGGCACCCCCAAGGTCAACTGTTCATTTATTGGATGAAGTGTACTACAGTGATTGTGGATAAAGAGGGAGGGGAGGGGTACTTTCACGAGGACAAATTCGTTCATATTTCTAACTAGTCAGCATTGGATCCAGATCTCGTGATGTAGGCCTTCACTATTTTTTTTTGGGGGGGGGGGGGGAGATGCCGTAAGGGGGGGGGGGGGGAGATCGACCAGTGCAGGTTGGCTTGATCTTATCATGACATTGACCAGATCTTCATATATTTTGTACTACAAAAATGGTTACTGTGACCTTGCTCTAAATGATTTTTTTTTTTGAAGCGTCGACCTGCTGGGAGATTAATCGTCAGTCAGACTAACCCTGTTGCAATTGCTAGAATATGGACGACTGGATTTTAGAATTAATTGGTCACAACTATTGCTACCTCCTGCTGTCATTTGTATCTTTGATTAGTCTGACAAGACAGGGTTGACCACTAGTAACGTCCACCAGTGAAATAATTTCAACATAAAGACGCTAAGTAAGATTTTAGCCTTCTCTCCCCCCCCCCCCCCCCCCGACAAAATCTTCAAAAACGACCAAGTTTAAGTCTTGAAAGACTCAAGGGTGTGGCTAGCAGATCAGAGAGATAGGAACCACTGGATGATAATGAACCCCGTTGTGCATCTCTGACCACTGCATCTTCTCTTGTCTCTTGATTCACTCTGTGAAGTCACCTTCTGATTCTTCAAACCGTGGTTTCAAAACCTTGAACTCCCATCTGATTCAACGCTTCACACGCACATCAGCACATAGCTCTGTCTGTTTCCTGCGGCACCTCCCTATATATATATTTAGCCAATAGATGAGTTTGTTTCCTCAATCCTTACCTTGCCCTATCGCTCGGCAGATCTAACGAAGCAACAGATCGTGGGCGCCATGTTTTCCTGCTGCTATAAACCGTTGTAATTATTTCATTTGAGATCGCAATGTGTGGTCATTTTTCATATAAATTAAGCTAACAATGGTCAGTTTTGTTTCGCTGTTTGTTGTACGCATCCAATAAGACTAGTTGGTTATTGAATCTGTCTTAATTTTAAGCGAAACTATGCAAGCCTATTCCAGTGTAGTCTAAATAATATAAACACTTGTAAATGTATACAAGTTCTTTACCATACATATTAAAAAAACCCGCCTGTGGTAACGATGTATCAGTTTGCGCAATTTAGGGTTTTTCCGAACGCCTGACTAGTCCGAAGTATACCAACAATTAACTGAATTTGTGTACATTCGCTTGAAGACTTCCGGCCAGTATATTATACCGTTGGCCATTTCTCGAAGTGACCAGACTTTTGGTACAACGAAACATTCGCAACATTTGCTTTTGTCCTTTACCGAATCACAAAGTTTTCCAAATATGTTTCTTTTTGTTCCCTAGTGCTGGTATTGTTGTGTTTGTTACTTTGAAGCAATGTGCTCTCATGATTTTGTGTTTTACACAAGTGTTGGCAGAAACGTTACTACTAATACTTGCTGGAAGGTCTATAGGTAAAAAAAAAAAGTCCGTTGTTCAATACAACTACTTTTACTCCCTGAATGTTTGATCCCCCCCCCATCCAGTTCTACCCCCCCTCCCCTCATCTCTCTGTTCATTTTTCATCCGTCTTTGAGACCATTATCTCTTTCAGGTGCCCATTTCCTCCCAACACTTCGCCCCTTTTATTCGCCCCCCCCCCCCCAATCATCGCCACGACGTTTCCATCGACACCTTTATTGGCACCCCAATTCTGTAGCGCCCCGATGTTCTCGCTCCTAGCCTTTCCCTTCCCCCTTTTATTGTCTCCTCAATTGCCTGAAACACTTTTCATTGTTTAGGTACCCAGGTGTTACCAGTTCGGAAACCTGTACTTATATCACGACTCTGGTGCAAAGAGGGACTGGGGGGGGGGGGGGTCGGTGGGGAGGAATAGAGCAATGGAGGAAGTGTTCAATTCCAGCCAGTGCCATCTTGTTGATATTGTAAATCAGCGCGATTTGTTCACCAGATGGCGCGATAAGTTAATGTATAACTCCCCCACAGCCTAACACTAGAACAAGTATTTTATAGGCAAGGGCGTATCCTCCTTGGTTAATCTGGTATTTGCCACTTGTACAGAACGAAATTTGAATGGATCTTAATATGGTCAGTGTGATTAAAGTTCGTCTCAGTGAGACTTATCGCCATGGAAGGCCTGAACACTGACCTGGGGCGTCGCAACCTGTGGGCAGTTTGGACCACCTATCGTGTTGCCATGTCACAAGCCTGTACGACGTGGAAACGAGCTGTTGGTCTCCACAGCACACGGGTTGCTACGTTGCAGGTCAGTGGTGGGGCCTTCTGTAATTAATCGTCTCGGTCCCGGTCAGCTTCAATGTGTGGGGGTTTGAAACCAAGCCTTGAAGATTTGCGATTCTCCTTCCGCACACAGCTTCCCTCCCCTGTTGGATAAAGATGAACTATCACCAATTGTTGTACTGGTCTCAAGAAAGATGCATTTCCAAAACACTCACGATTCTTCAAGACAACCTGCACCCATTAAACCAAACTGTTACATTAGATCTGAACGAAGTGGTCGTCTCCTTTCCATTAGGACTAAAACAGAAAGATTTAAAAACTCCTTTATCCCAATATCGGTCAGAGTGTTACAAGATCAGATGTCGTCATCGAGAAGTACATAGAAGTCCAATTCATAAAGCGCTGGTTGTGAGTGTGTATGTGTTTCGTGAGTGAATGTTGTTCGAATTTTTCATCCATATTGTTTTTGTAAAGTAGTTACGCTGAGGTTGTCAATTGTAGTCAAACTGAATTTCCATTCGATTGGATCAATAAAATTATCTTATCTTATCTAATTACTTTTCTATTATCAACGCATTGACCGCAACTCTCTCCTGGTCTTTCAACGTAAAATGATCCAGTAGGAATGAGTACCTTAATAGCAATACCAACAGCCTCTCTTGACTGTTTAGTGCTGTATGTACCTATAGACAACATAATCTATAGCATAGGGCCCCCCGCTTGCCTTGGGGCGCCCGAAAAATTGTTACAGATATATATTCAATGATTATGAAGAAAGAGCAATGAAAAAACAGCTTAGGTTGTTATCAAGTCGAAATCCGGTCCTGTGAATGTCCATCTATGTGCCGCCACTGACACCCCCACTACTGCTCTGGACACTTACAAAGTCTGAGTACCAAGAGAGAAATGGTCTTTTAACCAGTGGACCTCTTGGACTGGAAACAGCTTTAAGTCTTTCATTTCCCAATCAGTTCGCATGGATGGATCCAATCTTCACTTTATGGGACTGGACTTGTCCGGCTTGACCTGTTGGCAGTAAGCATTCGTTCAATAAGATTTACTACAATATAGTGAAATAGTTTTCTAGAAGAAATACTTTGTTGTTGTTGTAATTTTAATACCTGGTTACAGTTTTGCATCTTTATATATAATTTACACTTTTCATTTCAAAAATTGGGTACCACAAAGTATTCCATTGACCAAATGTCGTGTGTATGTGTGTTTATTTTAGGTGTGTGTCACTTTAGTTAACCGTCGGCCATAGAAACAGATGAGCTTTGCATCATCTGTCCAATAGATTTCAAGATCTGAAAAAGGACCTAAAAAACCTAATCATATACCTATTAGTAAACTTGATATACCAAATAATAAACCTAGTGATATACCTAGTGGTTGAAGACTATATTTATTTATTAAAAAAGAAAAAGAAATGGATTATTTGAAGCGACCCAATGCCAGTAAATATAGTCGTTATTTTTATAATGTACAAAAAATAATAATAACAATAATATTTATATGTATTTATAAGCTTTCAGTCCACACTAATGTATAAACAAATCGTTCTTGACTATTTTTAGATTGCAATTTTTAAACGTTTATTCATTTTTTTTATGCATTCATTATATCACCTAAAGCCTCACACTGCTCGCGAGCCACGGTTTGGCCACCCTTTCTTCGTGGTGACTAAAGCGAAAGTCTTGTGGAATGTCCCAATTGATGAAATCACGTGCTTGCCAGGTCTAATGATATGCGGTTATCTCATGCCGCTCTCAAAATGTCTTTAAAATGACTTCTATTTATGCCAGGCAGGTAATGAGACTCTCTGTCTTCCACGAGTGTGAGTAGTTGAATATTGCTTTCTGGCGAGAGTGAGTAACTTTTGGTGGGGAAAAAAAGATGATGAGGATGGAAGTGGGGGAGGAACGGGAATCCACTCTTCATTATAAGTGGTTATTTCATCTGTCATTGGACGTGAGCGATGGCTCACTTAAGCGATATCTCAGCACTAGATAGACCAGCAGCACCCTTAGACACGCACACTGGCTTAGTGGTTGACTAAATCAAGGTAGATGTGTACACGTTTATTAGTTCAATGTCTTTGTGGTGTACAAAGCTTTGTGTACATTAGTATTGGGTTAAAGAGAAAAAAAGGGCTAATTTGATTTACATTCGAGCAAAAGTTCCCTGTTTAGTTTTAGGTTTTTACTTGTTGATGTCCAAAAGAGCTGAGCCGAAGGCTCTTCGAGCTCTAAGTTTGAAAAAAAAACCTGTTTGGTCGTCCAGCCGAAACAGTAAAAAAAAAAACATGTGTGAACGCACAGTTCTGTTTGAGAGCGACCCAAGTCAATGCCTATGTAAAACATTGCTGTTTCCAATGCCTTTGGCCCCGACGCATGATTCGCCGCTCATGGCCGAAGGCCGAGGACACCGGGAGCCTCCGTCATTTTCCTTCGTTGTACCAAGCTAACCGTGGGGGACTCGCCATTTATGTAACGGTCCTTTGAGGAATGTGGGACGTGCTCGTGGGGACTTTTTTACAACCCCGCCCGTGCAATGGGTGGACTCTCGTCTACCCGTGGGCATCCCCACGGGAGTTATGTTTCGCCATTCATTTAGCCTAGCTACCCTCTCAAGTAGCCGTTTCCACCCAGGTGCCACGATGAGGCAGAACAGCGTACCTAGGTAGGTTTGTACTTGACTCTTTGAAATTCAGGCGAAGTCATGTCTTCCATTGCCTTAAACTAGCTGAGATTAGTAATAGACTTTAGTAATATAAGACACTTTTGGCACTCCGTAGAGTCTGTCATAGTGTTGCGTCATTTGAGATCTTTTCCACATCCGTCATTGGAAATTACAGGACCGGCTATAGGCCGATTTGACCGATTGCTCCAATTAGGGCCTCGCGCCTGGCAGGTGCCCCACGATTTACATTAAGCTTATCACCATCTGTCATGGCTCTTGTCACATTCGTGTAAAGATGAAGGCCTCAAAGGCTTAACATACTTAGTGTATTGTACGATTGACGTAACTTTAATTAACCCACTGGCGCCTATTGCGTTTGAGTTGCTTCTATTGCATGTTTTATAACAAATTAATAGTAATAGCTGTTATTGTAGAAAAAAAAAATAATTAGTAGAGCCTTGCAAGCATCCATTAAATTGGGCGCAGTTATTCGTTAAGCCGGCCCTGAGAAATTATATTTGTAAAAGGATTAAAAGGTACTTATTATGATGTTAATATTATCTGAAAGTGACTATTTGACACACACACAAATTCTTTTGCTGAATGTGTTTTATGTACACACGTCGTCTAGGAGATTTGACACTCAGCCAGACGGGAGTCCCGCAGACATTAAGATTCATGTCGAAATAAAATTTGGTAAAAGCCCAATGCAGCGTCGGCTCTTAAGTTTGCTCACGCCCTGTTCAACCCGTACACGACATTATTAGCATAATACTTAGGCAGCGAGCATATTAAATCATCGAAGAACTGATGAGGTAAGCAGAAATTTTTTTTTCTCTTCTTCTGCCTGTTCACGTTGTGATGATCTTCGTCATCTAGATAGAGCATGCACAGGATGGGGAAAAAATGAGGGCGGAAAGAGTGTGGGGAGGGGGGGATAGAGGATGACCTTAGTCTTTAGAGAATAAGAATGGGGAAATGAAAGACTTAGGAGGGGGGGGGGGCGGAGGGGGGAGAAATGAAAGTGTAATAAGAAGAAATAGCGCCCAGTTATTGATTGCATTCTGGAGCTCTGGAGCACCTTGTAGGTCGTACATCTTTAGGAAGAGGGAGGTAGGGAAGGCTGATCTCTTGGGGAGGGGGGCTTCTTTTTTACACAAAGATTATCGAGGGCCGGAGATTTTTTTTTTTTTTTTTTTTTGGTTTTGTTTTGCCAGAGACACTGGTATAGTTTACATTTGAAGAACTGCCGCCCCCCTTCCACCCCCCATGCCAAGACCCCAATCTCTCCAGCATTACAGAACAGACAATGGGATGTTACCACCGGGGAAATAGAAGCTCGCGCTGGACTGTAATGATAATAAATACAACCACATGTAAGACACGGAGCGAGATTTCCACGAGGGTCCTAAAGCCCCTTGCTTTGTACATGATTAGCTTCGTAGAGTTAGTTCCCCCCCCCCCTCCTCCCCGTCTTCTTGTTTTTTTTTGTTTTCTCTATTCGTTCTTGTTGTCACCCGACATGAATATGGCCGATGCCGTGGCCCAGGCTTGACCGCTCACGATTTCTTTCACAATAGACAACAAAGTAATTTAATTGTACCTTTCGAAAAGTAGAGTGAGCTCTTCAGTGATTTGCCGGATTGATCTGGAACTAGATTATTGAGGCTTTTTCTTTTTCCTGAGAGTTTGAGCATTATTGTGTGGTTTTGTTTGTTTTGTTTCTTAAATTAAAGTTTTTGGGGAATTGTGAAATGGGAGGGAAGTGTAGCTCGCCCTATAAATAAATAACCCCCTCCCCCCCTATCTTACCATACTTCCACTTAGCTTTGTCATCTTTTCAATTTCCAAGCTTTGCTTCTAACATTGCTTCAAACATTGCTTCATTTTTTTTTAACAAGACCATATCGGAAAAAAAAAACAACAACCTATGAATTTAAGTCTCTTCAAAGAATGGTGATTTTTGTCTCTGTGGAAGGAGAAAGTGCGAAACCCCCACTCACCAAATGACATATCGTATAAATTTAGGTGAAGGGATGTTTGTTTATTTTGTTTTTGTTGGACGAAATATGCTGGTCACTACTAAGTCTGCGTAGCCAGGAGAAATACTGCACTAAAGCTTAAACATGGGTCTAGCAGACATTCGTTTTATTACATTCGAAGCTTTTTTTAAAAAATTACTATGAATCATATAATATATATAATATAATAATAGGACATGTTGTAATAGGAGATGTTATAATAGAAGATGTTATAATAGGAAATGTTGTAATAGGAGATGTTATAATAGGAGATGTTATAATAGGAGATGTTGTAATAGGAGATGTTATAATAGGAAATGTTATAATAGGAAATGTTGTAATTGGAAATGTTATAATAGGAGATGTTATAATAGAAGATGTTATAATAGGAGATGTTGTAATAGGAGATGTTGTAATAGGAGATGTTGTAATAGGAAATGTTGTAATAGGAGATGTTATAATAGGAAATGTTGTAATTGGAGATGTTATAATAGGAAATGTTGTAATTGGAGGATAATATAATAGAAGATGTTATAATAGGAGATGTAATAGGAGATGTTATAATAGGAAATGTTGTAATAGGAGATGTTATAATAGGAGATGTTGTAATAGGAGATGTTATAATAGGAAATGTTGTAATTGGAGATGTTATAATAGGAAATGTTGTAATTGGAGATGTTATAATAGAAGATGTTATAATAGGAGATGTTGTAATAGGAGATGTTATAATAGAAGATGTTGTAATAGGAAATGTTGTAATAGGAGATGTTATAATAGGAAATGTTGTAATTGGAGATGTTATAATAGAAGATGTTATAATAGGAGATGTTGTAATAGGAGATGTTATAATAGAAGATGTTGTAATAGGAAATGTTGTAATTTGAGATGTTATAATAGGAAATGTTGTAATTGGAGATGTTATAATAGGAAATGTTGTAATTGGAGATGTTATAATAGGAAATGTTGTAATTGGAGATGTTATAATAGAAGATGTTATAATAGGAGATGTTGTAATAGGAGATGTTATAATAGAAGATGTTGTAATAGGAAATGTTGTAATAGGAGATGTTATAATAGGAGATGTTATAATAGGAGATGTTGTAATAGGAAATGTTGTAATAGGAGATGTTATAATAGGAGATGTTATAATAGAAGATGTTATAATAGGAAATGTTATAATAGGAAATGTTATAATAGGAAATGTTGTAATAGGAGATGTTATAATAGGAAATGTTATAATAGGAAATGTTATAATAGGAAATATTGTAATAGGAGATGTTATAATAGAAGTTGTTATAATAGAAGATGTTATAATAGGAGATGTTGTAATAGGAGATGTTATAATAGGAAATGTTATAATAGTAAATGTTATAATAGGAAATGTTGTAATAGGAGATGTTATAATAGGAAATGTTATAATAGGAAATGTTGTAATAGGAAATGTTATAATAGGAAATGTTATAATAGGAAATGTTATAATAGGAAATGTAATAGGAGATGTTGTAATAGGAAATGTTGTAATAGGAAATGTTATAATAGGAAATGTTGTAATAGGAAATGTTATAATAGGAAATGTTATAATAGGAAATGTTGTAATTCTTTCACTTCTCACTGTAGCACTACTTGATGACCCAAGAATTGTTGTACTGTACACACACTGGTTTCGTACAGTTTACACACACACACCCACACACACTCCTCCGTTTTTGTTTTTTTTTCACACCTTTAGGAAGAAAATTACGCCTGTCTATCAGTCTATACTAACATACAAACAATACCCCCCCCCCTGCCCCAATCATACACACTTCACCTGCCTCCCGCAAAGTCCAGAAATCTTTATCCTTTTCTCCAAACTCTAGGCGCCTGACAAGAACAGCACCGGTCTATCACCCCGCGGTGTCAGAAGTCTGTCCGGATATCCCTACCGCCTGGTAAGGACCACCGTGGGTCACACTAGAATGGCAGCAGGCGCTGTTCAAATCGTTAGTAGCCCTCCGCATTGGTCTCGCGTTTTGAAGTCTTCTGATGTGCAGTTGGTCATGTGTGTGTGTACTTTTGAATAGAAGGAAAAACACTCGCGGTGAGAAAGATGAAGGTGCTGCAGCGTTTTTAATGTCGGACACTTGTGTATTGTGGTTAGCCCCCCTCCCCCCCTTGTAAAGGGGGGGGGGTGTTCTCAGCTTGACAATCACCCAAACCACCCAACTAGCCTTCTCGACACCCGAATGAAAAATTGCACATTACTATTTGGCTTGAAAGGTTATTTAGTTTTCTTGCTTATACGTCGTTTGACTAACGGATTGGTTTGATCACTGACCTAAATATGTACCAAACTATACGTCATTGGCAATATTGGCTAAAATCAACGTTTTTTTCCTGTTGGTTGTAACATTCTAGGACACCGACCGATACAAATATTTTCAGAAAATTCTTGTTACTTCCATTCTAGAATTCTCCAGATAATCTGCAAGGATACAAGAACACTGGTTTCACCTCTCCGGTTTCCCGTCTGGCCACTTACCTGTGTCGGCCATATTGTTTACCTGAGTGTCCATCACGTGCTTGAAGGTCCCACCACTCACCGCCCACCCCCCTCACCTTGTCATTGATTTTTTTGTGGTAGTTCTCTCTTTGAAGATTTCTTTTGATTCTATCGTTAGATCTCCCGCCGGGACGCTAAGCCCTCCTGTCGGGACGTCATTTCTCTAATTCCATGATTTCCTTATTATTTCCTTTTTTTAAAAAATCAACTTCATGACACATTGAAATAAAGTGTCTGTCGCTAAACACATTTTTTTTGTTTGTTTTTGTTTGCTAACTGCATGGCTAGTTCAACTTTATTGAAGATTTTCATCAAAAAATATGAAATATGGTAATTTATTTAGTTACATCTTGATGTTTAATATCCGGTCTACATTCTTTCAGTAACCAAATACAGTAGACTTGAAAAAAAGAGGAGGGAGCAATATGAAGAAATATAGAGGCAATACAAGTGATCCTTATTGGAAATTTGTTGTGATTTCTAGTAGTCATTTCTCATCTGAAAGTAACAGCAGAAAATTTCACATATTTAGAACAGACACAACATAAAAAGTTCATTGAGTGACTAAACACAGACGTCTTAAGCCTTTTCGCATTTCCCAAGAATTTATAGTAGCTTGGTTTGAGTAGAGCAGTAAATGTACTTTATACTATTCAATTGTATTACTTAGCCTACCACAGTCCATACTCAGAAATTCGTCCCTGAATGCATTCCCCTTTCGCTGAGCAGATGTACATTTTTTAAACAGTTTTTGCTCGCGATTTGAACTCTCGATACAGTCCTCGCCTAGTTCATTCTCTCGTGTCAGCTGGGTTGTTTTTAGTTTGTTTGTTTTTTGTGTTTTTTTTTTTTTTAAGTTACTAACAGAGTAAAGATTTCAAAACGAGATCAACACAGGTGCGATTTCTGTTCAGACGGCTCGATGGAAAGTTCTTGTGTTTTCTTTCCAAACCAGGGAATAGATTCAAAAGTGTTCACTGATTGAATGATGCAAGTTGGGTTTAAACACAGACAATACATTACCACTAGAGATGAGAGACAAATATTGAGTGTTTAGAGAGTAAGCTTTTTTTTTTGCTGTTCAAAGACCTCTCTTCTTTTTTTTTTTTTTTAAACTCCTCCTTGTCTCTTTCTCTCCTTGGTTCTTTTTTTTGTAGAAATTCTTTTCAGCAGAACATGTTTTTCTGTTTCATTCTTATCTATTTCCCTTCCTCCCTCTCTCTCTTACTCTCTCCCTCTCACTCTTACTCTCTCCCTCTCTCTTACTATCTCCCTCTCTCTTACTCTCTCCCTCTCTCTTACTTTCTCCCTCTCTCTTACTCTCTCCCTCTCTCTTACTCTCTCCCTCTCTCTCTCTCCCCCGTCTCTCTCTCTCTTAATCTCTCTCTTACTCTCTCCCTCTCTCTCTCTTACTCTCTTGTACTCTCCCCAGACGTGTGATTTAGAGATCAGTTGACCCTCACCCCTCTTTTCTTTGGTCAGTTTCCTTTTTACTGACACAATCAAGCTAATGTTTTGAAATCCAGCTGGTCAAGGAAATCTTGAACTACAATGTTGGGCCGTATCGGAGGGTGTCGGTTGGACCAATCTATGAGTGATCCTCACATGCACACATGTCCTCGTTCCATTTTGTATGCTTGCAGAAGTCTCTCTCCCCCCCCTCTCCATCCCCCTTATCCTTACGTGCTTGTACTTTTTCCCGTCCGCCTCATAGCACCGGTGCGAACTAGTGGCTCCAACCGAGACCAATCGTGGTAGAAGGCATGCAACGTCACAACCTGTGGGCGTTTTAGAGCAATAGCTCGCAGCCACGTCATAGGTCTGCTGCAGGTCAGTGTTGATAGCCTTGTATAAACGATTGGTCTCGCTTCCGCTCGCAGTATAATTTTTCTTCTGAGAGTAACGCCAGACCATTCCGCAACTGCCGGAAGTGTACAGATGACGTCATCGTCACCATGACAATGAGCCTAGAGATTAGTAAAGGGCAGATAGTGGGTGGTAAGCGTCCACAAAAGCGACTCATCCAGATCTTGAATAATTTAGATCTAGATCTAAGTCTGCATGAATATTTAAATTAATATCCTCTGGCGTGAAGACTAAGACAAATTTGTTGAACTGGAGACGAAATTAATAAGTTTGATCAAATTCGGGGCTTAAATATAATTAGGGTTCTTTTGTTTCGTACCAGCAACATTGTAACTAGCCTTTTCCTCGCCTGAATCCTCTTTAAATTACTGAACGAGGTTTAGCGAGATTTGATCATTCGACTTGTGCACATTTTTTTACGTAATTATTGTTGTTTGTAGTTTCCCCTAGGTGTGTGGGTATTTCATGAATACTATGTATTATATCCTTTATATTTGTTAAATTTATTTTAATTATAACAATTTTTGTTTATTGAATCTTAACAGGTTTGGAGCTATTTGAATATGTATATCTCTAATAATGTGCCCAGAGAACTGAAATGTTCACACTACTTCCTATAATTGCATGAATCAATTAGTGAATCAGACAATTCTTGAATAGAATCCTCATTGTCATGGCGTCTTAATGATCCGAATAAATTCATTCATTTTTTTTTTTAAATAAATTAATTGGTTACTATAATTTATCTAACTTGGTGCCGGAGATAACAATCATTGCCGCCCCTGCTGGTATTTTCAATTAGCTCCCCTTACAACGCTTACTTCTAATTTTATTTTTAAAGAGTAGATGGACATAATGAAGTGCAAAAGACAATTGAAATTCACCAGAGCTATAATGAAACATTGCATTTATTTTTTTTTTGTAAAGTGGCCGGGTAGCTAAACATCAAGGTAGATAATCTTGAACAGAGAAAATCATTTAGTCAAAAGCTAGAGGTTAATTATCCCTTCTTCTTTACCGACGCGCACACAAGAGGGCGCTCCATTAGGCAGACGTTTTTTTTTTGTTTTTTTTGTGGTGCAACATCAAATGTAACGAAGTTTCAATGAGTTGATTGCGTCATTCCAAACCCCCCCCTTTTTTTTTTCTTCTTTTCTTTTTAACAATGTGTTTAAAAACTTAGATCTGGGGGCTAAATATTGTATTCAAACATGTTCATATTAAATAGAAATGGATATTCTTTTCTTTGTGTATGGGGATGGGGGGTGGAAGGAAACTTTGACCCCCCCCCCTTCCTTTTTTTTTTCTCCTTCTTTCAAAAAGTAAGAAACGTTAAGTTCCCCTTTCCGACCAGGCTATCTATAGGGCAGATGATGTTAAGGTCATCTGTTTCTTCGGCCTGCGGCTAACGAGCAGGGTGTCATACGGCCAGAAACAATGTGCAACCGCCTTAACTTCTTCTAACTAAAGTCAGGTACCCATTAGAGTTGCATGGACTCAGGGGCGCCCTAAAAAAAAAAATATCCCGAAATTCAGTCTTCACCGAGATTCGAACCCGGGACCCCAGACTCGAGAATCTTGCTTGGTACGACGTCTAAATAAATGTTCACCTGTTCCTTCCTGACGGTCTGGCTTGAGTAAACTTTGTTCGTGCCGCTCTCTTCCCCCGCCCCTAAATGTATCTGGACTTGACGTGCTTTGCACCAAATCAACACACCGCGGTTTGCGATCTCAGGGGCGTAGTTCTTGATGAAACCTTTTTAAGCCACACATTATGTTGTTCTACATGTTTCTCAAGCAACAGAGGCGGTGCTTTCAATCGTGCACCGCGTGACTATCGTGGCTAACTCCAAGGGGGAGGAGGGGGGGGTGTTAGAGCTGTATCACTCATCACTGCATTTTCAAATTTTGCATTGTTTTAGGTGTTAATTTTTTAGAATCGTCCGTGACCTGGTTTTCTTTTCAGTGAAGCTGCATTTGTTTTATTGTTTTCGAATAAGCGATTGCTTGACCTTAGTATGCACTTTAATAGATGCAGATGGTGATACTTCACAATGACATCTACCAGTTGCAATAGAATATTTTAGTTGTTTATTTGTTTGCAGTTATCTGACATTTTGTTTTTTCCTGGAAGTATTTAATAAAGAATTATATGCGTAGGCGTGTTTGTGTGTGTGTTTCGGTCAATGGGGGGTAATGGACCGCCTATGTCGAACTGACTTGTGAGCTCCGCCTCTGGCCAGAGTGTCTGCTCTGCTCCAGGCACGTGCCGCTGTGTCTATGTTTGGTCCCTGGTGAGTGGGGAAAAGGTCATTCTCATTTAGTGCCCGGGCTCTTTTTCCCCCCCTTTTGTGAACCACGTGATCAGATCATTCAGAAATAATTGACTAATTTTCTTCGCCTCATCTGTAAATGTGAACAGTGTGTTTGCTCTTGCGACCCCTCCTCCCACCCCCCTCCGCGTGTTCTAAACTCACCTAACCAAAGGTGTGATGTTTAGATTCAAATGTACGGAACTGTCTGTGCAACTTATTTCAGAAAGGCGTAACCCTTGTTAGAACCTTAAATTAGATGGCTTGAAGATGTAGAGGTAGATCTATAAAAAATATATATATATATAAAATCCTTAGTTCATGATTGGAGACGAATAAGTAAGTCCAGGAGAGATGTAAATGGAAAGATGTGTTGAAGCAGGTCAGGGCCCTTCGTGGACTCTAGCGTTACTGGTAGGGAGGGATAAAACCCTTGATAGCATGAAACATTCTCCACTCCCCCACCCCCTTTTTGTTTTCGGTGAAATCTTTTTTCTTTTACTTTCCTTTGAAGAAAAAAAGATATTTTGTTTCATATGCTAGGAGGATCAAATGTTAGGCGAATAGTTGTTTTATCATGGAAGACCACAATAGTCAATTGCAGTGGTTCTCAACCTTTTATGCTCGGCGGCCCCTTTTTTACCAATCCCCCACTCTGTCGCGACCCCCCCCCCCCAACACACGCACAGCAATAGAAGAATAGACAATAACAATCCATATTTTCGATGGTCTTAGGCGACCCCTCGCAAATCGTCAATCGACCCCCAAGGGGTCGCGACCCACAGGTTGAAAACCTTTGGTTTATTGGGACTCGCTCAAGTGCTCGGTAGACGATAATAAAAAAAAAATGTTTTGATTGAAGGATGTTTATCCTTGGTATTCAAAAAAACAAAAATCAGATTTAAATTTGAGGGCTGAATGAAAAAAAAAACATAAATAAGAAAGAAAGAGAGAGAGAGGGAGAAAGAGAGAGAGAGAGAGAAAGAGAGAGAAAGAGAGAGAGAGAAACAGCGAACTTTATTTTTCACGTCAACTTTTAATGTAGCCAATTCCATTATTATCTGTGATTAAGTCTCGGCTGGTCCGTAACAAGAAACCAAAAGGGGAGTTAATTTCGTCTGCTGACGTTAATGCTCCTAAATCTGGTGTCGCCATGTTTGGAACTCTTCAGAATATCACGTTGCATTGAGTTGGCTACCAGCGGCCCTCCCCCACCCCACTTCCTCCCTTTCCTCCCTATACAACGATATTACTGGCTGTAATGGCCCTAGTCAATTTTTTATTCTTCGTTAACAAAAGACCAATGTCGCTGTTATGGTGAATGGGGCGATGAACCTGTGTGTAAGATCTGGACATGATTACTGTACCCACATTATGCACTTAGGTTTATTGATGTAAGGCCATAATCTGCACAGCGTTTATGAACACTAGATACAATGTCAGTTATAACGGATGGTACAGAGATTATTCCTGATGTAAAGGGAGAATAATACAATGTCCATTGTATTGTACACTCGTCAGTTAAACTATTGATATAGTCAGTCAATTCAAGGTAATCCATATACACGTTAGTTTTTATCTAGTAAGTGATATCATAGACTTCAATGTTTATTGACCAATTATCCAACTAGACATTATGGATATTTTGACTGGTGTCCAGAAATTTATTTTTCTCTTTATCGTTCTCATTTTACATCTCGGAGGGTTCAGATCAGTAATCCTATATCTGAGATGAACCGCGCAGTGGTGTCCAGATCTGTCAGTTCTCCGTTTTTCTTCTATAGGAGGGTAGTGGGGCCAGCGTCTTGTTTGTGCCTTTTGATATAGTAAGCAACTTTGAAGGACATCTTATCTTATATAATACAGACGTTATTTCTAAAAAGAAGATGATTACGTCCTACGCGTCATGCATCTAGTCATGCATGTTAACCAAATGACTTATATTATGCCAAGTCACTGGTTTTCCTGGCTGGCTCTGACATGATCAGCATTCTCTGGTGATGCTCCACAAGGGCAGGTTTTAGCTTCCGGAACAAATGTTGTCTCATTCTGTTGTGTCCGATTCTGAGTCGAAAAATTATGCGTTGGTCAGGTCGAGATAGCTTATAATAGGCGTCCTTTTTTCTTGTAATTGGGATGTGAGATGGTCCAATTCTCATTTATTCTACACTCTATCATTTACATCATTTCTACTGGTAGAGATATAACTGCTAAGAATGTATGTAGTGTCAGTTGAACCCGTACCCTTCACTGCTTACTCTGTAACACGTAGGATTGTTGCAATTATTGTTTTGAAAATTGTGTATATTCTAGGTATATTCTTCGCGCAAATTTGTGTTGCTGCTCCTCCACAACAAACCCAGCATTTCGCGTATTTCATTTAGCATCCTCTTGGGGTTTATAAAAGCCACAACCTTCCCAAGCTTCCCTGTTGTTGAGAACCAATAGTTTTCTCTTAGAGTTAGTTTCAAGTGTATAGTTTTTGAAATAATCGCTTTATTTGGCAACGAAAACAAACATCTCCCATAGTGACAGTAAAATTTGCTAAATTAGTAAATTTAGTTATTTGAAATTTGATGACATTGAATAGTTCAGATAGAGATTCTAGGAGAAGCTTATATTATAAAATTGATTAAATTCCTTTAGTTCAATTAAAAAAGATCTGTTTCCCTTGCTGTATTGCCAACACAAAGGAAACATCTCAAATTTGAGCCCGATAGGAACCTGAAGATTTTGAGGACACAGGAAGCGTCACCAATGCTACCAAAGTTAGCCCCACCCCCTTTTTTTAAATTCTGTTAAAGGAGATCAATTTATCTGTCGACAAAAAAAAAAGTATATATATATTTTTTAACATGACGTCACTTCCATGACGACACTTCCACCAATCAAATTTATTTACTTCATCGTCTGCCACGCAGTGAGTGAACCATGGGAATGATGAACTCACCTGCATAGTTTGTTTTTCTTCATCCGCTTTTATTTTTCTCTTCCGGTTCATCAGCCACAACTTTTTGTGCGTGTATGTGTTGTGACTCAGTCAAAAGATGGCCTCCGGGTACCATCTGTTCCCCAGCGCTGTTCTATAAGACTTTAACGATCTGGAAGAAACCGGTCGTTAACTTTGTCCCTACGAGCCTTGCAGTCTGTGAAGCAACGAAGATGTACGATGCCTTGGAGAGTAAACACTGGACATGACGTGCGATAGGTGGGACTTTGTTTTCCTGAGGTTCAGTTCTTTACCGCCTCGCTTTGATCTGACGCCCTCGTTCTGGAACTGTGCAGTTTGAATTGCACACGTTTTAAAATAATGTTTGATGGATGTGGAACAAGCTTGGGAAAGGGGCTTTAAGAGGCTCTGTTCAGGAACACATTAACATATCTTTATTTTTTTAATTATATATATTTTTTTTATGTTTTTGTACTGAGGCAAAAACAAACAGTCCCCCCCCCCCATTTTTTTTTCTTCTGATATCTAAAAATAGATGTGTTTGGACGTTGGTAATAAAATTGAGTCCTTGTATCCAACGTATCAAGATATGTTAGCTCTTTTATATCCTCAAGTAACTAAGCGCATGCAGTGTCTTAATGGCTGACCGACTATCTAACCTGAAAACAAAACTTGGATCTTGGATAATAAGTATTCTCCTGAACAGAAACATATCTACCCAATTTCGATTGTGGTCATTAAATCAAAGTGTATGTTGATCTATTGTATATAGCTCTTCCTTCGTGATCGAAGATGAGCACATTTCTCATATCCTATGGACTCGAAGATGACTGTAAAGTCCAATCCTCGCTTTAAAAAGCCGGCCGCATACGTGGTATGGGTAGGTTTGGTCAATTGCAGATAGGCCTGCCTCTTCTCTCAGCTTTTTTTGTTGGTTCGGCGCTCTTTCACGCTGGCCACTCTTCTTGCTTCATATCTCGTGCAACACTCACAGCTTCACGCCATGAGGAGCGATCGAGAGCTAGTGCTTCCCAGCCGTGAATGTCAATATCAGTCTCCTTGAAGGAGCTCTTTAAGGGTGTCTTTATAACGCTTGTATTCTGTTCTGTTGTAGCCATCGTGTCGAGATGGGTTTGCGCTTTTATATCCGCAAGTAACTTAGCGCATGCAGTCTTAATGGCTGACCGATTACCTAACCTGAAATAAAAACTTTACCTTAATAATAAGTATTCACCTGGACAGAAACACATCTACCTACTCTCGATTGTGGTCATTAAAGTGTATGTTGTTCTGTTAAATGCAATCCTCGACACCGGTCTAACTAAAGATCTCGCTATTGAATAAGGTCCGATAGTTCTGTGGTTTCAATTTAAGGAAGAAAAAAAAAAAACACTAGAATATTTGTCATCAGAGGCGTAGCTAGGGTGGAGGGAGGGATTGGGAGAATTTGAAAATCCCCCGAGTCCCCACTTGAGAGAGGGCCTCAAATAATTTTTTTTTTAAAATTAAATATTAAATATTCCGCAAAATGCAGGGGCCCCCCCGAAGAGATCAATTCCCGGGCCCCCAAATGATCGCAAATTCCTAGCTGCGCCACTGACTGTCAGTACAAATACCAGTTATTTAATAAGTAGATAATTCTTCTCATGAGTTCGAACAAATGTCCTTGACTGGACGAGTAAGATGGAGCACTGTTATGTTCAATGTATAGTTACCACTACATGTTATCTTATTCGTATCTATTATCAATTATGGATTCGCATCTTGTAAATGTATGTTGGTGCGCAACTCTAAATGTAGGTCATCTATTTTTAGCAGTTTACTTAACAGTTTAATAGCCACTAGTCATTATATTGAATGACTGATGTAAAAACAAACAATGAGAACATTTCGAACACCAGAGTCGCGAGTATTGACTTATTTTTGTTTTTTTTAATACCATCAGCTCCAAAGCATTGAATTGAAAATAATGTCAAGATAACGAAACAAAGCATTCTGTAAAACCTTTCCACCGGAGTGTAAAAACCAGCAGTGCTCACTCCCAGACACCAAAATAAACTCCATCCTTTGTTTTTGTTTAGTTAAGAGCTGGCTGCACTTCTTGTGCCAACGTGGCGGAATCACGTTTAAATCCAATCGCCTGAGATCTATGTCTGTTATCAACTTTCCTTTTTTTTTAATAAAAGGATGCGAACGCCATGATTACAGGTAAATGACGTCACGTTGTCACGCGTAAAGAGGATACTGTTTTTTCTCGCTAAAATGGCGTGTGATTTCGCTCCATGTCTCACTGGCAGACGATCTTTCCCTTTATTACCACATCCCCCGCAGATGGTAACGCCATCGAAAGTCAGATTCAATTTTACCCTCGACCTGTCCTCGCCCGTGAACAAGAAAAAAAAACATTCACAAAAACAAAACGAAACATGAAATGTAAGTAACTCGGCGCAGATAACTCGTGTTATGATAGTTGTCTTCCCTTGATTGCCTGTAATTAAATAGCTGTAGGTACGAGATACAAACTGTTAGACATATTGCGACTAGAAACATGTGGCATAATTCTGGCTGGTATGAGTTTCGCGGCTAGGTAGACAAGAGACTATGTTATAAAGAACTTTTTTTTTTCTGGGAACTCTTATGCGTGCGTACACAGCCTATCGCCTTGGTGTTGTAAAAAGTTATGGGGAAGAAACGCAAAATCACTGCCATAATTATCAGAACTGCACAGTTTAACTCCCTTTTTTTTTTTTTTTTTTTTTTTACATAAAACAGAATTAATTACTACCAATTGATTAAATAATTGGTTAATTTTTTTATTGATTCATGTATTGTCATGGACTACGAATAATTCTGCAAAGTTTCAACTTGATCCAAGAATGGGTAGTGGAAGATAAAACGAGTACAAAATGTGTACCAGACAGAAGGAGTAAGTTGACGCAAGCTTTGTAAAAACACCAACCGTAACTTTTGCTATGTTCCGTCATGGTGTGTAACTTACTAGATACATAATACGTTTACTTTTACAAGAAGCTCTTCAAAATCGACACTGGCAGCTGGGAAGAGGTGGCACTGGACAGAACCACACGGAGAAAGAGAGCATAAAGGAAGGGTCACGGATTGCAGATGCCATACACAACAGAAGCAGAGAGAAGGGTGAAAATGCAACAGCGCCTGGTGATTGCATATGCCCAACCTGCGACCGCAGCTGTGTATCAAGGATTGGCCTCTTTAGTCACACAAGAAGTTGCAAAGGGAAAAGATCGTCTCTCCAGACGTGAAATGACACAAAAAAAAAACAACGTTTACTTAATAATATAATACAATCACATCGAACTGACCAGTTTCAGAAACTTTGGCGTTGACCGCAATGACACCATCACGTTCACCTGTGATTTTGAAATCCTGGACATCGCCGTCCCAACGTTTGACCTTTGTTCCCGAATGGGCCAGCACATCGCCGTCCCAACGTTTGACCTTTGTTCCCGAATGGGCCAGCACATCGCCGTCCCAACGTTTGACCTTTGTTCCCGAGTGGGCCAGCACATCGCCGTCCCAACGTTTGACCTTTTTTCCCGAATGGGCCAGCACATCGCCGTCCCAACGTTTGACCTTTGTTCCCGAATGGGCCAGCACATCGCCGTCCCAACGTTTGACCTTTGTTCCCGAACTGGCCAGCACATACAGAAGACCTCAAACTACTTTCCTTTTGTTTTCAAAGTAGTGTCAGAAACACACACGTACACACAAACACACACACGTTCACACAAACACACACACGTACACACACACGTACACACACACGTACACACAAACACACACACTCTCACTGTGTATGATCGGTTTTCAAAAGTGTGAGAGGGTGATAGAAACTTATATTTAGTTTGGAAGAAGGGTGCCGTGTGACTATAGACGAAGACGAATGGGGCGCCTTTGATTGATTATAAACCATTGCAAGAGAAGAGCACCCCGCTCGCCATCCCTCCTTCTTTTAAGTGGCTCTTTCAGCTATTCGTGTCTTTTGTTTCTTGGCGCAACGTGTTGTATTTTGTTCCCCCCCCCCCCCCGCTCATAAACAACCCTGGCGCAATGGAAGCAGACGAGATGATGTTGTTGGGTTCTGAAAGAAAAGACATTTGGTTGTAATATCCTAGCTGGCAATGTGAAACATGCAGCGCGATTTCCTTGTCCAGATTTCTTCACGTCTTTCTGATGAAAGTGAAATGCTTGTAACAAAACGTTCGTGGAATGTAACTCTTTCTCTCTCTTCCTTCTCTCTATTCTCTTTTTTCTCTCTTCGTCATTCTCTCTCTTCCCCCCCTCTCCATCCCTTATCTTTCTCCCTCGTTCCTTCTCCTCTTGCCTCTTAACATCTTTTGTTTTTCATACACTTTCGCTCGACACTACCTTTCTGTCCATCCTATGTTTCCACTAATCCCTACTCTTTTCTTTTTTCCTCAACATTTTCCTTTTTTTCACTCGTATACCGACATGACCTATATAAAGTTGTCTCTTGGACAAAATAAATCCTAAACATCTATGATCTAAATGTAATTTAATGTAAGACACTTAGTTTGTGTTATTAGTTTACCATAGACATTAATAAATATAGACTGGCCGATTAAAGAGTTTTATGAAACGAAAATTTGTGACTTGCAATTTTGTGTACTTTATTATACAGCATTTATGAGCAGTATAAAAGTTAAGTATTCATATCTATTTCAGCCATAACATATATAAGTATTAAAATATTTTTACTAGTGTTTTTGTTTAATCTCTAAGAATGAAGATCATGTAATTTTTCATAATTCGGAAATCCAAATACAATAGATATACATGTTTTCAAGTTACATGAAGTTACTTCCTTCAGCCAGTCTATATTTATTTATGTCAATGTAGTTTACATAGAGACGCACCATAATGGACGGACTTTGAACGCGACTAGTGAAGTTATGACTTAGTTGGGTTTGAGGCTACCTAGAGACATAAAGTTAGTTGGTGATAAGATTTCTTAGGGATAACACGTATTTATCGACAGAGACTCGGACTGTGGCCTTTTCCTGTATTAAATTATCATCTGAATTGTCTAGCAGTTTGAACTTAAGTCTTTTCACTTGTTACCTTTGTGTGAGTCTATTTTCTTAATGGTTAATGACATTGAATACACCCCCACGAGAAACTCAAGACATCTCCAGAGTAATCTGCCGAAATCAGACAGGCATCAATAACTACAAGACAGATAGGCTCATCGCATTCATTACATTTTTCGTCTTTAAACTGTTCAAAGGTGATGTTGATATTTATAGAAGTGCAATGCGCGTGCCTACAGGCGCCAGACAGACGAAATCTGTTAAGTCACAGAGACTTTAAAAGTGGTAGTCTAATCAAAAATACTCACTAGAAATGAAAAATGGGGGTTGGGTAAAACAGTTTGAAACTGACATGTTTAAAAAACCAACATTTTACTAAATAAACATAGTGCACACTTTTATTTGGGAGGGGGGAGGGGTAATTTAGCCAACGTGACTGCTATGAAAAACAGCTTTGAGAACCTTCGACTTTTTAGGCAAATGGTGTTTATGAAAACCTTAACAAGGGTTTTTCATTTCCGGCTTTCTTTTCTCTGTCAGGTTCACCTGTACTTTAGCAGTCTGCCCGAGGAGAGAGTCCCTTACCTGAACAGCGTTGGGGAGAAGAACCGCATCCGCCAGCTGCTCCAGCAGTTGCCGCCCCACGACAACGAGGTCAGGTACTGCCACGCCTTGTCCGAGGAAGAGCGCCACGAGCTCCGCATGTTCAGTGCCCAGAGAAAGCGCGATGCCCTGGGAAGAGGCAGCGTTCGTATGTTGAGTCAAGACGCCAAGATGTTCAATTGCTATCAGGTAGGCTTTTTGAGTCCCTTCGTTTACAGTTTGTTTTAGGAGCTAAATAAACTGGTCTGGTCAGCATAGTCCACTTCCGTAATCCCATTCACTTAGGTGTAAAAGTAAAGTTCCTCTTTCAGACCTTACGATCTATAGGGCTGATAATGTAAATGTCATCTGTGTCTGTGACCGACGGTTAACGAGGGTGTCATCTTGGCCAGTACAGCGACCAACCGCCTATACTCCTCCCCCCCCCCCTCCAACTAAAGTCAGGTACCCATTAGATTTGGTGGACTCAAGGGCGTCCTAAAAATCCCGAAATTAAAAATACCAGTCTTCACCCAGATTTGAACCCGGGACCTCTAGGCTCGGAAGCCAAGTGCTTTAGAACTCAGTTTGAAATAACAAAGGTTTACTGCTGCAGGGGTGAATGATTGTATAGAAAATACCATAAACATACATATAGGTAACCCTGCCGGATAAAGTGAAAAACAGTTTGACAAAAGACTGTTTTCTTTGAAATCGCCTTGTGTGTAACTAAGCGGCCTCTTGAACTCGTAACCTACAAGCAATGCGTTCGCGGCAATGTCTTTCTTGTATCCACTCAATACACAGAAACTCAATGAATGAACTTTTTAAACTCGTCATCAAGGTTCGTTACTTCTCTAATATATATGTGTGTGTGTATTTCAATGCTGATTACTAAATGTGTAACCCAAGTCCTGAGCAATGCCGTAACGACACATATAACAACAGAATAAATATTCAGAGTGCCAATTCACGGACATATAACATGTTTATTACATCATACGCTGTAATATAATACAGGCACAGTTATGACAAATTAAAATATAACAGCTCAATATCCCGTAGACTTAGAGTCTATACTCCGTTTCTAGAAGGCCATTGGAGACCCTATATAAAGAGCGAAGGTATCAGAGTCGAGTCAGTCCCAACTTCCAGATCCACGAGTCAGCTCAGAACGTTACGACAGAGTTCAACAAGGTACAGCAAAGCCAGTAGAGTTCTTTCTACGGTACAGAGTTGATTCGGCATATCCAGAACAATGTACACTCAGTGTTATAGTTAGTGTTACGTGTGGCCAATATTACAGTATTGGCTGTGATTTGTTGGACCTTAAACCATTACATTAATTTGGAGACCTGTGAAGTTCTTTAAGTTGGTGGTGTCGTGTGGTGCAGTTTGCAGAGAGCCCGAGTAGAGATATTCGTTACAATATGCATATTGCTATAACTCAGCCATGCGCACCGCCATCCAGGCTAGTGCAGAAGGTGCGCACTTCTAGAAACCAGGCTAGGAAGGATGTCGACACCAGAGACAGACAGACAGACAGACAGAAGGATGTCCGCCCAAGTCTAGAGCCGAGATGAAGATGCTGTGTTCATGGCAGATGCCCTATGTGTTTGTTGTGTCTCCGTGTAAATAAACATTTATATCTCGTTGAGTTGCCTCACTTAAGTTATTACAATATTTTAGTTTTTAAAAAAGTGTATATTTTGAGTTTGTCGATGGTAAGCCCCTGGGCAGCTGCATTGTCGTAAATCCGGATTTGTATTTACTTATTTCCGAGCATGTCACAAGCGTACATTTCTTAATTAATCACGACATTTCTGTCATCCGTAATAATGCGAAAAACAAAGGTTAGGGAAAAATAAATAAATTTTCTGACCCGTCGAACGAAATTCGGACATATTTTTTTTATCTCGTTTGTGGAGGCCCCTTTCTTGTGGATACCCCGGGGCTGTGGCCTCACCTGCCCTTTCTTAAATCCGGCCCTGGTGTGTGTGTGTGTGTACTTTATTCACAGTCTACGGTTTTGAACTGACACTGTCTGGCATCGTTTTCTTTTTAATTCACCTATTTGAGGGCCTCCTGACTGGGAAGAGGAGGAGAAAGGGCGTGACAGACAGGTAACAGGTGGAGAGGAAAGAAACACTTCACCTGATGACGATGTTGTCTTCCACTAATAGGTGCAAAACCAGGGGGCCTCTGGGGTGCATATACCCTTTTTTTTTAAAATTACCTATTTGAAGTTACAGTGGCGTCACCTAGGAACTCGGAGGAGAGAGTCTCAATCAGTATATGACAATTTTAATTTTGCTCCATTGATTCTACGTTTCAATGCTTTGTAGGACAAAGGCGATCCAAAAGGTACTTATAATGATAGACAATGGGGACCCCTCTGTCAAGAGGCCATGAATACTACATTGCATGTACAATGTGCATGTGTGTACGACTACTGAAAACGGCCCTGTGTGGAGACCTAATCTATGCAATGTATGTACTAGTTCTGAAGACGCCTCTGTGGGGAGACCCTTGCAATGTGCATGTATGTACTAGCACTGAAGACGCCTCTGTGGGGAGACACTTGCAATGTGCATGTATGTACTAGCACTGAAGACGCCTCTGTGGGGAGACCCTAGCTATGTGCATGTATGTACTAGCACTGAAGACGCCTCTGTGGGGAGACCCTTGCAATGTGCATGTATGTACTAGCTCTGAAGACGCCTCTGTGGGAAGACCCTTGCAATGTGCATGTATGTACTAGCACTGAAGACGCCTCTGTGGGGAGACCCTTGCAATGTGCATGTATGTACTAGCACTGAAGACGCTTCTGTGGGGAGACCCTTGCAATGTGCATGTATGTACTAGCACTGAAGACGCCTCTGTGGGGAGACCCTTGCAATGTGCATGTATGTACTAGCACTGAAGACGCCTCTGTGGGGAGACCCTTGCAATGTGCATGTATGTACTAGCACTGAAGACGCCTCTGTGAGGAGACCCTTGCAATGTGCATGTATGTACTAGCACTGAAGACGCCTCTGTGGGGAGACCCTTGCAATGTGCATGTATGTACTAGCACTGAAGACGCCTCTGTGGGGAGACCCTTGCAATGTGCATGTATGTACTAGCTCTGAAGACGCCTCTGTGGGAAGACCCTTGCAATGTGCATGTATGTACTAGCACTGAAGACGCCTCTGTGGGGAGACCCTTGCAATGTGCATGTATGTACTAGCTCTGAAGACGCCTCTGTGGGAAGACCCTTGCAATGTGCATGTATGTACTAGCACTGAAGACGCCTCTGTGGGGAGACCCTTGTAATGTGCATGTATGTACTAGCACTGAAGACGCCTCTGTGGGGAGACCCTTGCAATGTGCATGTATGTACTAGCACTGAAGACGCCTCTGTGGGGAGACCCTTGCAATGTGCATGTATGTACTAGCACTGAAGACGCCTCTGTGGGGAGACCCTTGCAATGTGCATGTATGTACTAGCACTGAAGACGCCTCTGTGGGGAGACACTTGCAATGTGCATGTGCGCGCGAGTGTTCCTGTGTACAAGTCAAGCAGCACGTCACGGAAAGAGAGTGAGCGAGTAAAATAAAAACAAATGAGCAGGGGGGAGGGAGATAACACGAAAGATCATTGAAAGTAGTCGTACTTTAGTCCAAGTGACAAGTTGTTCACTGCTTGTTTATTTGTTTACATGTCATGTCAAGTCATGAGGGGGGTGGGGCTTCTTTTTACCTTGTTGACATTTCGAATGTCACATTGAGAAGGGTAGTCTCGTGTAAACCAAAATCACTACTGACGTTCTGTCAGTGTCGTGAAACGTGAGATGACTTCTTTAATGAACTCTTCTTTTCTTTTAACTTTTTATTCACTTCCCTTTTCACCTCTTTACTATCTTCCTTTTCACCTCCTTACTATCTTCATTTTCACCTCTTTATTAGTTTTATTTTCACCTCTTTACTATCTTCCTTTTCACCTCTTTACTATCTTCATTTTCACCTCTTTACTATCTTTATTTTCACCTCTTTACTATCTTTATTTTCACCTCTTTACTATCTTCATTTTCACCTCTTTACTATCTTCATTTTCACCTCTTTACTAGCTTCCTTTTCACCTTTTTATTAGCTTCCTTTTCACCTCTTTATTAGCTTTCATTTCACCTCTTTACTATCTTTATTTTCACCTCTTTACTAGCTTCCTTTTCACCTCTTTATTAGCTTCCTTTTCACCTCTTTATTAGCTTTCTTTTCACCTCATTATTAGCTTTCATTTCACCTCTTTATTAGCTTCCATTTCACCTCTTTATTCGCTTCCTTTTCACCTCTTTATTAGCTTTCATTTCACCTCTTTACTATCTTTATTTTCACCTCTTTACTAGCTTCCTTTTCACCTCTTTATTAGCTTCCTTTTCACCTCTTTATTAGCTTCCATTTCACCTCTTTATTAGCTTCCTTTTCACCTCTTTATTAGCTTCCTTTTCACCTCTTTATTAGCTTCCTTTTCACCTCTTTATTAGCTTCCTTTTCACCTCTTTATTAGCTTCCTTTTCACCTTCTTATTAGCTTCCTTTTCACCTCTTTATTAGCTTCCTTTTCACCTCTTTATTAGCTTCCTTTTCACCTCTTTATTAGCTTCCTTTTCACCTCTTTATTAGCTTCCTTTTCACCTCTTTATTAGCTTCCTTTTCACCTCTTTATTAGCTTCCTTTTCACCTCCTTACTATCTTCATTTTCACCTCTTTATTAGCTTCCTTTTCACCTCCTTACTATCTTCATTTTCACCTCTTTATTAGTTTTATTTTCACCTCTTTACTATCTTCATTTTCACCTCTTTACTATCTTCATTTTCACCTCTTTACTATCTTAATTTTCACCTCTTTACTATCTTTATTTTCACCTCTTTACTATCTTTATTTTCACCTCTTTACTATCTTCATTTTCACCTCTTTACTAGCTTCCTTTTCACCTTTTTATTAGCTTCCTTTTCACCTCTTTATTAGCTTTCATTTCACCTCTTTACTATCTTTATTTTCACCTCTTTACTAGCTTCCTTTTCACCTCTTTATTAGCTTCCTTTTCACCTCTTTATTAGCTTTCATTTCAACTCTTTATTAGCTTTCATTTCACCTCTTTACTATCTTTATTTTCACCTCTTTATTAGCTTCCTTTTCACCTCTTTATTAGCTTCCTTTTCACCTCTTTATTAGCTTCCTTTTCACCTCTTTATTAGCTTCCTTTTCACCTCTTTATTAGCTTTCATTTCACCTCTTTATTAGCTTTCATTTCACCTCTTTACTATCTTTATTTTCACCTCTTTATTAGCTTCCTTTTCACCTCTTTATTAGCTTCCTTTTCACCTCTTTATTAGCTTCCTTTTCACCTCTTTATTAGCTTCCTTTTCACCTCCTTACTATCTTCATTTTCACCTCTTTATTAGTTTTATTTTCACCTCTTTACTATCTTCATTTTTACCTCTTTACTATCTTCATTTTCACCTCTTTACTATCTTTATTTTGTACCTCTTACTATCTTTATTTTCACCTCTTTACTATCTTTATTTTCACCTCTTTACTATCTTCATTTTCACCTCTTTACTAGCTTCCTTTTCACCTTTTTATTAGCTTCCTTTTCACCTCTTTACTATCTTTATTTTCACCTCTTTACTAGCTTCCTTTTCACCTCTTTATTAGCTTCCTTTTCACCTCTTTATTAGCTTTCATTTCAACTCTTTATTAGCTTTCATTTCACCTCTTTACTATCTTTATTTTCACCTCTTTATTAGCTTCCTTTTCACCTCTTTATTAGCTTCCTTTTCACCTCTTTATTAGCTTCCTTTTCACCTCTTTATTAGCTTCCTTTTCACCTCTTTATTAGCTTTCATTTCACCTCTTTATTAGCTTTCATTTCACCTCTTTACTATCTTTATTTTCACCTCTTTATTAGCTTCCTTTTCACCTCTTTATTAGCTTCCTTTTCACCTCTTTATTAGCTTCCTTTTCACCTCTTTATTAGCTTCCTTTTCACCTCCTTACTATCTTCATTTTCACCTCTTTATTAGTTTTATTTTCACCTCTTTACTATCTTCATTTTTACCTCTTTACTATCTTCATTTTCACCTCTTTACTATCTTTATTTTGTACCTCTTACTATCTTTATTTTCACCTCTTTACTATCTTTATTTTCACCTCTTTACTATCTTCATTTTCACCTCTTTACTAGCTTCCTTTTCACCTTTTTATTAGCTTCCTTTTCACCTCTTTACTATCTTTATTTTCACCTCTTTACTAGCTTCCTTTTCACCTCTTTATTAGCTTCCTTTTCACCTCTTTATTAGCTTCCTTTTCACCTCTTTATTAGCTTTCATTTCACCTCTTTATTAGCTTTCATTTCACCTCTTTACTATCTTTATTTTCACTTCTTTATTAGCTTCCTTTTCACCTCTTTATTAGCTTCCTTTTCACCTTTTTATTAGCTTTCATTTCACCTCTTTACTATCTTTATTTTCACCTCTTTATTAGCTTCCTTTTCACCTCTTTATTAGCTTTCATTTCACCTCTTTATTAGCTTTCATTTCACCTCTTTACTATCTTTATTTTCACCTCTTTATTAGCTTCCTTTTCACCTCTTTATTAGCTTCCTTTTCACCTTTTTATTAGCTTTCATTTCACCTCTTTACTATCTTTATTTTCACCTCTTTATTAGCTTCCTTTTCACCTCTTTATTAGCTTTCATTTCACCTCTTTATTAGCCATCATTTCACCTCTTTACTATCTTTATTTTCACCTCTTTACTAGCTTCCTTTTCACCTCTTTATTAGCTTCCTTTTCACCTCTTTATTAGCTTCCTTTTCACCTCTTTATTAGCTTCCTTTTCACCTCTTTATTAGCTTTCATTTCACCTCTTTACTATCTTTATTTTCACCTCTTTATTAGCTTCCTTTTCACCTCTTTATTAGCTTCCTTTTCACCTCTTTATTAGCTTCCTTTTCACCTCTTTATTAGCTTTCATTTCACCTCTTTACTATCTTTATTTTCACCTCTTTACTAGCTTCCTTTTCACCTCTTTATTAGCTTCCTTTTCACCTCTTTATTAGCTTCCTTTTCACCTCTTTATTAGCTTCCTTTTCACCTCTTTATTAGCTTTCATTTCACCTCTTTACTATCTTTATTTTCACCTCTTTATTAGCTTCCTTTTCACCTCTTTATTGGCTTCTTCACCTCTTTATTAGCTTCCTTTTCACCTCTTTATTAGCTTCCTTTTCACCTCTTTATTAGCTTCCTTTTCACCTCTTTATTAGCTTCCTTTTCACCTCTTTATTAGCTTCCTTTTCACCTCTTTATTAGCTTTCATTTCACCTCTTTACTATCTTCATTTTCACCTCTTTATTAGCTTCCTTTTCACCTCTTTACTATCTTCATTTTCACCTCTTTACTAGCTTCCTTTTCACCTCTTTATTAGCTTTCATTTCACCTCTTTATTAGCTTCCTTTTCACCTCTTTACTATCTTCATTTTCACCTCTTTACTAGCTTCCTTTTCACCTTTTTATTAGCTTCCTTTTCACCTCTTTATTAGCTTTCATTTCACCTCTTTACTATCTTTATTTTCACCTCTTTACTAGCTTCCTTTTCACCTCTTTATTAGCTTCCTTTTCACCTCTTTATTAGCTTTCATTTCACCTCTTTATTAGCTTTCATTTCACCTCTTTACTATCTTTATTTTCACCTCTTTATTAGCTTCCTTTTCACCTCTTTATTAGCTTCCTTTTCACCTCTTTATTAGCTTCCTTTTCACCTCTTTATTAGCTTCCTTTTCACCTCTTTATTAGCTTCCTTTTCACCTCTTTATTAGCTTCCTTTTCACCTCTTTATTAGCTTCCTTTTCACCTCTTTATTAGCTTCCTTTTCACCTCTTTATCCACCTCATAATTTACTTCTGTATTCACCCCTTCATTGCCTCTTACCTCTAAATTAACATGACAACGGTCCATGCTGGTTGATTTATTCGTTCATTCCTACTCAACGTTATAATAGGTCTCACCACCGACTTTTGACGTCGCAACCTGTAGGCAGTGGAGACCAATACCCTGGTGACGTGTAAACGAGTTATTAGTCTCCACTGCCCACAGGTTGCGACGTTGCAGGACAGTGTTCAGGCTTTATATGACGATTGGTCTCGGTAAATAGACCTACAATTCAAATAGCGTGCAATGCATTGAGCTGTCTGGTCGTAGTGGTATACACTTTGGCCTGGCTGTATGGTCGTGTGGTAATAGTGGTATACACTTTGGTCTGGTTGTTTGGTCGTGTGGTAATAGTGGTATACAATTTGGCCTGGCTGTATTGTCGTGTGGTAATAGTGGTATACACTTTGGTCTGGTTGTTTGATCGTGTGGTAATAGTGGTATACACTTTGGTCTGGCTGTATGGTCGTGTGGTAATAGTGGTATACACTTTGGCCTGGCTGTATGGTCGTGTGGTAATAGTGGTATACACTTTGGTCTGGCTGTACGGTCGTGTGGTAATAGTGGTATACACTTTGGTCTGGTTGTCTGGTCGTATGGTAATAGTGGTATACACTTTGGCTTTTTGGCACCATGGTCCCGAGTTTGAACCCTGCCATCAATAATCTAGATTTTTTAAAGGAATGTCCAAAACTGATAAAACAAATACTAGATATATTTAGTAATTGATTTGATTAATGACTTTTGACACAGCGGCACTTTTTAAGTCATGTCTTGTCCTTACGAACTATTGAACGCCTTTTACCTCCCCTCCTCCAAAAGCACTGAATTTTCGAGAGGCTGGAAATTATTTGAGCATTGCTGAGTCTATTCTGTTTCTAAACTGTATTGCGAAATATTTTCTGTTTAATTTCAAGTTTAAAGTAGAATGACCTTTTTTAAAACAAATACCTAAACCTTAATTTTATATTTTGCTTTCAGTGCCGTCAAGATGTCTGTCCAGGAGAAATGGCTGTTTTTGCCTCCAGAATGGAAGGCGACGTCTGCTGGCATCCATCTTGCTTTGTCTGCTTCACTTGCCGCGAGCTGCTAGTCGATCTTATCTACTTCTACCACGAAGGACAACTCTACTGCGGGCGTCACCATGCAGAGTTACTCAAGCCAAGATGTGCCGCTTGTGATGAGGTAATGGGGAATTTGATATATAATGGATCTACATACATCTAGATGTAAGACTTCAAGTAAAAGTAGGAAGCGTGGTCGATTGGCCAAGTGCGCTTGGCTACCTAGAAGGGGGCTCGAGGTTCGACACCCGACTCGGGCAGAGTTGTGTTTACTGAGCGCCTAAAGGCAGCACGGAAAACCAACTCCTAGATACCCCTCCCCCCAACTGGTCCTCAAATGAGATTTGACCAAAAGCGCTCCGAGCATGCTATAAGCATGAAAGTAGCGCTATATAAAAGCTATAATAATAATAAGTACCGAATGAGCTCTTCTCAAACATTTCTTCTGTTGGTCATTGTCCTTGTTGTAACTGACCACTCATGGTGTTGATATGTAGGCCTACTGACAAATTCGGCGATCTATTGGTGATCTTTGTTGTTGACATGTTGTTGAAGTCTTAGGCACATTCCTCGTCCCATATGCTTGGACAAATTGGTACAAATACTCCTTCTTCCCTAGTGCTATTAGAGCATGGAATGGGTTGCCTGAGCTAGCCAGGAAAACCAGTGACTTGGCAGAATTTATGTCATTGGTTAATATGCATGACTGAATGCATGACGCGTAGGACGTAATCATCTTCTTTTTTGAAGTAACGTCTGTATTATATAAGATAAGAAGAAGATAAGAAGATAAGTCTGATCGTTGACTTCCAGCACCAGATGACTAGTAGACAACTAAACCGATGTAGGCGTATTATATTTTAAATTCTAGAACTTGTGTAATTACTTGCATACGCTAGTTTTGTGAACAAAAGGTAAATAGAACTTTGATTACACCATGATTACACTATTGACTAATTCTAATTGAGATGAAATGAAATAAACTGATATTTAAACAGTGGAGGACACGCACTAACCATGAGATATATCAATTGTACGAAGATCCACCAATAGTGAGGGAAATAAAAAAGAACAGACTACGTTGGGCAGGTCACCTTGAAAGAATGTCAAGACAACAGAGGAGCGAAAATCGTATACAGGCAAAAACCAAAAAGGCAGGCGACCCAAACGGCAGACCCCCGAATGCGATAGATTGATGATGTGGAAGCAGATCTGCAACAGCTTGGGGTTAGGGCGTGGAGACGAGGTGCCCTGGAGAGATCTGAATGGAAGGATGTGTTGAAGCAGGCCAGAGCCCTCCATGGGCTGTAGCGCCACTGGGATGGATGGGTGGATATTTAAACAAGTCTAGCTTACAATACAAATACGTCCATACTCTCTCGTTTCTTTTGGTCGACCTTCGTTTTAATATAGATTTTGACAGAGAAAAACTTAACACAAAAAAAGCACATTTACATGTCACAATAGTGTGTTTTTTTAATGTTTTTTTTTAACATGTCACAATAGTGCAGTTTCGGATACTTCTGCCATATGCTTATAATATGACAGGAAAAAAACAAAAGGAAAATATATAATTTGCCTCGTGTTTTAAAAAAGGTGAATATATGCTTGTTATAATGAACAGTAATTTACATAAACATGGAACCCTTAATTAAAAAAAAAAACACTCTTAGCTAGAGGACATAATAGTGTCTGTGAAAAACAGCAACAGAAATATCTCAAAGTCTAAGGTCCTAGGTCAATCTGAACATTCTGAAGGATATTTCTTGGCAATGTAACACTTCAGAGAAGTATTTCTGAACATTCTGAAGGATATTTCTTGGCAATGTAACACTTCAGAGAAGTATTTCTGAACATTCTGAAGGATATTTCTTGGCAATGTAACACTTCAGAGAAGTATTTTTTTTTAAAAACCTTGATTTTTACCTTGATACCTTTGTTCTCAGCGTTCCAAAGCTCTTCTCCTTAGACCTTTCAAAACTCGCATCTTAAGTTCTAGACCTTTTTTTTTTTTTTTAGTTAGATTTAAAGAAAAGTATGTGAGAGAGAAGGGGGGGGGATCATCTTGCTGAGGAAATTGGGTTGGCTGGAGGTAGGGGTAGGGAGGTAGGCTGCCTGGTCGGGATGGCTGCCTGGTCGTGCGGTTTGCGTGCTGGACTGTCGTTCGGATTTATCGACGGTCGAGGGTTCAAACCCTGCCCGCTCCCATCCCCCGTCGTCCTGCGGGAGGTTTGGACTAGGAAGTAAACTATCTTCAACTCTGAAGGAACATCCGAATTATGTAAAACATTTTACAAACAAAACAGTTTTGGCGTCGATTATACACACACACATTCACACACACACACAGGCCGCAACGCGAAACTAATTTTATTCTCATTTTAAAGTCTATCAAAGAAATGGGGGGGGGGGGAAGATGGCGGATTTCTTCAATAAATATACAGGGACTGATACATGGAGTGGCAAGGAATATTGTTACTGTAAGGACGCTTAGGTCTGGCTGGGTTTTTTTTTTTCAAGTTTTCTTTTCTAAGAGACGAGAAACTCAGAGTGGTCGGAGGGGGGGGGGGGGTGCCAGTCTGCTCAGTCTACCAAAGTGTTGATACACCTTGTGTTGTTGACATATTACCTGAGTGACTTTTAGAGGAAAAGTTTCACTCTATTGGTTGTGTCATCATCGCTCCATGGTCCACACTGACTACAAATAAACAATCGAGGAATTATTTCTGGCTGCTAAGTTGTTTTTAACATTATTTATTTCAGAGCAGAAATATATAAACTACAAGGCCTAACTGTAAATACCCATGCATGCTTCATTCAGCCATCTTCGACGAACTAACTCCAAACACTGAACGAACTCCAAACACACACATGTCATCGTCATAAATGCAACATTAGTCACATATCTACACTGCGTCCTTTAAGCCTAAAACAACATAGTTTTTGTGAGATGTGTGGCTGAGTTTTATATTTATATGATCAATTATTTTTTTTTTATAGTCAACAAATAGTGGTTACTTATTGCTGAAAGGAAAAACATCTGGATCTGAACCAAATATTTTGATCTGGAAATAATCTGTCCGCTTTATAAGTTTCTAATTGTATAGCTAAGTAAACTAATTCACCTTGCATCTCCTCCCATCAAAACAAACACACACACACACACTACTCTTAAACTTCTAATAGTAACTTTATATAAACTAATCTTCTAATCTCTAAATTTGTGTAATCTCTAATTTCTACTCCCACAGATTATTTTTGCAGACGAGTGTACAGAGGCAGAAGGAAGTAGCTGGCACATGAAACACTTCTGCTGCTTGGAGTGTGACCGCCAGCTGGGCGGACAGCGCTACATCATGAGAGATGGCCGGCCGTACTGCTGCTCTTGCTTTGAAAACCTCTTCTCTGAGTATTGTGACACCTGCGGAGAGCACATAGGTGTTGACCAAGGGATGATGACCCATGACGGCCAGCACTGGCATGCCTCTGAAATGTGTTTCCGCTGCCACACTTGCCAGACAAGCCTATTGGGCCGGCCGTTCCTGCCCAAGCATGGAGTCATCTATTGCTCTGCGGCTTGCAGTCGAGCCGGGTCCATGACTACCCAGACACCTCGCCGTCCAGAGGATTATCTAGTGAGCATGCAAGAAGCCAGGGTGAGTTCCCCTGTTAGTTACGTTATCCAGGAAGGTCGCGCAGGCATACAGGAAGTCCTTAGGCAGCAGTATACTCTGCCAGATAGCCTCCCTTCTTCTGACCGTGACCAAGGGTATGCTACCAGTAGCAACAGTGAGGTCTATGCTCCAGGAATGTTTGAAGTGCATGCTGGGCAGCTGGATGAAGAGGAGGAGGAACCTGTGTACACTCTCAACATTGATGGTCTTATTGATGCTCTCCCCTTACAGGAAGCTAAAAGAAGGAATCGTTTGTCTCAGTTTTCGATGCCAGACCTCAGTCAAGGTCAGGCTGAACCCTTGTCTCAGGACAGCTTGACACCACAGTCCGAGACTAGGAGTGACCTTGTTTCTCCCAGAAGTGAAGAGGCTGACCCTGTCCAGTCAGACTCTGACAAAAACATCAGTGTCCACTATGCATCTGTTAGCGTCCCTCACCATCATCCAGCAGATGATCCTAACATCATGATGTCTCCAGCAGCCGTGATGATGATGCACCAGAGCAATGGCCATCTGCACCATCATCACCACCATCACTACAACCAGATTTCTGATGCAACCCACTACAACAGCGTGGCCCCTGGCACTGCTTTGCCTCCACAGCTGTTTCCAGTGTATCGTCAAGCCACACCATCTTCTGTCAGGTCATATCCAGAGCTTCCTAATGTCCGTGTCCTAGACAAAAGGGATCCCGGGCCACAGCAGAACGCAAGGCAACCATCTCATCCAAGAAATGCTTCAGGCATCCCATTGCCGGACTCCATGAAAATGAACCCCATCTCTCGCCCACCCAGCGGTCAAACCAGAACACCCCCCTGCCGTGAGCCCCGTAGCCCGAGACCTAATGGCTGCCCTCGTAGCCAAAGTTTTGAAGGCAGGCCAGGCAATCCTCCATCACAGCAGCAGAACACTTCCAGCATGAGCCGCACTACCAGCGCCGTCCACCCATCCCGCAGTGGTGTTAGTCACCGCAGTCACCCTCGGCCACAGGTTCTGGACAGCTCAGCTGCTGACCGGTTTATGTATGGAAACTTCGATGATGACCACTGTAGCACATGCTCCAGCTCCAGCAGCTCGGATGACTTTGACTACAACTATCACTTCCCAGCTCGCCACAGTAACAAAATTTCATATGTGGATGACATGGGCATCGGAGGCACAGTGGGTGGTCAGTCTTCGGCCAGAGGACATCATCACAGACAGAAAAATAAAAATTGTGTTTTACAGTAATAATAATTTTTTCTGAAATATCTTGGGTGAAAAAACTTAGCTTTTCCCTTTCTTATTTTCTGGCCATGTCTGCTCAAAAGGTGTAACTACTTATTTCTGGAGACGTCTGCTCATAATCCTGTATGTGTTTTTATTATTCTATGTTCTCTCATAATCATGTGACTATTCTTGAATTACTAAAACAAGTTCTCAATAATAAACAATCGATAACTATTGGTCGATTCATTTGGAATTTAATGCTTCCTCCATGTCTGATGGTTTGGATATTTCTTTCAATCAGGCGTTTCACCAGTGATATGGTGTTTCACTGTACAAAGACCCTCTCGACAATTTTTTAACAAGTGTCAAACAAGCAGTGAACAGAGCAATATAAGCATGTTCATTTCCCTTGTGCTATATATGTTAGTGGTATATTTATATTTTGATTCCTACACATTTCTTCTGCCACAATAATGTATTGCCTGATTGTCATTTACCAATTTAATGTATTTTTTTTGTATTACTAGTCTTTATTGTTTTTGATACTTAAAAGACTTCAGTGCAGCATGGTGACCATTAGTTAGGCCTCATTTCAAGTTCTTGTGTCAAAATATGCATTGTCTGATTATTCAGATGATTCCACTTTGTAAGTTTTCACAGTAATAATTCTTTTTTTTTTAATGGCATGGATACACAATATAAATATAATATGCTATATACTTATTTGTTTAGTTGGGAACATTATCTGGATAAGAACTGCTTGAACTTTTTTTTTCAGTCACTGAAGCATGAATGTCTTTTTTGATGAAACACTTTGAGAAATTTTAGAGAATCACAATTTTTGCTAGCAATTGGATTCTCCAACTTGTGAAATGTGGTTTTGTTTGAACCACAAAGATTTTTTCTAAAGATCTCTGGATGTTTTTAACCTATAATACACTTCAAGTTCTTCCTTCACCTTATTACTGCATAATGCATTTTAAGATAGGAAAAAAAAAATGTTTGTTGTAACAATTATAATTGTTTTCTTGAGAGAATTTATCAATGCAAGTAGATGATACTTAACTTTTGATACTCTACATCAGAGGTTCACAATCCTAGTCAGCCTAGGGAAGCCATTGTTTGAACAACATGCCCAGGCTGCAGGGTCTAGTCTAATGGCAAGGGAGCCAAGCTTATAAACTTTGGGCAGACATTTAGAATGGCTAAAACTACATCGCAGGCAGGTCCCTGGCCATAGTTTGAGCATCACTGCCCTACATCAAGATGCCTTCAGTGCTGAAAAGTCCATCCAGATTTATTATTTTTTGTATCTTCAAATGCATTGAAATGCTATTAGAGCAACTGCTTATAACAATAGTACTTTTAAACAATTTAATTTATAGTTTTTATGTAGATATAAAATAAAGTTTATACTTGCGTTGGATAGCATAAACTTTCTCTAGTGTGTAGAAAGTGTGTTAAACTTTCTCTAGTGTGTAGAAAGAGTGTTATAAAGTTAAAAATGCTGATTAACCACTGGTCACTGTATCTTATATAGCCTGGGGAAAAACTCTGTCCTAGCTTCTTAAGACAATAAGTAGGAGATTCAATTAATATTTTCAGTGCAATATTACATTATTTCACAGTGTAATAAATGCAGATGTTGGGTATTGACTATTACCTGTTTATGTAATTAATATTAGTTACATATGTATGAAGTATGTAATAACTGCATCTATCTAAATCATTGTATGTATCTGTACTGTAAGAAGTAATGTATATTAGTACTGTAACACATTTTGTTTTGTAGAACTCTCTTGGTATTCATATAATTGAAGTGGGTACGACACACTTGTCTCAACTATTTATGAAACTTTAAAATGTGTTTCTATTTTGTTTGGACTTCAATGGAATCGTAAAACATATATTAAGATTGCTATCCAGATGAAGTGTGGCTTGCAAAATGTCCTGAAATCTTGTCAGTAAGAGTTAAGCTTCTGGAACCAAGTTGACAGATTTGAAAACTGGATTTAGCTATTTTTTTAAACCTATGTAATAGTATATTTTAAAAGTTTATGGACAGTATTGTTTATAAAGTCAGTGCCCTAATGCATTTATTTGTAATTTTTGATTGTATGAGTAGAATCTGCCTAGTACATGAACATCCCGTGTTGTAGGACATAGGAATGACTATATGTGTAGCATGCATTCTGTAAAAAATCTGGCAAGCATTTTATTGAATCTAGTCCATTTGCGATAATATTGGTTCTTTTTATTGCATTGATTAGAAATGTCCATTGTAGGTCAAAGTAATTGATTATCATTCTGTCTTATAGATTACATTTGCATCAGTTTAGTCTTCTTATATTATTAAGATTTTTGTTTCATTATGAAAAGGTTAACTTTTTTTACAAAATAAATATTATTGATTTTTAAAAAGAAAAAATATTACTTTTAGTATGCATAATTTTTTCTACGTTTTCAACATTGATTATAACCTGTGTCTGGCCCTGATTGATCTTCCAATCAATTTTTCCATTAGATTATTCTGTACATTTAAAATTCAACTGTTTTTAAATGGCTTCTAAATCATCAGCATTTAACTCCTGTTTTTATGTATATTATTAAATTAAAGCTTTAATGAAACCAAACTCAGCATTGTTTGTTAAAACATTTCAGTATTGGTCTGTGTGATGTTTATGTGGCATTCATTCTTCCTGGGAATTGGGAAAATCTGTGAAGTACCCAACCACAGGTTGTGATTTCCACCATAAATACATTTTAAACAGAATTATTCTTATTGCTTGCACTATTTATTTTCAATGGAAATTTTGATATCACTAATACTTGATTTATTTTAATAAATATCATTATACTAATATTTGAAATGTACAAAATCTATGTAATCACATTACGAAAAACAAAGGTTTGTCTATAATAGGAAATGTATATAAAAGTTTTTAACTTTTACAAAAATCATTCTGTTTGTATATAAGTGTGAACCTACTGGTATTTGACTGTCATTTCCAACCTAGTGATTACACAATGTGTTACGTTCCTGTGCTATCTGCAATGTGATGTTAGGTTACTTTTTGTTTGATTAGTAGCTGTTGCTTAGACAGGGGAGAGATTATGTTGCATTAAATAGTAATGTTCATCATTGTACAATTTTAGCTGATGCAAGGGAAGCAATCATGAATATTTGCCAGATTTTCACTAAACTAATTCTATTATTTTCAGAATGAAAATGATTATTGTCTAAAACTGAAGTACACACACTGAATTTCATTGTTTAATTATTAATTGTATGATTGATTAACTATAAATATTATATGTGATTACTATTCACCATCCCATTAAAATCAAAGCAATTCAGATAAAATCAATTTTTTTTTTTTTTCTAAATCTTCCTTTTAACAATGAGTGTGCCTTCAATGTGACTTTACTCCTTGATTTTTATTTTATATCTTGTGTCGCTGATTCATTTAATTATGATAATTTATTTACTGTATGTCCATCAAAAGTTGTGTCTCTTATTTTCAATTTAAGCTGAAATAAAAGTGATTTAATTTAACTTTTCCAAAATTTCCATATTTATTTTAAATAACATTCAGAATTTTTTTGTGTCAATTAGAAACATTTGTTTGTTTTTTTCTACTTTTCTATACAATGAATCGTGTTTCTGTTAATCCAACAATCATGTCATGATTTAATAAGCTGTGTACTTCACACGGCTTTGGAGTAGAACCAACTGTTCCCTACATATTTGTTCCTCATTGTCTGTACAGTAAAAAAAGTGAAGTTCCCCTTTCTGACCTTGTGATCTATGGGGCAGATGATGTCATCTGTTTCTGTGGCCCATGATTAAAGAAAGTGGCATGTGGCCAGCATAACAACCTTTAATTTTCCCTAACTAATGTCAGGTACCCATTAGAGCTGAAATATCCCAAATAAATCCCAGTCTTCTCTAGGATTCGAACCTGGGACCCCCAGTTTGGAAGCCAAACGCTTTACAGCTCTGGCACCACGCTCCTGTCTGTACACTATTCATTTAAATTATCTTTTCACCATTGGTGTCTGTTTCTGTTTACAGAGTTAGCTTTCCTTTTCTTCCTAGGTCTTAGTTAGAATTAACCAGTAAGAAGAGGATGCTTACACATAAATTCTAATTTATTCAACATATGTTTTTAAAAATTCAAATTACACTGACCAATTCTAAATGACGGAATGAAAGAAGTTTATTGTAAACGAAATAACATTGCACATGGAGCAGGTACTGATTCTCCTTCCAAAATTTAAAAAAAAAAAAATATCACAGATATTTTAATTATTGTCATCATTTAGGAAAAAATTCTCTAGAGGTGGAGAAGAAAGGCCAGTGGTCAAAGTGACAATAAATGTTATCAAATATAAACACAGTAAAAAAAAACCAGGTCTAAGAACCAACTCTATAAGAGAGAGAATTATTAAATTGATACACAGCCTTATGATTGGGATATCAAAGGTTCATATTATGAAATGTGACTAGTGCTAGAAAAACCTTGCAATAACAAAACATATCGTTGATTCCAGAATGTCACGTGTGCACAAACATACAAGTATTGCAATTATCAGGTTTGTCATTTAAACGCAATCCTAAAATATGTATATACAAATATTTCGAACCGATGCTTGCACCTGTCTACCACTAGAATCCGTACTTTCGTTAAGTCAGACACAGCACAGATAGAGCTTACACCATAATAACAATTGAAGTATACAATATCAATATTGCAGTATAACGTATTTTTCTAGTCCCTCCCACCTTTCTCTCTCTCTCTCTTGTCTCTTTCTCTCTCTCTCTCTTGTCTCTCTCTTTCTCTCTCTTGTCTCTCTCTTTCTCTCTCTCCCTTCGCAAACAAAAACAAACCCTATCTGTGATACGCCTATTATTATTTTGTTTAGATTTGCCAAGTCAATAACTAACACATTTGTTAACCCATCTTTATTGCCTCGGTCGTTCCACACAATCCTTTGGTACTTCTTGACCAAGGTTTCAATTGTCTTTCTTTAGTTCTAAAATGTCGTTATTTCTTTGTCCTGGGAGTTGCTTTCGTAAAGGTTTAATTGGTTTGGCGCCATAAATATGACAAGGGAATGAACTCTGATATATTAATTTCGGGATGAGTTACGTCCAACAGAATGTTAGGATGACCTTTTGCTCCTTGACCGTGTTGTAATGCCGCCTCCCCGTGTTGGTACCTAAAACAACACACATTTCATTTTCTTTAAAAAAAAAAAAAAATTAAGATCTCCTATTCATTTATTTTTTACAGAAATCAAAGATCTCGAAAATAACTAGAATTTGACAGTTCATGTATATCTTTGGGAAAATAGTTACTTGCTAATTGGCCACAATAAGAAAAGTGTAGTTTGACCGTTACCATTTTTCGAAATATGATTTTCTAAAATTTAATTTGACCATGACAATCTTTGTCTTGAACAGACAGACATCAGGGGTATTCCCCCATGTCTTCATTTTAAAGAGTTCAAGAAATAAATAGACGTTGCGGAACATTTTGCGCACCACCGCCTTGGAAGTCTGGACCTATAGGTGCATCATTAGAATTGTATATGCTCTTCTATTCATTTGCTAAACCAAGGGGTTTATTTTTTCTTGAGGAGGGGGTATTGGGGCGTAGTAAAAAAAAAAAGTTCCATTTTTTAAAAAATTACTATTCATTAGTTATTAAGAGGAATTATGGGTTAAAACACACCTTGCTGATCCCCCCCCTCCCCTTTTAATCTTTAATGTTACAATGGAGCTCCAGACAACGCGAATTTTTTTAAAGAAATTATAAAAATAAGAATACAATTAAATGGCAATACGTTTTGAGAGAAGGAAACAAGAATGTTAAAAATTGTTGGACTGGATTTTGATTTCTTTTTTCATATTGGCAACAGCCTCTTTTCCTTCCGTCGTTAAACTGTTGCGTTACAGCGCATCTCGCTTGAGGAAGGCACATGCAGTTCTATAGATGCCGCGCTGGTCATCGAGTATTAACTGTTAATTGTGGGTTATTATTTGTCATACCTGCCAGTCAAACGTTTCCGGCTGAGCTACCAAGCGAGCCTCCTTGCCGTAGAAGGTGTAGTCCTGGATGTTCTCCAGACCCTTGATGGTACAGGCGCTTGCTGCACTCCTTCCCACGCGAAGGCTGTCAGCCTCGGTCCACTCGTCTTTGTCACTCTCATAATATTCCACGTGACCAGTAGTCCCGGAGCCTATCTTGGCAAAATGGAAAAACAGTCCACAGTAAAGGAACACATGGAAATGGCTGCCATTTAAAGTAGAATCCTTGATTTAAGAACAATTCCAAAACAAAACAAACTTCGATCAGATTGATAAGTTTGTGTAGACATTGCATCGAGCAGTAAACGCTGCCAAGTGCACAGGCATATGGGCTAAATTCAGGGATCCAGATTTAAACCTCCCTCCCTTTTCAAAAAACGGTCCAAAAACACCACCACCAAACGATGGAAACAGTACTAATCAAGTAGACAGTTTATCAGGCTCATACCCTGGTGATTTGTGAAAAACCCAGTTTTTTTTTTAAATAGGCCTAACTTTTTTTTTTTAAGGTTTGGCGTGTCGTGTGAGGTAATAATGTGAACCAAACACAGCCTCCTAATGGTCCCGCCCTTGCAATTATGGGTAAGGGACGCCATGTTAGCCTCGTAGCCCCCATCTGCAGTCGCATAATTGAAACAACACTAGGTTAGGTACTGAATACAATGATAATAGTGTTCATGGACTTATCTTAGAGACAATAAACTACTACTAGCGTGTTCAGACCAGAGGCGTAGTGAGAGGGGAGGCAAGGTGGTCACGATGCCCCGGAGGTCACCCTCAATGAGGCGCCACACGCCGTCTATATTTCTATGTGATGTTCATTGAAAATGGGGAGGGGGTGCCAATAATATACCTAGCCCCGGGCGCCTGTTTTACTCACTACGCCCCTGGTCAAGCCACTTTCAAAGAACTTCTTTACCGTCATATCCCCCGACCACAAATATTTTATTCTCTATCACTGCGGCTGCGAAGTTACTTCTCCCTTTCAGCATCTCTTTGACCGGAAGCCACGCCCCTCTGTCTGGGTAGTACTTTTCCACTGACATGTTAATAGAATACAAACAAAAAATTTTAAGTTATGGCTGAAATCTTCCCAGACCTAAGAGAAAAAAAACACCTCAAGACAAGTGTTTTAATTTCTAAAGTTTCTTCAACAGATCTGAGTAGTCAATATCACGTGACGATGAGATGTATTATCACTTGTCTTGAATTTCCAGACTTTTAACTTAGTTCTTTCACTCATCTTCCACCCAGCCGGATGGAGGTAGTTGAAGAAGGTAGTGGAATATGACCTTGACATTACAACCTTCATTGCTATTCACTCAAGCCTTTTTTTTTTATAACAGCGAGCCATATCCGGCCTTCGAAAAAATGATATTATTATTTATATATAAATACAGTGGCGTCATTAGTGTGGTGCGATCCGCACCGGGTGACACCACTAATAAAAGTTTTTATTGGTAAATGTTTGGAGAAAGATGGTTGGGGGTGACACCTTGAGCTAACCGCACCGGGTGACACCGACCCTAGTGACGCCTCTGCATTAAGATACAATCTTGTCATTATCATTTTAATCACAAAGATCTAAATCCCATCATTGTATAGATAAACAATATCATTATAATCACATAGATCTAAATCCCATCATTGTATAGACATACAATAGTATCATCGTCTATAAATCAAAATACATGGCTGTCTGGTCGTGTGGTATGCAATCCAAACTGTCGTTTAATGGTCTTAGGTTCAAAGCGTGTCCCACCTTCACTTGTAATTCTCTTTAATTCTGAAGGAACATCTGAAACATGTAAAACAAAAAAATGTAATTAAATGTTTTAGTCGTGGCCGAAGAAGAGGTTGACATTGATAATAGACAAACCTTCATCTAACCTGACCGACCCATTGAATCCACCAATGGCATAGACCGCGTGCTGAAAGGCCACCACTGTGACGCCGCTTCTTTGGCAGCTCATGGGAGTCAGGAGAGTCCATTGATTGGTGAGGGGGTTGTAGCACTCTGCTGTATTCAAACATTCTGTTCCACTGAAACCACCTGCCACGTACAATTTTCCTGCAAATAGATCTAGATTCTAATTGTGTGTTAAGTTGTGGCACAATTATTGTGAGAATTCTTCTTTTGAAAGCAACTCTAGTGTCAGCCCCCCCCCCCCCCAAAAAAAAAATTGTCAAAATTAAAAACATACATAAAACAAATATAATATGTAAACACATACAAAAGAAAATTATATGGCCTGAATATAAAATACTTTTAAAAGCAACTAAACCGACAAGTTTAGTCCATATTATATATTGAGATAGTCGGATAGACAAGGCCGGTCTTAGGCCACTGCAGCCTATGCGGTCGCAGTGGGCCCCGCGCTTTCATAGGCCCCGTGCTATTTAATTAAACCATTATAACTTATATATAATAACAAGATTTCCACGGCCTCCTGATTTTCAGGAAATTTCCCGAAATTATTAAAGTCTCCTGAAAAACGGACAATATTGTCATATTTGGGTGTCAATAAATAAAAACAGCATTGTGAGCTTTCATTTAATTAAAACTTTTTGGAAAGACGAAATTATTTTCTAACTAATATAATCTTAATTTTGACATTATGCTTATTCCTACCCAGACAAGGCACCGCGCAATCCGTTTCGCATAGGGTCCGCAAAAGCGAGGGCCGGCCCTTCGGAAAGAGTAGAAATGCACTAACAAGATTATACTATATCTTGGTTTTACTTTAATCTTAAATTCGGTGAAACATTAAACTAACACACATTAGCACTAAGTTTAAGCAGACGACTTTTATCACAGGAAGTGTAGAAAGTAAGCAAAAAAACAAACGAGCTCATCAAAGGGAGGCTACTGCAGGTGAAACTTTGGTGCCAATCGGCTTTCGGTGAGAAACAACAACAAATTTCTATTACCATCGACTCCACAAGCTCCGGCATCACTCCGGACGCTGGACATGTCACTGACCATCTGCCACTGGTTTTTCACTGGACAGTACTTCTCCACGGAGCTGTGTCTGTTGGTGCCGTCAAAGCCCCCGCAAGCGTAGATGTAACCCCCAAGTTCCGCCGCACACACGTAACACCGGCTGCTGTGCATTGGTGCAATCTGTTGTGTGCAAAAAAGGTCATTAAATATATAAATTGTACAATTATTGTAAAAATATTTCTTTTTACACTCCCCACTTTTTTTGTTATGGTGTGTGTGTGTGTGTTGCTATGGTGACGGTGGGAAGAGGTTAGCGATTGGTTGTGAATGATGCAACACGGTCGTCATTCGGTCTCAGTTAGGGGAGACGACTCCAGAACGTGAGACTGAAGGGCTGTGTTATAGTAGTGAGAGTTTGTTAAAAATATTATCACTAAAGTCTACAACATTTATTTCATTTTATCACAAGTTAATTTTGTCTATATTATAAATAATTATATCTAGTATTGTTCACTAGGAAGTTACTCATTTTTTTAAAAGTTTTATTACTTAAGATTTAGGCCTATTACGCCTACAATGGTTTAGCCTACAAGTCAACGACCGGCTGATAATTTCCTCCCACACACTAATCGGATATCTAGTTGAGGCCCGTACCTTTTTTAAATGGTATAATAAAAAAGCACTTAATATGATTTCCATAGATAGACGGAGATCTAAAAGCCAGTTCGATGTTTGAAGAAACCAATGTTCCTGCAGTTGTGTATCCACATTTAAATAGTAACTGCATAATGTTCAGTGAATCGCCTGATTTTAGTAGAGTAATGGAATAAAGGGAAAAAAAAAGTTCTGATTAATCATTTATAGGATCCAACCTACAGAAAATTAGAAAAGAGCTTTGTTTTGCTTCTAATATTTGTCAAGAATCGATATAACAGTAAGCTGTGACCTTAATCTAGAAATGTTGCATTATTCACGTGTTAATAAACAATGAAACATTCAGATGTAGAGGTCAAGTCAAAAGTCGCTGACGCCAGTTCTAGAAAAACAAGAGAAAAAAAAAGGGGGGGGGGGTCTATTAAAGACGAATGAAAAAGAAATAGAAGAATATTTTGTTTCGTAGGAGATTGGAGATGGATGTAATAGAAGTAAAGTTAAAACTAGAAAAGTGAATTCAGTTGAAACGAATTGATATTACTCTTGTTATCATTGTACATATAAGGATGTGTATAGTGGATAAAGGAATATTGAGTATATTATTTGTGTATTTGTTCAAAGGAAGCTTATTAAAGTGATAAAATTATGTGCTGGAGTTTCTTCGGTGTTTTACTCATTCATCCACCTTACATCTGTGCTAGTGTCATTGGAATAAATGTTTTTTTAAATATAGAGAATTGTACTGTCGGTACAACCTCACAGTAAACATAACGATACAGTACTCATAAATACGGACACATAAGGAGAACGACTGACCTCGGACCATGTTTTTGTTAAAGGCTCAAATCTTTTGGCTGAGTTGAGATATTTGACCGTTGTGTAGCCACCAATAACGTAGAGAGTCATGTCCACAGTCACCATGGCATGGTAGGCCAAACTGTGTTCGTAAGACTCGTTCTCATTCTCGTACCTGGCAATAGTGGCGTCGCATTAGTTTTTCTTTTCAGTGGCGTCGCCCAGCGGCGCTGGGGTGGGGACGCCAATCAAAGGAATATAGAGTTTATGGTCTTATGTGAGAATCAAGGAAATTAGAAGAAAAATGAATCGTTGCAAATTTAAAAATGGTGTACCAACTGACGAATATTTGTAATTTTCTCTATGGTGGATGCTTCAACAAAAGTGCATTTTATTAAGTTTATTTCGGGATGGGTGGACTTTAAAAAAAAGGGGGAGGGGACTTGACCCAGTTAGCTGATCGCACAGGGTGATACGGGGTCGCATCTTAGCGGTATGTCTGTGCTTTTTATATCTTATGACCCACTTTTATTATTCTAAAAGTTTTAATGGACAGCTTGACATCAAAATTTGTGACTATTTCTTTTGCCCAAGAAAACAACAACTGATTAAATATGTCCGACACGTATCGTGGTGTCTAGATTATTTATCTATGAAAACAAACAAAAACACAAAAAAAAGTAAATCACAAGTCAGGCAACAAGAAAATGGGAAAGAACGAGCCGAAACTGAAATGCGAGCAACTATCGAGGTACATTTAGGTCAAAAACGTTTATAATAAACTTGGTCGTTGTAAAATCAGCTTCATGTTAAGCAAGATGTTTTGTATGGTTGTAAAATTATCAAGATGTTTTGTATCGGGCCTCTTATGGTCACGCGAAATTCGTTAAGAGAACTATGTTACGAAATTTTTTAAAAGTATTTTTTTTTCGACCTGGTGTCATTTGAATCTTAGTAGTCAATGTGCTGGTGGATTTCTAAAGAAGGCTTAAACTTTGCTTGGAAATGAGTCTACTAAAAATGTGTCGTTTCTGTTATCGTACTCACAATTTGTCCATATTTACCATTTGTCCACTCTGTTGTCGTACTTACCATTTGTCCACTCTGTTGTCGTACTTACCATTTGTCCACTCTGTTGTCGTACTTACCATTTGTCCACTCTGTTGTCGTACTTACCACTTGTCCACTCTGTTGTCGTACTTACCATTAGTCCACTCTGTTGTCGTACTTACCATTTGTCCACTCTGGTGTCTTACTAACCATTTGTCCACTCTGGTGTCTTACTAACCATTTGTCCACTCTGTTGTCGTACTTACCATTTGTCCACTCTGTTGTCGTACTTACCATTCGTCCACTCTGGTGTCTTACTAACCATTTGTCCACTCTGGTGTCTTACTAACCATTTGTCCACTCTAGTGTCTTACTAACCATTTGTCCACTCTGTTGTCGTACTTACCATTTGTCCACTCTGGTGTCTTACTAACCATTTGTCCACTCTGGTGTCTAACTAACCATTTGTCCACTCTGGTGTCTTACTAACCATTTGTCTACTCTGTTGTCGTACTTACCATTTGTCCACTCTGGTGTCTTACTAACCATTTGTCCACTCTGGTGTCTTACTAACCATTTGTCCACTCTGATGTCTTACTAACCATTTGTCCACTCTGTTGTCTTACTAACCATTTGTCCACTCTGTTGTCTTACTAACCATTTGTCCACTTTGGTGTCGTACTTACCACTTGTCCACTCTGTTGTCGTACTTACCATTTGTCCACTCTGTTGTCGTACTTACCACTTGTCCACTCTGTTGTCGTACTTACCATTTGTCCACTCTGTTGTCGTACTTACCACTTGTCCGCTCTGTTGTCGTACTTACCATTTGTCCACTCTGTTATCGTATGTCTCCATGTCGGCACACACTCCGTCACGTGACCAGCCCCCAAGGACAAACAAAACCTCGTTCGGGACTCGGGGCCTCAGGAGGGGGTTGCCTAGAGACTGGCACAAAGGCGGTCGTATCTGAGAGTCGTCAAAACCTCGACAAAGCTCGTAACCTGAACAGCATACAGAATACATATAGATTAAATATAGACTAAATACAGAAATCATACAGGCTTCATACCGAATGTATACAGAATACATAGAGAATACATAAGACTACAAACAGAATACATGCAGACATGACACAGACTACCTACGGAATACATACTGACTACATACAAAATGCATACAGAATATATTGTCACATACAAACTACATAAACAAGCCTTACTATTTATTTAATGTTAATATAGACTTAAGTAAGATTTAATAACTTTGAGTTATTTGTGCATATCTTCATATCTTATCAATTTACTTCAAAAAGAGAAGATAATTATGTCCTATGTGTATCCATGTGTTAATCTAGTCTAGACTAGTCTAGTTGTTAATTAGGGACTTAAAACTCTGCTTAGTTTTCCTGCGTCTTTTATGGTATAGCATACTCAATGCGCTTTGTTCTAGTGTATTCTGTAGACAGGTGGTGAAGGTGGTGAAGGTGGGGGTATCTGTGAGAAGGTCTCCAAGCTGCCTTTAGGTGCTCAGTAAACACAGCTCAGCTTGAGTCAAATCTCAATTAAAAAAAAAATTTCTTTTATTGTATATTGGGATTTGAACTCACACCCGTTGTTAGGTGGCCAAGCGATTTGTGCCTCATATAACAGTCACATTAACCAAATAAATTGTATACGTCTAAATAAAGCATAATGCAAATTTAAAATACAAACTTCTATTGAAGAACTCTCGCAAAAGAAAGAAAACTAAATCTACCAGCAGGGCAATGTTTCTGTTATTGGTTATAGTAAGTAATTAGTGATTCCGTAAGATTGTTTCCGAAAGCGGTAGTGGATACAGGCACTCAACTGCCTCTATAAGGCTTCAAATGGCATGCGTCTTAAATATCCTAGGAATTTATACGAAAATGAAACGATCGACAGATATTTACAAAGAAAACTGTTAGACTATAACATTTCAGGGCATTACACACAAGAGTTACCTTTCTGTAGGATACACATGGATTCTGAGTCGATTGGTAGGTCGCTAAATTTCTGCATGAGAGCGTCGTACGTCGCCAAGGAAATCAGTCCTAACCTAACGGATGGCAGCAATTGGGGGAGATAAGCAGACCGTACGTCTTGAAGGAAATCAACCCATTTCACCACAGCTGCGCATGCGTAGTCTTCCGTCTCGATGATCAGTTCGTCTGCTCGTAATATCTAGTGAAAGCATTTTCTGCAAAATCTACAAAGTTGTTCTTTTTTTTTTTTATCTAGTAACCCCTCCCCCCCCCCCCCAAAAAAAAAAAGCCAATAGCATAAACCGTAATGTATGTGTCTACTTGAACATTAAGAGATGTCACTGACCTAAACCTACCGTACTTACAATCTAAGATGTCACTGACCTAAACCTACCGTACTTAAAATCTAAGATGTCACTGACCTAAACCTACCGTACTTAAAATCTAAGAAGTCACTGACCTAAACCTACCGTACTTAAAAATCTAAGATGTCACTGACCTAAACCTACCGTACTTAAAAATCTAAGATGTCACTGACCTAAACCTACCGTACTTAAAAATCTAAGATGTCACTGACCTAAACCTACCGTACTTACAATCTAAGATGTCACTGACCTAAACCTACCGTACTTAAAATCTAAGATGTCACTGACCTAAACCTACCGTACTTAAAATCTAAGAAGTCACTGACCTAAACCTACCGTACTTAAAAATCTAAGATGTCACTGACCTAAACCTACCGTACTTAAAAATCTAAGATGTCACTGACCTAAACCTACCGTACTTAAAAATCTAAGATGTCACTGACCTAAACCTACCGTACTTAAAATCTAAGATGTCACTGACCTGTGTTAGCTCGTCGTGTGTCAGCTGTAAAAACTCGTTACTCTTGGTCGAAAGAAAAACAAAATTCTTCAAGATAAAAGTCCAGGCATGCGTCTCTAGGACCCTGCAATGGAGATACTTGGCAATCTTGTAGATCCCTATCGCATTGTCGGAGTTCATATGCTCCAATAAAAAATCTTCACATGCCTGGCAAGAAAAAAAAAACAACAAACAGCTAGATCTAACAGATAATTTCATTGGTTGGTCTAAAGTCTTGGTTCGAATCCTGGGTGAAGACTGGGATTTTTAATTTCGGGACCTTCGAGCGCCTTTTGAGTCCACCCAGCTCTAATGGGTACCTGACATTAGTTGGGGAAAAGTAAAGGCGGTTGGTCGTTGTGCTGGTCACATGACATCCTCATTAACCGTAGGCCACAGAAACAGATGACCTATATATCATCTGCCCTATAGACCACAAGGTCTGAAAGAAAAATGTACTTTTTTACAATGGCGCCCTAAATAATAATAAAAAAATCCAAGTGCTTTACCACTCAGCCATTGCGTTCTCCCCTTATCATATAAATGTACCTTTCATTTGGTATAGTGTTTATAGCTAGGCTAATTGAGTTGAAAAAGTTTGGTAGTTTATCAATGTAATACTATGTCAGCACAATATTATATCAAAGTAGACATGTATCAACATATAATTATTTCTACCTATTAATATTTCAAATTGTTCATATGTTCACCTAAAAATAGTTCAACTTGTAAATATATATATAGCTCCTCTTTGTTGTTTGAAGATCAAGAATGAAATAAATGTAATCACTCGAAGATGACTTTCACATACATTCTTCGCTATGAAAAGCTAAGGGGAGACAAGGCAGGGAGGGGTGGGTTAGGTCTGTTGCAATGTCGTCTGCTTTTGTTATTCGTATTTATATTGCTCTCATTTCCTTGTTGGTGTCTGTCCTCCTTGTCTCCTAGCAACAAGTTCCGACATTCACGGCTGCATGCCACGAGGGCCGGTGAAGGGCTAACAATTACCAGCCATGCGTGACGGTTGCACATTCCACGAGCGAGCTCCATGGAGTCTCTTTATATCTCTTGTGTTGACCACCTTGAGAGCGCTTTTTCGGCATATTGTACAATCTATATACATATTTTAACATATAATATTTCACTATACAAATATATCAACGTATAAATATTTTTTCGTATAAATATTTTATCGTATAAATATTTATCGTATAGAAATTTAATCTCATATCGTATAAATATGGTAGAACAGATTAATGTTTTTTTTTCTTGTAGGCCTATTTGGCAATAGTGTGTTGACAAACCTTCAGTAGTCCCAGTACATTGAGTCTATCAGCGGTCACAATAACTGACTCAATGTTGTTAGCATTCAGGTTAGCCTTGTGGGTGTAAGCAAATTGGACAATAGCCTGGTATGATCAAAATAAAATTAATGTAGTAAATTGTTTATATGGTCTTGTAAATAATTCCTTTTTTGATTGCTACACGGTGTAGCCAATCTTTAGACACAGTACACAGTTGAGAGGCAGTATTGCCCCAGTACAAAGCACAGCATTTGTATAGCCTTAGTAACCTACACAGTAAAGCATTTGTATTGCACCAGTTCACAGTAGAACAGCATTATTGCTCCAGTAGCCAACACAGCAGAGGAGCATTGCCCCGAGACACGGTAGAGCAACCGTATTGCCCCGAGACACAGTAGAGAAGCAGTATTGCCACGATACAAACGCTGTATTGCCACATAATTCGATGCTATCACCCTGAGTTACACTACTATCTTCAAAGTCAAAGTCTTGCCTGCAACTCTTGGAACAAAGAAGCAGAGTCTGAACGTTTAAGCTTTTGAACAAGCATCAGTGAGCCAAAGTTAATAGCAAACAATGAAGAGTTACAGGTCAGGATGGAAAAAAGATGACTGGTCACTAGAGGACCACTCGATTAGTGTTAAAATTTTGGTAAAAACTAAGGCGATTGGTCCCCGCGTTTTTAGGATGGTCATGAGTCGCAAAGAAAAAAAGAAGACGAATGATCGAAAACAAAACCAAGGGATGGAATGTCTTCATACTTGACCACATACTAGGGTCCGTCATGGTCGCCACTCGAATCACTCGTTTCCCCGCCTTGAACTGGATGTGAGGCAGAATGTACTCTGTCCCGAGGGAATATGAGACACTGGTCGGAGAAGCAAAAGGCGTTCAACGATTCAACAAACTAAACAAGCAGCATATAAAAAAAAACAACGAGCCGACCCGATGCTTAGTATACGCCGCTATTTAGTGATGGGTGAACACTTCCTGAAAGACACATGTTGTCCATATGGGGTGGGTGGTTGGGCAACGTAGAGAATTATCTATACAGAGAGGATTAGTTGTTCTCCCCCCCCCCCCTCCACAATCCCTTTTTTTTTTCTGAGCCGCGCTCTCAGTCGCCGCGAAAGTTACGTGGGGTAACTCTAGTCCGACTTTTCTTTCCATGACTTGTTCATCGAGGGCTAGAGAGTCGGCGTGCGTGCTTATTGTCCCGCATGGCTGGACGACGTAGAGAATTATATTTACAGATCCTTTAAAAAAATTATCTAAGGGAAAGAGCTTAGCACTTACAACTATATCTCTCAATAATGTAGAAGTTATTTTCCTTTTCCGATATCAAACAAAATAATTAATTATGACTAATTGGCTAACGTTTTAATTGATTCACGTTTTGTTAGGTACAGTGAATAATTGTTTAAAATTTCATTTGTTCCAAGAATGGGCGTGTGAGACATAACTTATTCAAGTGTCGACTAAGGGGAAGAAACTCTACATATTTAGCCGTATCTGTGAATACTGAAGCATTAATTTTCTTTGTTGGTATCAAACAAAATAATTAATTACAAGTAATTAATTGACTAAATGGTTAATTTTTTATTGATTCGTGTCTTGTTTATGCCAATTAATAAATAATTGTGCAAAGTTTCAACTTGATCCGAGAATGGGTGTGGGAGAGTTAACGTGTACACACTTTTTTACCCATTTTATAGCGGCAATCCCAGACAGACAGTGTAACGTCAGTGTGTGATATAAGCTTTGTATAAAATATTGCCCCTTCCCAGTGATAATTGTACCGAGTACCATAAAGGGTTCTAACATACTATACTAGCTATTGCAACATTCAGTACTACTATTGAGCTGTGTCGTGTGATTGTAAGCTATTGCTACCACAGTTGGTGCCTCCCTTTCACTTAATAAGTGTGTGCTAACAAGATCAAGTAGTCGAATCCGGTTAATTAGGACACTATCGTTTTAGCCCTAATAGCCGGATGACCCGATTATCCGGATTCAATATATAACAGGATTCGGTCCGAATATGCGGCTGTTCCGATAAGCCGGTGGTCCAATTAACCGAATTCGACAGCATTTAGACTAGTCAGTCAATCACTGTGTAACTAGAATCCGTTCACTTCTCTAAGACTAAACAATACTAAACATAGAGTTGAAGCTAGGTGCTGAAACAAATGATACATACATATATATGTTTACGTTTACAGCATTATTGCTCGTACCCACTGAAGCTTCTATATGTAATGTGTTTATGTTGTCCACTTGTCTTTGTGAGAGATATACAATTAGATAGTGCCATCGTTTGTCTAATACATGCCTAACGGCTGTCTGTGTCGGCTCTATCGAAGTTGTTAGTGAAAGGATGCTGCGGGGGTGGGGGAGGGGCTAGCTGGGGTTTGTGACCTTTGACCACTGGGGTGGTAATTTGCATACGGGCGAAATGACTCTGGATCAGAAGAATGGTTTTTTGGACATTCCGATGGTCTAGAGGTTAGTTTCGCTTAGTGCGTTATCGCTAGGCGGTGGTGTCGAATCCAGAGTCACAGGTTCGAGCCTCGGTCGGCGCATGCCCTTATTTTCGTTGCATTTTAATTCACTACTTTCTCTCTGGTGCCTGGTGCTGTTATTCATTTATGTTTAATATATGTATGTTCTCTAAGACTAACATTTATTTTTCTTAGATATCAAAGAGTTAAGGTAACACAATCACTGACCTCCATATCTGAGTACGTTACTCCGGGAATCTCCACCTCTATGTGACCGGATGTTGTCATGTTGAAAGTGAACAGAGTCCGGAAGTACTGGCTGCAACTAAGGATAAATTATAAACACTTGCACATCAAAAGTTTTACACTAAGCTGAGGTTTCTTCTGAGATAAAGTACCTAAGGAAGTTTACTGTAAATCTTCTACTTTGAGGTTATGTTACATCCGTATTATGTAGGCCAAGTGGTTCTCTATATTCAGAGGCGTAGTGATGGGCGGGGAGGGGGGGAGGCCAAGATGTTTGTGTCGCTCTTCGATGTAACGTTTATTACAGTACATCAGCAACTATCTACCTGAACATCAGTAACATTGTACCTGTATACACTACACAGTGACAACCAGGGGACGTTCTGGGTGTCAAAATCGGCCCTGGTCTTACATTATGATCCAGCCCCTAAATAGCTTGCCATGTGATGACCATCTGTTGATCCTGTCAGTGTTAACACGCTTCTTTTTAAATCCACGTTTGGTCACATATTGCAACGAACTTGACCAACTGGACATACTGGATACTACATCACAATATCTGGACATTTATAAGCTCAGGATCCCTTTATAGATTTCCCCGAGTATATTCACACCGCGACTTCTGTAAGGCTACACAAAAAGGCCTTTTGCTGCTTGTTGATCTCTTATCTTATTTTATCTTATCTTATAAAATACTGACGTTACTTCAAAAAAAAAAAAAAAAAAAGGAAGATGAGTGCGTCCTACGCGTCATGCATCTAGTCATGCATGTTGGCCAATGACTTAAATTCGGCCAAGTCATTTGTTTTTATTGGCTGACTCTAATGCTTCTTAGTGTGTATAAAGTATTTAAGCTCACCAGAAAGACGGTATTGAGATGAAGACGGCTCATTTATTACGTAAAATATGGTAAAAGGTAAAAAGCACATTAACGTTCTTCAAAGTACAACATTTGGCGGTCACGTCACGTTAAGGTACGCCCACCGGACATTTGCCTGACTGACCATGTAGCCAGTCCGCCCTTGGTGACAATCTACCTGTACATCAGTGACATTCTACTGTATACAGTGGCATTCTACCTGTACATCAGTGACATTCTACTGCATACAGTGGCATTTACATGTACACAGTGGCATTCTACCTGTACATCAGTGACATTCTACTGTATACAGTGGCATTCTACATGTACACAGTGGCATTCTACCTGTACATCAGTGACATTGTACTGTATACAGTGGCATTCTACCTGTACATCAGTGACATTCTACTGTATACAGTGGCATTCTACCTGTACATCAGTGACATTCTACTGTATACAGTGGCATTCTACCTGTACATCAGTGACATTCTACTGTATACAGTGGCATTCTACATGTACACAGTGGCATTCTACCTGTACATCAGTGACATACTACTGTATACAGTGGCATTCTACATGTACACAGTGGCATTCTACCTGTACATCAGTGACATTCTACTGTATACAGTGGCATTCTACATGTACACAGTGACATTTTACCCCTACACAGTGACATATTACCTGTTCACAGTGACATTCTACCTGTACACCAGTGACATTCTACTGTATACAGTGGCATTCTACATGTACACAGTGACATTTTACCCCTACACAGTGACATATTACCTGTTCACAGTGACATTCTACCTGTTCACAGTGACATTCTACCTGTACACCAGTGAAACTCTACCTGTACATCAGTGACATTCTACCTGTACACGAGGGACATTCTACCTGTACATGGATTGACACTTTACCTGGCTAAAATGTTTCGATGAACATGCATCTTCCGCCTGTCTTTAGAAAACACCATCGTGACGTCACAGAAGAGTCCTTTAGATCTGAGGTCTTCAAGTTGAGGCCCTAATTCTCGTCTAAAGTCCACCATCTTCCCGGTCCTGCTGTTGGATAAAATAAAAATTAGCTCTGGTTTCAGCTCTATGCTCCCCTGGGGGATTTCGGGAATAAGTCAAGTCAATGAGCTTGACAATTACACGCTGCGTTGGGAAGTTGTTAGTTCAATTTTCGTATCGTCAATAGAATTGTGCAGCTGTAGACGTCTATGATAATATTGCGTGGATTAAGCGCAATACCTTTATTAAGTTCAGAAAGTTTATGTATTTTGGATTAGCTTAAGTGACTGTAAAGGTGGCCCAGTACGAGAGGCTATAAGCAAGGATAATAAAGCTTTGATGTGAGTGTCATTTGTTAACTGAATGCGTAATGTTTTTTACAATGTTTTACATGTTTCGGGTGAGCCTTCAGATTTGAAGATAATTACATCCTAGCCCAAATCTCTTGCTAGACGAAGGGGGGTGTGGGGCGGCGGACAGATTTGAATCCTGGACTATCGAACGATAGTCAAGGGCACATATCACACAACCATGCAGACATCCTAATAAACAGTATTTAAAATAATGCATCGTCGTTAGTGAAAGCTACAGACTGAGAGAGAGAGATAGAGAGAGAGAACCAATGTAGTAGATCTACAACCATATAAAAAGCTGAAATTGTTAAAACGAGTCAGGAGTTGTATTTTGCTGATAAAAAAATATATTCGTAGCCTTCACTGAAAATTTCCCGCCATTTTTATCTCCCAAATATTCAAAACTCTACTTGCGCAGACGCATTATCCTTTACGTAATCCACATACTTTTCTACTCTTTGGGCGTGTCGGAAGGAAGACATCTAAAAACCTTTACTTCCGGATAGGTAAGCTCGCTCAATTTCCCACCTTTTTTTTCTAAGCTTCTGTCTCCCATTTTTTGTTTCTTTCATATGATCTCTGTCTTATAGAAATCTAGATCCAAACTGCTAACGTAGATAATTATTATTTTTTGCCCAATTTTAAATATTAACAAACTTAGATCTAGTCTATATGTTTAATCTAGATCTAGATTTTTCTACCCAGAAAATTGTTTGTTTACATGTTTCGAAACTTGTTTACCTTATATAATCTTTGAGAAAAATAAAAACTATTTTACTGCAATGTAAAACAGAAATAAATGGAATTATGTTAGTTTGTCATAAGACCTTTGTCTACAACAGTTAAATGTTGATCCAGAATTTGGTTAATGATTTTGTTGACTTAGCTTCTCTTTACTCAAATGCAATGTTTTCCTTAGCGACTTGTTATTCGTTTCGCAAAAAAATTCTAGCGTTGATTTAAAAACATAAACAAAGTGGTTGCCAGGACACAGTGCACATAAACTGTGACGTTCTCTCCAAGGATGCAAAAGAGCGCGTGTGCGTCACGCCCCTGCCTCTGTAAACACAACTAATAGTCTGTATGCATTATGGCGGCCATGTTTCCTGTTCCCACTATTGTATAGTTTAGTAAAAGTCTGATACTTGATATATAATCTATAGACACTATATAATCTTTATTAATACAAACGAACGGCTTTAGGGACTCAGACGTTGAGACCAATCAAGAAGTAGATCAGACCTAGATCTGGAACAAAATTTTCTAGTAGACCTCTCGAGAGTCTAGGACTTGATCTAGATCTAGAATCTAGGTCAGTTTTTATCTTGGTTCATGAACTGGCATATCGTTTGCCAATGTGATTCTCTTATGCTGAATTCGACACTTTAAAAAAAAAGTCTTATATAATCTAGATCAAGAATTTATAGACCTATCTAGCTTTTCAGCCTGGTCACCTGAACAACCCTAGTGCGAGAGGGTAGATCTTAAATACATATCTAGATCTTTAATAGCCTGAGGCCTGTATTCTAGATTCTAGATCTCTATATCTTGGTAATAGATCTACATCAATGTTGGCTATAGACTAGGTCTAGATCTAAATCAAGTTCTCCGCGTAGCAAGGTAAAATCTGCACTCTGACTTATTGGACGTAATCATCTTCCTTTATTGAAGTAACGTCTGTATTTCATAAAATAAGCTAAGAATATATTGCATCATTATTTTGGATCTAGATATATCATATACATATCTAGTCTGGTGTGGATTTTTTTTTCAGAGATTGAGTGATTATTACCACCAAGATGTACAGATGCTCTTTCTTAATGCATGGAATGGGTTGCCTGTGCCTGTCAGGAAAACCAATGACTTGGCAGTTTGTCACAGGTTAACATGCATGACTAGATGCATTACGCGTAGGACGTAATCATCTTCTTTTTCAAGTAACGTCCGTATTTTATAAGAAAAGATAAGACGGAGGAGGGGGGGGGAAGAAGGCTACTTACCATGATAACTGACCAGTGTACACAATATCGTAAGTCTTGCGACTTTAACGTGTCGGCTATCTTGAATGTTGAAAAAAAGTTTCATTCGCGCTTTGATATAAGCGAGGTACAAAAAAAAAACGTTGCTTAGGCCGATGTCTTTTGCCAATCATCATCATCATCATCATCATCATCATCATCATCATCATCAAACTCCATTTGAGTGAGAACTTGAGAGGCTCAAATCCTCTGGACAGAAACCCTGCTGCCATGCGTAGTGCATACATGCCACCATACAGGTCGAGAGCATGGTTTCCCAGACCTGTCGAGACGGAGATCAGCAAGTCTGGGGCAGTCAAAAGGATATGAGACAAGATTTCCTCTTCTTCCCCGCAGGTGGGGCACCGTGAGCCAAAGTTTGGCCATAGCCGTGAGAAATATAAGCCAACAGGACAGTGGCCTGTCTTGCACTGTGCTATAATTGTTTGCTCAGGCCTGGACAGCCTGCGGTCAGGGCGTCTCATGCGCTCCCAGACTATTCGGGCTTTTTGGGACTTGTCCCAGCACTCAAACCACTTTTCCATTTCTATTTTTTGGATTTCAGCCAGAGCATGATGGGAACTCACAGCCTGCTCGGTAGGTGGTATTAGCCCTCCCTGGTGAGCCAAGGAATCTGCTATGGTGTTGCCAGTCACACCTATGTGACTCGGTACCCACTGCATTATTATAGGGATGTCATAGCATTCATTTATGTTGTGTGAAGCCATGATGACTGTTGATATTTAGGGGGTCATGGTCCACGGCTTTGCAAAGCCTGTAGTACAGTTTTAAGTCAGGGACCACAACAATCTGTGTTGCCCCCAAATATCCCTCGCCGAGTTGAGAGTCAATGACTTTTAAGGCCTCACAGATTGCCATGGCCTTCGCATCAAAACTGCAAACACTACCACATGGTCCAAAGATTTTAACCCAGTCAGCACCAAGAAACTAAATGTAGGCTCCATAGCTCCCTGAGACTAGTGAAGGGTCAAGCCATTAAAATCTGCGGGCTTTAAACTGGTGGTTACAAAAAAGATCTGCTTCACTCCACTTTCGTGGATTAAACCCTGCCTATACGAGTGTTTGGCCACTGAACTAGTCAAGTACTTATATAAATAGAACGTTGTACTAGTCGATTGTTAGGTTCATTTTTCTATCGAACGACCCAAGTCTCTACATTATAGCGATTATCGTCACGGGTCGCCCGTTACCGATTTAGTACATTTTCCATACAAAACAAGATTAATTAATTACGACCAATTAATTGGATACTTTTTAAAATTAAATCATTTGTTGTCATTGACAAACAATATTTGTGCAAAGTGTCAACTTGATCCGAGAATGGGAAGTGGGAGAAATAACGTGTATAACATTTAGACCAGACAGACAGACGGAGTGACTTGATACAAGGCTCGGTACAAAAAAAAATGGGAACCAATGGACCTCATTCACCAATAGTAAACAAACAACATTGAGTCACGTGCTTCTCTATCTCATCTATACAAATTACGATCTAATTGTAATCAACAATGGTTATCACGTGACAGTTTTTTTTCCCAATTGTTTTATCTATATTATCACGCGACCGCTGGTTTTGGTGAATGAGGTCCATTAGTTTTTAAAGTGAATTTAATTTAATCTCTGCCTTGTTATATTTTCACGACGTTTATCTTTGTCACGAGTCGAGTCTGTGACCTATTTCGACCAGTTTCTTAGAACCTCGAGGTCAGCCAGTGCAGGTGTCCAGCGTAAACAAGTTAATTTTAGATGTCCAATCGAAGAAAGAGGTTAAGGGAAAAAAATAGCACACGTCAGCTTCTAGAAGGTCAAAGTTACTAAAATAATTATCAGAGAAGGTTCCAGGATTCTGGAATGTACGATCAAAGAAAGTATAAATTAAGGGAAAGTGAGTCAGACGGGGTCCTCGCATAGTAGTAGATCTTGTAGAGCGTTGGTCCTCGCATAGTAGTAGATCTTGTAGAGCGTTGGTTCTCTCTCAGTAATGAGTTATATGTTATTAGCGGATCCATTAAGTAAAGTTTTAGCAGTTGAAGTTGAAGTTATACTAAGAGAAGTTTTATGTAACATTTAAGTTTTATTTATGAAGTATCAAGTCAAGTTGTAATTGAACTAAGAAGTTAATTTTGATGTGAAAGTTTGAAGAAGTTATTAAAGAAGTTTTGAAGAAATACAGAGAGATGTTTCTTTCTTCATTTCATTGATTTGTCAAGTATTGAGAATATAATCCCTGGCAAATGTGCTCGTCACATATATTGGCACCTCCTGACGAAAAAAGGCTTTATATAAATAAAGACAACGACGAAGTCAAGCATCACATATTACATTTTCAAAGAGGAAAGTCGACACATTCTAGCAAGTTCTACGAATTTTCATAAAGCCTCTAACGAGTGATTTATAGCCTCTCTGAACGACAAAGCCCAAATAAAGCCTTATAAGAAAAGCCTCTTGCAGAATACTTCAACAAGACGGCAATCTTTGAAACGAAACTTTGTAATGAAACGTGAAAGATCATCTGTTTTAAGGTCAGTACCTTACATTTTATATTTACTAAGCTGTGAAAGCTACATATACTAAGCTGTGAAAGCTATATTTACTAAGCTGTGAAAGCTATATTTACCAAGCTGTAAAAGCTATATTTCCTAAAGCTGTGAAAGCTATATCTATTAAGCTGAGAAGGCAACGTTACTAAAGCTAGAGTACACTGGTTTGTTTACATACACTGACCACTTACACATTCCTCAAGAGGAGACACCGATCGATAATTAACTAGGTCAGCCCTCTCTCACTTTTTACCTGTCCACCTACATTTCTGCTATCTCTAATCTCATACTATGGCGTCTCAAGCAGACTTATTCAAAGTATATTTCAAATTAGCCAAGGACATTGGTATTCCACAAGAACATCAGTGGGAATGGTGTGAACAACAAATTAAAGAAGAAGAAAGGAAACGTAAAGAAGAAAGAGAAGCAGAAGAAAGGAAACGTAAAGAAGAAAGAGAAGCAGAAGAAAGAAAACGTAAAGAAGAAAGAGAGGCAGAAGAAAGAAGACTTGAAAGAGAAGAAAAAAGAAGACAAGAAGAAAAAGAGGAAGAAAAACAAAGAATTTTAAGAGAAGACAAAATAAGACAAGAGGAAAGAAAGGCAGAAGAAAGGAAACGTAAAGAGGAAAGAGAGGCAGAAGAAAGGAAACGTAAAGAGGACAGAGAGGCAGAAGAAAAAAGATTAGAAGTGGAAAAATTCAGACTTCAACTTCAGGAAGAGGAATTAAAATTAAAAAAAGAAAAAACAGAGGTTCAATCGACCTTACCTACTAGCAATGCTTTTGACAAGTATAAACCTTTGTCTAAAATATTACCTTTTCAAGAAAATAAAGATAATATAGATTCGTATTTAATGCGGTTTGAGGAGTTAGCGAAAGCATCAGGCTTACCAGAAGAACAATATGCACACCATCTCTTGATCTTATTACAGGGAAAAGCATTAGATGTATGTGCACAAATACCATCTCATGAACAGCGTACTTATAAAGAAATAAAAGAAGCTTTACTAAGACAGTTTGGAGCTACGCAGAATGCTTATCGCAAGAAATTTTTTTTCGAAAGACCAAGGCAGGAAGATGATCCACAGTTGTTTGTCTCTGATATGGTAATGTGGTTTGATAGGTGGATATCTTTAGCTAATATTGATAGAACGTATGAAGCATTAAGAGACCACATATTAATTGATACCATTACTCACGCATATGCAGAAGATATTCGATCCTTCATAATTGAGAGAAATCCTAAAGATCTACAGACCCTGACAACAATAATACGTCAATATAAAACTGCTTATCCAAGTAAGCAAATCAGATCAGCAACTGATGAAAACTTAATTTGCTTTTCAAGAGACAACAGAGCATTGCCATCTTTTCAGACGGACAAAACTTTAATATGTTATAAATGCAATACTAGAGGTCATTTCGCTTCACAGTGTAGAGTGAAGGTCATAGAGTGCAGTTTTTGTCACATGAAAGGACATTTAGCAAAGGATTGCAGAAAGAGACATAATAGTATCAGTGACAGATCTAATGACCAGGCATATTCGCAAAACAGACCATTAAATGTTAAGAATTCAACATATGGAAATAGGAAACAGGTTTTTACAAAAAACTCGAAGGCACATCACTCAACAATGACTGTTATCACCAAATCACAAGGACTTCAGTTTTATCCTGGATTAGTCGGTTCTCAAAGAGTACAGGTGTTACGAGACACAGGTAGCACTTCCGTTGTTATACGTGCAAATTTTGTGAGATCAAATCAATATACAGGCAAAGAAATCGAAGCCACTGCTTTCAACGGTACTGTAAGTAAATTACCAGAAGCTTTGATACATATTACGACTCCATTTTTCAGTGGACATGTAGAAGCTTTAGTAGCTCAAAATCTACCTGTTGATCTCATAGTTGGTAATATACAGGGAGTGCGTGACTGTACTACACAAGATCTTATTGAATGGAACAATACAATAAAAATGAGTCAAGACTGCAATGTAGTAGTCACAAGGTCAATGCAAAAAGAAAAGGAAAGACTTGAAACTAACCATATTGAACACAAAAATTCTGATAAAGTTGTTCAAGAAAATGGAAATGGTAAGCAGGCAGACCAGTTGCATCCACAGACAAATGAACTTGACAAATTTCATACTGAAGAATTTAAAGTTGACCAGAAAAATGATGAAACGTTATTTAAAATGTTCAAAAAGGCTCAATCAAACATCAATCAGCAGGAAAATAATGATCCTTATTTTAAAGAAGGATTACTTATGAAGACAAGTCAATACAAAAATAAAACTGTTGAGCAAATCGTAGTTCCAAAAGTATACAGAAAGACCATTATTAATACAAGCCACGATGTACCGTTCGCTGGACATATGGGAGTTACCAAGACCAAGAAAAGAATACTTCAGGATTTTTACTGGCCAGGTATTACTAAAGATGTAAAGAAGCACATTAGTACCTGTCATATTTGTCAAATGAAAAGTCCAAAAGGTAACAAAATACAAGCGCCAGTGCAGACAATGGAATTGACTGAGAAACCATTTCAAAAAGTAGCAGTTGACTTAATTGGTCCCATGCCAATTGAATCCAGCAGAAATCACAAATATATTTTAACTTTAGTAGACACATGTACTAGATGGCCAGAAGCTATTCCGTTAGTCAATATTTCTGCAATTGATATTACCAGAGCTTTATCTGAAATTTTTTCAAGGACAGGGTTGCCTGAAGTTATACTTTCTGACCGAGGAAGTCAGTTCACAGCAGATATAACTAAGACATTCATGGAGATGTACAACATCAAGATGAAGTTTACTACACCATACCATCCTCAAAGCAACGGGCTTTGTGAACGATTTAACAAAACATTAAAACAAATTATATCAAAAATAGCAAATGATAATCCGCAGAATTGGGATCTCCTTTTACCAGCTGCATTATTTGCTTATAGAGAAAGTATCCAAGATACTACAGGATTTTCTCCTTTTGAAATGTTATATGGAGCTAATCCAAGAGGTCCTATAACTACTTTCAAAGAATCACTAATGAAGTCAAACCATGATGCATCAGTTAAGAAAACTGCATTTCAGCATGTTCTCAATACAAGAAATACAGTAATAAATGCATGTGAAAAAGCTAAGGAAGCAACAGCCAAAGCTAACGCTGCAAGTCATAGAAGAATAAACGTAAATAGACAACTTAGGTACTTTGAACCAGGAGACAAAGTTAAATTATTATTACCTGATAAGAAAAATAAGTTCTTTATTAAATGGCAAGGTCCATTTACTATTTTAAGAAAAGTCACAGATGTAGATTATGAAATATATATCAATAACAGAAACAAAGTGTTTCATATCAACATGTTACAAAAATACAATGAAGCTACTGATACAGAAGAAGAAGACGAAGAACTTGAAAAACAGATTTCATGCTTAGCGATTATTCCAGAAGAAAATGAGGAGGATATGAATGAATTAGTAGTACCAACTACAACTTCTAGACAGACTGAAACCTGGCAAGATGTCAAACTGGACAATTTATCATCACAAAGAAAAAATGATATAACGAATCTACTCCAAGAATATGCTGATATATTTACAGATGTTCCAGGTAAAACAACCATTATAAATCATGAAATCAAATTGACGAGTGACAAACCTACCAAGTCACGTCCATATCCACTACCCATTCATTATAGAGATTTCCTTCAGAAAGAAATCAATGATCTTTTAGAACAAGGCATAATTGAACACTCGAATTCATCTTATGCTGCTCCAATAGTGCTAGTAAAACGTTCACAGTCATCATCGCCAAGAATGTGTGTGGATTTTCGACAGTTGAATAAAATAACATGCCTTGATTCTTATCCAATGCCTAATCCAGAGGATTTAATGTCACAGTTTTCTGGAGCTAAGTATTTTACGAAACTCGATTTGACAAGAGGATATTATCAAATACCTATGACACAGGATTCAAAACAATACACTGCTTTTACTACAGCCTTTGGCCTTTTTCAATATAATTACATGCCATTCGGTTTAGTAAATGCTAGCAGTACTTTTAACCGAGCAATTCATAGGATGTTCGGACAAAGAAAAGACACAGTGTCCTATATTGATGACATATGTGTATTTCATAATACATGGGACGATCATATTAAAGGACTCAAAGAAATCTTCCAACAATTGAAAGACAATGGTTTTACTGTAAAACCAAGCAAAGTTGAATTAGCAAAATCAGAAGTTACATTTTTAGGTTATAAAGTTGGACACAATTCACTGAAAACACAGGACAATATTATAAAACGAATCCTGGACATTAAAATACCTCAAACAAAAAAGCAGGTTAGAAGTATTTTAGGACTTTGTAATTTTTACAGATGCTTCATTCCAAATTACGCATCACTTACCACACTTCTTACTAACCTTACGAAGAAAGGACAATCTAACACAATTCCATGGTCATCAGAATTGGAAGAGACCATAAAGAACATTAAGTATGCTTTTGCACAAGAATCCATTTTGAAATTGCCAGACAAGAAGAAGCGGTTTTATCTTGCTACAGATGCTTCCTCGTCAGCAATAGGAGCATGTCTGATGCAAGAATATGAAGGCATTCTACATCCTGTATTTTTTATAAACAGAAAACTATCTTCAGCAGAGACCAGATACTCGACCATTGAGCGAGAGTGCCTGGCGATTGTCTGGGCTATTTCAAAATTTAGCAAGTATCTGTTAGGAGCACCCTTTACTTTACAGACAGATCATGCACCACTGGCATTTCTCAACTCTAAAAAGATGTCAAATAGTCGTCTGACACGATGGAGTTTGCAGTTAATGGACTATCAGTTTGATGTAAAGACTGTTCCAGGAAAATTGAATGTTTTTGCTGATACTTTGTCTAGATGTATGTAGATACTATACAATATATTGTTTATTGTTTAAGTGTATTTTGTTTTAAGTCAGAGACACAAAATTTATTCATTTTTTATTGCATGTGTTTAAAGACATTTCAATATTCAGATACTCTATAAACACAATTAGCAAAGGAGATAGGATGTATTATTCAGTTGTTTTTGTCATATTTTAGTTACATAAGTTGGGAAATATTCATATTAATATATCGATTATTCACAAATGTATAGACCTAAGATGTATATAATATATTAATTATATATGCTGAATAAGTACAACATTTTGAATTTGTTTTTTATTTATATGGTAACATAATGAATCATTTTTTATTTTTAGTTATGAGTTTTGTACATTCCATAGAGCAATTATATCAGTGTTTTAGGCATATACTATGCTACTTGCTTTTATATGCAATGTTATCAATGTTATAGGCATATGTTATATTGTTATTTTACGCATTTTATATTGCATACAAAATGCTAAAAAGGCAAGGGGGTAATGTCACGAGTCGAGTCTGTGACCTATTTCGACCAGTTTCTAGAACCTCGAGGTCAGCCAGTGCAGGTGTCCAGCGTAAACAAGTTAATTTTAGATGTCCAATCGAAGAAAGAGGTTAAGGGAAAAAAATAGCACACGTCAGCTTCTAGAAGGTCAAAGTTACTAAAATAATTATCAGAGAAGGTTCCAGGATTCTGGAATGTACGATCAAAGAAAGTATAAATTAAGGGAAAGTGAGTCAGACGGGGTCCTCGCATAGTAGTAGATCTTGTAGAGCGTTGGTCCTCGCATAGTAGTAGATCTTGTAGAGCGTTGGTTCTCTCTCAGTAATGAGTTATATGTTATTAGCGGATCCATTAAGTAAAGTTTTAGCAGTTGAAGTTGAAGTTATACTAAGAGAAGTTTTATGTAACATTTAAGTTTTATTTATGAAGTATCAAGTCAAGTTGTAATTGAACTAAGAAGTTAATTTTGATGTGAAAGTTTGAAGAAGTTATTAAAGAAGTTTTGAAGAAATACAGAGAGATGTTTCTTTCTTCATTTCATTGATTTGTCAAGTATTGAGAATATAATCCCTGGCAAATGTGCTCGTCAAATCTTCCCCTTTTTTTTATTCTCTTACGTCATTCTACGTCATTCATTATGTTATTTCCTGTATTTGAAAAGTTGTTTTTTTTCTTTATCAGAAAGCTGTCACTTTAGTGGATTTATTGGTCTAGTAACACTTGTACATACAGTTGACTGAGAATCAGTTCGTTTATATAAGTGCAGAATTATGGGAAGCAGAAGAAAGAGTACTGGCGGGAACAAAGACGATACATTCGAACCGGAGGATGAGTCTAGTGGTCAACGTGTCAACCGAATGATCTACTTGGCCATGGTGCATCCTGGGACATTTGCTCCTTGGGAAGGATTAGAAGCCACTGTCCCAAAGTAGGTCATCATTATTCCTTCCTTTTTACTCGAAGTGTGTGCGAATGTTTATGCGTTTAGATTTGGATGTTGGTTTATTTCAGGCTAAATTGTTTACCTTTAATTGTATTAAGTCTTGGCATTTCATCACTCGTAGTTGGTCACGGACAGAATGAGCTTCAAAAACGTTTATTGAATGTTTGTCTAAGCATATTTTTTTTTTTACATTTTAAACAGAGATGTCTGTAATTTATAAGATAAGATAAGCATAAGAAGGTGTAGATTGCTAGCATGTGTAACTAATTGGTAAGCTACATGGTTTTGTGGTATGTGCTTCGGGCTGCCATCACGATAAGTCCGAGTTCGAACCCCGCCCGCGGTCAATCCCTGTCGTCCTGCTGGAGGTATGGGCTAAAACGTAATACTGTGCAACCTTGAAGCTAGTTTCTACTATTTTCATAACACGCTAAATATAAAAAGGTCCTAAATGTCAGGACTCATTTCCTCTCTAATATACGTATGTGTACTCCAATGCTGATTACTACATGTACCCAGGTCCTGGGCAATACCATAACGACACATACAACGACAGAACAAAGATTCAGAATGCCAATTCACAGACATATAACATGTTTATTACATTATCTGTACTATAATACAGAATCAGTTCAGACAATTGAAATATCCAGTATCAATTAAAATCATAACAGCTTAATATTCCAAAGACTGAATAGTGACAACAGCAAAAATAATTAGAGTCTACACTTCGACTATATCTATATCCAAAAGTCCAACTGTACTGGACTAGGAACAAAACCACACTGCCTTATTATGAATCACATTCTATTCAAAAAAACATTTCACCAAGTAAAAACAATCCAAAACAAAAACAGTTTTGAAGTCAACAACCTGAATTGCCCCCCTTCTCCTCTACAGGCTGACCAGAACTCAGTCCTGACACTTAACTTATCTAAGGAGAATAACTCTGCACTTACAACAATATCTATCAAGAAAGTAGAAGTTGTTTCCCTTTTTCGGGTTCAAACTAAGTAATTAGTTAACAATAATATAATTAATCGTCATTCTCTGGATATACAGCAATGTCGTGTAGATTCAGAACATACAAATAAGACACGTTTATTGTTATGTCTTCATGAGACTCTTTAGAGATGAAAAACGACAAAGCACAGTTTATAAATACTTTAATCTTTATTAACACCAGAAACACCTTCTTGTTCATAGTCCTCCATTTTTTTTTTTATTTCTTCCCCTTTCAACACGCAATCGCACCATTTCCCATTGACACTAAGATGCGCACGTACCCCTCCCCCTGTTTAACAAGTTCGATGCACATCGAACGTCCTAAATACAAATCACTGAATATATTATCAGACTATTCCAAGTTTTAAAACAAAATCTGTAACATATAAAACCATAATGTAATAACCAAACACAATGTCATGTTTATACCAATACAATTCCAACATGGAATAACAATTATATTAATCACAATAATAACTGTTATTATGAGCAATGGAAACAACTTCTGTTAACATATATCTATAAGTAATCATATTTCTATTCATGATTTGCTAAATAAAATTGTATCACATTTCATTCATACAGCTCCCCACTCATAATTGTATGCCTGTACAAAACACCCTCATTCCAGCCGCAATCAAATAGTTGACGTACAAAGTCCATCTTGCTCCATGCATAGTGTATCCCCAACAACATGACCCAGCATATAGCTAAGTCACAACACTCCTAATACCATAGATTTAACCCAATGCTTTTTACTTCTTAGTATCATCAGGCCTATATAATATTTCCAGTCTTGACGTTTCTGTTTATGTATTTCTACCACACCATTTCGATAATTTTCTTACAAATGTAATTTTAATAGAATAATTATAGTCAAACAGAACCAGACAAAATTAAATACATTGTGCAAAATCTACGTATCTACTTTCCACTACTTATATTCTTTCACATTTCCTATTTAGCCCCTTTACTAAACTTCTATAATGTAGTATCCTTAACCTATAGGCATATGTAACAACAATATCCAATTCATTACACATATATTATTCATTGTAGAATAGAACAATAATTAGTATCCATCATTCCCACCTTTTCTAATCCTATCTATATAATTCTAACATTATTGACATGCCATCCTTTCCGCTTCCCTCCTTTGCAATGATGTCCCATTGTGATCCCACTAGCGAATGATCTAGCTGTACTGTTTTCTAGACTGCTAATATCCCTCTCTTTTCTCGTATACACCTCTCCACTATTGTACCTTAATTCCGTAATTCTGATTAACTGTTGACACTGTCTTCTAATATGCCCCCTTCTCCCACATTTAAAGCATAAAATGTATAGACTTGTACGTCTATATGTGGGTTTATATCGCTTTCCCTGTACCACTGATTGCCTTACTTTACTTTGATTTGGACCCATTCCAATTGCATTGCTTTCTACCTTATCTGTTAATTCTTTCTTCTCGTGCTCTCTGCTACCCATGTCGTCTGATGTATGGAATCTTATGTCTTCTTCCACATCCCCATTTCTACATCGAGTAGACTTTATCCCATAATATTTCTTCCAATTCTCAATCTCCCTTACTGAACATATTTTCACCCCATGAATGTTCCCAATAATTAAATCAATCTCACCCTGATCTACAACACAAGCTTCCACTGTCACCTTAAAATACGGTGTGTCTATACTAACTTTAGCAATCGGTAATTGTACAATATTCCCATTAAATTAACACACTTCCTAGATTCGCTTGTATATTCATGGTCTTCCACTAAATTCTTATTCACTCCAATAATAGTGCTCCCTGTATCCCTGATGGTCTTGGCTGCCTTGTTTCCTTCGAATGTGTGAAAAACCTCCAATGTTCCAGTGTCAGATGATAATGATAAGCCTTGCTCTATTCTATCTTTCTCCCAGTCCTTTCTTTCCTGTCTGTTTCCTTGATAGCGTCCGTTGCGGCTATCATATTGTCTTTCATATGTACCACGTCTATAATGTCTATTCTGTGTCTCCCTTGTTCTGTGAGAGTTATTCTGTGTCTCACATGTTCTGTTAAAGGCAACTATTTCTTCTATATCACTGCCTCTAGATAATTTCTTCTCGGGATGTGCCACTTTATAAGCCCTTATCAGTCTTACTATGTCTTCTATGGATTTCGGTTTCCTCTCCACAGAAATATTTTTAATTCCTCCTGACACTCGTACATCACTTTGTCCAGCATGAGAAATGTCTTAAGACTGTCAAAGGTTTTTTCTACCTCAGCGGTTTCTATCCAGTTATCGAAATGGCTGCTCATTTTGTCCAAGAAGGTCTGTGGGTCATCCTCTGGTTCTATCTCACAATTAACAAACTGTTGGCGATAGAAAGCTTCTGTTTTCCCGAAAGTTCGAAGTAGTTGTTCTTTTACAATGCTGTAGTTACCCTGGTTCATACATATTTTTGAAGGCACCTCCGCTGTAAATGATCTAGACAATAAGAAAGTCCATTTGTCTTCAGGGTACTCCAGTTCTCTCATTTCTATTTCGAACTTCTTCAAAAAAATTCTCTCATTTCTATTTCGAACTTCTTCAAAAAAATTTTGTCCTCGTTGAATATCGCACCTTTATATTTCGCCAGTTTATTCCCTGTAGAGTCACTCTTTCTTTTATCCTTCTCTTTTCCTTGGTCTGTTTTTAACTTTTTCTCTGCTGTCTCTTTTTCAAACGCTAATCTTTCTCTTTCAATGGCAACTCATTCATTTTTCTTTTCCCTTTCAATTGCTACTATCTCCTGATCCTTTTCTCTTTCTCTTTTGTCCTCCTTATCTAATCTCTCCTTTTCTTTTTCTCTTTCCATCGCTAATCTCTCCTTTTCTTTGTCTCTTTCCATCGCTAATCTCTCCTTTTCTTTGTCTCTTTCCATCGCTAATCTCTCCTTTTCTTTGTCTCTTTCCATCGCTAATCTCTCCTTTTCTTTGTCTCTTTCCATCGCTAATCTCTCCTTTTCTTTGTCACTTTCCATCGCTAATCTCTCCTTTTCTTTGTCTCTTTCCATCGCTAATCTCTCCTTTTCTTTGTCTCTTTCCATCGCTAATCTCTCCTTTTCTTTGTCTCTTTCCATCGCTAATCTCTCCTTTTCTTTGTCTCTTTCCATCGCTAATCTCTCCTTTTCTTTGTCTCTTTCCATCGCTAATCTCTCCTTTTCTTTGTCTCTTTCCATCGCTAATCTCTCCTTTTCTTTGTCTCTTTCCATCGCTAATCTCTACCTCTCCATTAACCTTTCTTGTACGTATTTTCTTAGTTCTGCTCCTTCAAGCTCCAACAACCTTCCCTCTTCCTTCAATGCTGCTTCCTCAGCCTTGTCCGCCATAGTCTAATAATAATAATACTAATAATATCCAATCGAATGTTCTCCTGTCTCTAGATCTAGACTTTAATATCTCTACTGTCTGTTGACAGGAGATCCACTGTGTATAGAGGGATATGTGGGTTTTACCTTTGCGTTGGGCGCCACTTGTTACGTCTTCATATTTGATGAGACTCTTTAGACATGGAAACGACAAAGCACAGTTTATAAATACTTTAATCTTTATTAACACCGGAAACACCTTCTTGTTCATATTCCTCCATTTTTGGTTTTTCTATTTCTTCTCCTTTCAACACGCAATCGCACCATTTACACTAAGATGCGCACGTAACATTTATTACCCTATAGCACAGCAACTTCTTCACGCTTCCATCATTTCTAACACGTATGTCCACTTGTGTGTCCAGCGCAGCGCCTCTGTGGGTGATTGGCAACAGGTACTCCAGCACGTCGCTCTCCTTCAGCGACACCAACCAGTACCGGACAGAAGAGGACGACGACGAGGACGATGAGGACTCGGAAGAGGAAGAGGAGAAGTACGAGGACGACATGCTGAACATCATGAGAGCGCAGGTCAACGCGGAGAGGAAGATGAGAAAGTTGATGAGGATCAACAAGAGGAAAGACGAGGAGGAGTGGAGTGAGAACATTGTACAGTAGGACTATAACAATATCACTAGAACAGTATCACCATAACAGTTTCATTATAACAATATCACTAGAACAGTATCGCCATAACAGTTTCATTATAACAATACCACTGATCAGTTTGCCACTGATGAAGGCCTTGTGGCCCAAACGTCCTTTGTTTAATTTGGTCCGGCAGGGTTACATATATGCATGTTTTTCGTATTTTCTATACAGTCGTTTACCCCTGCAGCAGTACATTTTTTTATATTTTTTTTTGAGTCTTTAAACAGTATCAGCATAAAAGTTTCATTAAAACAATATCATTTTAACAGCATCACCATAAAAAATTTCATTTAAACAATATCACTATAACAGTATCATTTAAAAAGACTATCACTATAATAGGATCGCCATGACAATTTCATTTAAAAATAATAGTATCACCACAACAACCCAGTCCATTTGTCTATTGGACCTCTGAAGCACCACACATGATCTGTCGAATATCTCTCTCCATTAAAGTCGATTTCATTGACAGCCCCGTCCATTCTTTGATCAAGAAACATCAACAACGAGGACAACATCTCTAATACAGTACCACTACCAGTCTCACTATCGCAGTCTCAATATGAATGTATTACTATAACAGTTTCCCTATAGTAGTCTCACTGCTATGACAGTATCGCTATAATAATGTAGCTATGGCAGTATCACTATAATGGTATCACTGACATTTTCAATATGGCAGTTTCACTCTAGCAGTCTCACTACTATGGTAATATCACCATAAAATTAACCTTTCTATGTTTCAGGTGATATATTTATTTCTATCACCCCATGGTTAAGTGTATTGTGTGGCCATTACATCAGAGTTGGATAGACTCAATAGCGTCCTTAGAATCTGGAAGTTTAAAATCATAGCATTTACCAGGATTCGAACTGAGACCCCTCGTTGAGCGCTTTACTTTTTTTGTGCACCACTCCCAGAGTTTATTCTAGAAACTAATAAAAAAAAATGTGGACAACAATGCTTGTATTTGACATCTCGCCAGAGAGTTCCAGTTATAAACTCACCAGCCTGAAGGGCAAGGGAGACGCCGAATTGATTCGCTTGCTTTTTGTGGTCGCCAGCGAGCCCTTCACAGATGAGAGGCTGACCAAAGAAGAGTGGGAAGAGAGGAAATCAAGTAAGTGTGCGTGAGTGAGAGAGTGAGGGAGCAAGAAATGGAGTGATAAGAAGAAGGTTAACAAAAAAATATCACTATTTTTAAAATACAAAGTTTATATTAAGTGTAATTACTTTGGATCAGTCATGTGATCACATTTGTAATAGATCTAGAATGACAATAATAAATCTGTGCGATTATAAATAGTTTTTTCCAATTGTTCTAGTTTAGCGCGAAATCTGGCCCAATTAAGTACATTTATAATACCGCTGAGGGGTAAAGCGATTGGCTTCTGGACCGGGTTCGAATCTTGGTGAAGACTGGGATTTTTAATTTCGGGATCTTTGGGCACCTCCGAGTCCACCCCCCTCTAATGTGGAGAAAAGTGAAGGCGGTTGGTCGTTGTGCTGGCCACATGACACCCTCTTTAACCGTTGGCCACAGAAACAGATGACCTTTACATTATCTGCCCTATAGACCACAGAGTCTGAATGGAGAACTTTACTTTATAATAATTTATATTGATATTTATATATCTAATTTTTAATGAAGTCCAAAAAATATCAATTAGGGATTAAATAATCTACAATCATTGCCGAGTCTTATTTGTTGACTTCAATCCCTCTCAGGTACTCCCTACCAGTCACTGCCCATCTTGTCCAGATGTCGTAAACAGTGGGGAGCAACTGGAGCCATCGTCCGAATGTTGGCCAGAAAACTGTGTAAGTTCTGTCTTCATGTTGTCCCGGAAGCTGTTTTTATTTTTACGTGTCTGTTTATTTCTGCACCGGATCTCGAGAAGTGACGTCGCCATTATGGTATTCATCATTTGAGAGGTGGGCTGGAAGACGTAAGCAGGTCGCAGTTAGTTCCCCTACACTGATTGATCAGTTTTAAAGGAATACTTATTCCCTCCCTTCCCCCCAAACCCTCTTTCTGCTGCAGTGCTGATGGGTGTATTGAACGACGAACACCTGATCGTTGAGGCGACCTACGAGAGGCTGAGGCGTTTACAGAGCAAAAACAGCCGAGCCATCTCCTGGGTAATAAGTGGAGAGAAAAACAAGGAAAAACTGGTAAAGTTTACATTGCAATAATGAGATACTATTTGGTGGAGTTTAGTTTATTCATCATTTGATATGACAATTGATCTAGATGTTTTTAGTGCACATTCCCTGACCTTAAATAAAGAGGTCATAGGTTGACCATGTGTCACTGCCCCGACCCTCTACCTTGCTGATGTGATTCAACGAAATGCTGTGTAATATGTTTGGCACCAACTCAGTTGTAGGAAATAATATACATATATAATTCTCTTCATGGCTCAAGAGTTTGGACACCAAGTAATGGAAAGATCACTCTTAATTTCTGCAAGTCGGGCGGACTAGAGTTACCCCACAAAAGCGCAAAACCTGCACACTGTACAAGCTCTGATTACTGTCACCTATTCCGTGCACTGTTATTCATGTCAATAAAAGTTTCTATATTGAACGCTTCCAGGGAACTAGTTATCAGTCTCAAAAACATTGTAAAAATTAAAAATATGAAACTCACTTTAAAACGTTTATATTTTTTAGCGGCTAATAATTATTATTATTATTACAAATTTATTTACCAATGTTCTGGAAGAAAATAGTTTAACTGGAATAATCTCAGAACATGAGTTTAACTGCACAGAACCTGGGAAATAGCTGGGTCTTTATCAGGGAAATGGGACAGACTGCTAGAGTCTGAGTAAGTTAATTTGAGAATAAAAAGTATACATGCAAATATTTATATCATATTTGTATTATTCCTTCATTTACTAAAACTAGAGTTTAACAAAATTTGAATTACAATTAAGCTGATATTAAGACTTGTAACTTGTATAGATTTTAGTTAAAGTCTTGTTTGTGGCTCCCGAGTAGAGGTGGGGGGGGGGGAGAAGCTTTGAAAGATGAAGTGCATGACCTGACCTAATGTGTGCCGATGTGCTATATGTACAAATACTCCTTATTCCCTCGTGCTATTAGAGCATGGAATGGGTTCCCTGAGTCAGCCATGAAAACCAATGACTTGGCAGAGTCACTCATTGATTAACACTTGCATGACTAGATTGACGCGTAGGACGTATTCCTCTTCTTTGTTGAAACGTCTGTAATTTATAAGAAAAGAGATAAGATAAGATAATCCTAATCAGCGTTTCTTCTTGTCTCTAGGAGTGGGCCCAGAGTCAGCTGCTACACGTAGTCCTGCCCCCTGCCCTCAAGGAGTGGGATCAACTGATTCAGAAGACTAGAGGACCATTCATTGCTGCCTCAGGAGTAAGTCAGTGCAGAGATGCCAATGGTGCCTTAGTGATTCCCCCCAATATCCCGTCCGCGGGTAGTATCCGGCTTGTGACACGGTGTTATCTGCCCCTTGATACTCCTGCCCACATTAGATAATGTTGGATACTCCTGCCCACAGAACATAATGTTAGATAGGCTACTCCTGCCCAAAGAAGATAATGTTTGATACGCCTGCCCGAAGAAGATAATGTTAGATATTCCCGCCCACAGAAGATAATGTTTTGATAATCCTGCCCACAGAAGATAATGAATCACGAATAACCACGAGGACAACCTGGCCAACCAATCAGTGCTCTCGTAATGTTCTAATATTCATGTAAAAAAAAAACTTTTATAATAATAGGGCAAGCAAAAGATTTCAAAATAGATAAAAGGGAGGTGATCAGCGAAATAAAATCGTAATTAGAATTAATGAAGAGGAATTTGTTTTTGTTTTATATGTGAACCTTCTCAAATTTATGAAGGAAAAAAAACAGAGTGGAAAGATGGTATTCTATGCGTAATATTGGAAAGATGGTATTCTATGCGTAACTTGATGCGTTTTCTGACTCCTTAGATGACAATGGCTGACCTGGCTATCGTGGACTTCCTGGACCAGTGCTCATCACACCTGATGATTGACACCCTGATGTCGGACTACATGGCCGTCATTGACCTGATCACAGTCATCAAGAACAACCCGAGTGTCAGGAAGTACAGCGACGACCGCCATGAAGATTGAGAACCGTTTCGGCCAGTGGATTGTCTCTACATACTTAAACTACTCTCTAGTACTATCAAATCAGTTTTGTTTTGTCCCTTGTTAGGGAATGGGCATGTATTTTAGGATCTCGTGTGAAAAATACATTAATCGAAAGAATAATCAGACATTATGGAATATTTCTGCTTTGGTTCTTGATCTAATGACCATTTTAACTGTTTCATTTTTTACGGTACATTAATTGTCTTAAGTTGAGTTTCTGACAAGTTTATGATTAATTTTGGTCGTAGACCTAACTGGATACTAAGAAGTGTCAGGGGGGGCCCCCCAAGCAAATATTAGAATCCCTTGGGGTTTCATCACTTTTAAGATTAGTACTTTCTTATTTCGGTTATAGCAGGGCTGAGTGGTAAAGCTCTCGTCTTTCAAACCGAGAATCTTGGGTTCGAATCCCGGTGAAGACAGATTTTGAAATTAGATATTTCTAGGGCATTCCAAGTCAGTAAAGGTGGTTGTGTTGGCAGATGACAACCTCGTTAATCGTCGGCCACTGGAACAGATGACCATTACTGTTTACATCATCTACCCTATAGATCGCAAGGTCTGAAAGGAGTATTTAAACATTTTTTTTAATGTGTATTTCATCAAAGCTGTTAAGAAAAAAAACAAAAGACCTAATTGAAACATTGTGCAGAATGCAGTATGTTGTAGTATCAATAACGTAGAAACGTTAGTCCCGTTAGGATTGTACAATTATTTTTCATATATATCAAACAACAACAAACATGCAGGCAGCGAGGTGAAATGTGTGAGTTTACATTTCTTAGCAAGTCAATTTTTGGTACCATTAAAATAATTTTAGTCATTAAACAAAGGGAGACTACTATTTACATATAAAGTTAAGATTGGTAAAGTAAAAATTCCACACTTATGTCCCCTGAATATAAAGAGGGTCATTACATTAATGATTAAGACTACACATTTGTAGATGACCGCTATCTTTTGTGTACATTTCTTCAGCTAAATCTTTACCTAGAAAACTCCAATAAATTGATTGTATGAATACGCTTGGCCTGATATATTATAAGATGAACACAGCAAGGTAAACACATTTGCTCTTTACAATTGAAGTCCTTCCTTTAAGCACCGGTTGGGATATGCAGACGTGAGTTCGTTGACATGGAAATACATGTATGTGTATTTTTTTTTAATAACCTATATAAATGTAATTGTAACAAAGGCATAAAGCAAAGATGAGTTTCTTGGAAGATTATTTTTTTTCTAGCAGATGCAACTGAACTTTGAAAACAAAAATTACTTCTAGTTACTGGGGATAAAATAATTTTAATCTCCTTAACAGATAAGTTGGCTATCTTGAATGAAAATTAAATCATACTAATAATATAACAACTATGTGTGCCCAAAAGGAATCTATTTTTTTCTTTCCGATTTGATACTGGGATGGACTAAGCCTCGTTTACACGATGAAGATCTCTAATTGGCTTTGATTTTCAGAAAGTTTATTTTCAAAATTAAAATAATGTATCCTTAATTAAGGACAGTACCCAAAATTTGTCCAGTAGATTTTACAAGCAGATGAAGTAAAACTTAGAAAAAGATCGATTTCCAGTTTGTTCTGTCAGTAAATAGGCCTACGTACAGCTCGTCAGCGGGAAGTAACTAGTCGCGTTCAGATGCATCACAAAAACAGCTAAAAGCAAAAATTATACAATATCACATAAGCGACTGAGGTCAGAGGTCACCTAGACAGAATTGGAGTCGGCATACTAATGTCGTGTTACAATCTTTTGACAGGCGCCCAAAATCCGTGTTTTATTTGACATTTGCAGTTGCAATAATAAAATATTTGTTTCCTACAAGAGGATACATTTAGGGATGTGTCACATCTGTAGTCATCGTTTTGTCTTGGGTGGCACTCGTAGTGCTCACCTCGACCGAGGAGCTAATCACAAGAACGTGCGTTTTGGAGGTCTCCTGAAAAAACGCTGGATAAGGAATCGGCTCAACTAATATTGTCTTGCCTTCAGTCATAGTGGGATTAACGCTGGTGGTAGGATCCACTGACGTCTTCGATTCAGTTGGCTTAGCACATTTGGACTGTAATTCATTCACTGTAGTCATGACGCCAGCCAATGTGGATTGTAGGCCGACTATTGTGGTCAGCACGCCATCTAGTGTTGACTTCACATCTCTTAAAACGGCCTTTATATCAGCACACTCTGTACGGGGGTCCTCTCTGGAGAATGTTGATTGTACATCAGTTACAGTGGGCCTCAAGTGAGGCAATGGAGTCTGCATGCCAACTTCTGTGGGCTTCGAGGTTAATGTTGACTGAATATCAACTACTGTAGACTCTAAGAATTCTACCGAAGACTGCAAGTCCCCTGCTGTGGGTTTCAAATGATTCAATAAAGACTGGGCCTCGGCTTCTGTGCCAGCTAACGAATGCTTGACGTCATCTATAAAAGGCAGCACGTTTACAATTGGCTGCTTTGAGGAATATAATGATGACTGTAACTCAGGTAACAAGGGCTTGGAGTCATCTGATGGAGAAAGCTGGTTAGTTATTGTCAGTTGTACGTCATTTAATGATGTCTGATCTTGAGATGGCGTTGGCTTGGTGTCAACTGGAGCAGACACTGTGTTAGCCAGTGTGACCTCAAGACTATCACTACTTTGATTCACTTCATTGAGACTTGGAGTTGGCTCTGTTTTAGCAAGAGTTGAAATGTTAATGGTCGGGCTGGCTCCTTCGAAAGTTAGATCACTTGTGACATAGTGAGGCCAGGTTCTGATTTCTGCGTACAAAGCATCGCCCGGACAGGCGGTACTTGGCTTCATGTCACGGTGGCCTCTTAAGGTGTAGTTCCTGTCTATTTTTCCCATGTCAACTCCACACTTAATCAACATCTTGACCGTGTCCATTTGGATATTTGGAGGCAAGTGGTCCATGAAATCACCAGACAAACAGAAACCTGAATATGTATTTAAAAAAAAGATAACACATCTGAAGATGAAAAGATCTAGGCTACTGATGAAATGATCTAGGCTACTGATGAAATGATCTAGGCTACTGATGAAATGATCTAGGCTACTGATGAAATGATCTAGGCAACTGATGAAATGATCTGGGCTACTGATGAAATGATATAGTCAGGGCAGGATTTAAGGGAGGACGAGCGGGGCTACGACCCTGGGTTCTCCACAAGAAAGGGGCCCCCTACACACATAAAAAAAAAAGATTTAAAAAATACATATCCGAATTTCGACGGGTCGAAAACTTTCAAGTTGTTTTTTTTTCTTACATTTTTTGTTCGCATTTTTTCGACTTTTATTAAACCTTTCGAAAAATTGTAGTGGCTTCCACAAAAATCCTGACCCGGGGCCTCAATATACTTAAATCCGGCCCTGTGTCTACCACATAAACCAAAAAGAAAATAAAACGAATTACCTAAGCCAACGGAATTGAACCCCAGCGTATGTGCTCCAATCCTGTCCCAGCCACGGCCCTCAAACACTGTGCCGTCACCTCCGACGACGAAACTGTAGCCAATGTCGTCCCAACCTAGATGAAGAAATGTGTAATTGAACAAAACTATTATGAACATAGACACTAAATCAGGGGTTCTCAACTTGTGGGTCGCGACCCCCTTGGGGGTCGATTGACGATTAGCCAGGGGTCGCCTAAGACCATCGAAAATATGGATTGTTTTTGTTTTTCCTTCTATTGCTGTATGTGTGTGTGGGGGGGTCGCGGCAGAGTGTGGGGGGGTCGCGGCAGAGTGGGGGGGGGGGGTCGCGGCAGAGTGGGGGGGGGGGTCGCTAAAGAGTGGGGGATTGTAAAAAAGGGGTCGCCGAGCATAAAAGGTTGAGAACCGCTGCACTAGATAAATATTTTCTTGTTCTGTTGTTTACATCTTTGAAGGCACTGTCAGGGGTCAAGGTCCGCTTTAGGTTATCTGCCAATGAACTTCTACTATTCTACCTTAATTGTTCAATTATATAGTTGCGTAGGCCAATGCTCATATTTTATTTTATCTTTCATCTGATTTAGATGTTTGTGTAAATCTCCCTCTAATTTAGTGACTATGTTTTACGACATTTTAGTAATATATATATATAGGGCCTATATATTAATGATTTGATACTAATCGAAAATAATTTTTATTTAAATGACATTCTATGGGAGATAATGTAGATAGACTCTGTTACAATGTTTAATTTATTATGGAGTTTCGCCCCTTTTATTAATTTCGGTGTTTTAGTTCTTTAAATGAAGTATAAAGCTTTTAATGCGTTACACAATAGAATACCGTAAGATAGTCTTCAAATTGCTTTCCAGCTCTTTCCCGCGCTCCCATCTTAATCTAGAATACTGCGTCACCATGTTATTTTTGGTCTTCCTCTGCGCCTTACGCCCTGATTGTTCCAATCTAAAGTAGGTCTAGCTCTGTTGTCGCCATTTTTTTCTTAGGGTGTGACCGATCCATCTAACAATTTATTTCTAAAACCCCGATGAAATCAAAGCGTAAATCGTTCGCATCCGAACTGGACACAACAAAATGAGACAACACTTGTTCCGGAAGGAAATACAAACTGGAACCAGCGAAAGAACCCTTGTGGAAGTTGACCACTAAAGTGCCTTTGTGGAAGTTGACCACTAAAGTGCCCTTGTGGAAGTTGACCACTAAAGAGCCCTTGTGGAAGTTGACCACTTAAGTGCCTTTGTGGAAGTTGACCACTTAAGTGCCTTTGTGGAAGTTGACCACTAAAGTGCCCTCGTGGATGTTGACTACTAAAGTGCCCTCGTGGATGTTGACCACTAAAGTGCCCTCGTGGAAGTTGACCACTTAAGTGCCCTTGTGGATGTTGGCCACTAAAGTGCCCTTGTGGATGTTGACTATTGAAAATAACCTTGTGGATGTTGACCACGCCTTTCAAATCTGCATACTTTTGTTACAAGGCTTCCATCAACTCTGTCTGTCTGTCTGGTACAAAGTTTTTACACGTTACTTTTCACATACCAAATCTCTGATCAATTTGAAACTTTGCATTTATTCATTGGCATAGACAAGACATGAATAAATTTTTAAAAAATCAATTAGTCGGTTACGTACTGGTAATTAAGTATTTCGCTTGATACCTACAAGGGATATAAATCCTTCAGTATTCACAGATAATGGCTAAATATGTAGGGTTTCGTCCTTTGGATAAATGAACACCTTATTTCTCCCACATCTCAGATCAAGTTGAAACATTGAACAATTATTTACTATACCTAACAAAACAAGTATCAACTACAATATTAACCAATTAGTCAATTAATTATTTGTAATTAATGATTTTGATAGATATTTAAACTAGAAATAACTTCTACATTATTGATTGCTATAGTTGTAAGTGCGAAGTTCTTTCCCTTTCTCTTAGATAAGATCTGCTTGTTTTAAATAGCTCTATTTGTATGGAGGCATCGGCGGCCTTAGGGGCCACGTGATAATGAGAATCTTGCAGCCTGGGTCAGCCCATCAGGCGTAACATTCGCAGCCCTAGTATGACACTAGCCTTCGTTTCTGTGGGGAGACGCTTGATCAGTTAACCATTGCGCTGTCGTTTATGTCAGACATAGCACTGATTGTTATTTGTAGCCCGCAGTTAATCATCTAACCGACGTAAGATTAAACAAGAACAAACAATAGTCATTGTACCAGGAACTGTTCTTTCGTTTTGATTCAATCGGATCTGAGCAAATATTACCATTAATGCAAAACGTCAGGCACTATTTGGGGGCCGAAATTACATATAAGTCCTTCGTGAGAAAATAGATGTTATCGTCTCCTGAGCCATATCAAAAGAGTTGACTTGACTACTTTAAAATGTTACTGATAATAGGTGCAAGAGAAAGTGGGAGGTTTTTTTTTTTAGTGCTGGAGATGTGGGTGTTGAGCTGACAATTGGATTAACTTCCTTCCCTTTTATGACATCACGCAGAGCGACGCCCAAAACTAAATAAATTTAAAAAAAAAAGGAGCCAACTTCAATAGTGAATAATTTTAAACTGATTTAAAAACCTAATTAAATCTGTTCCTGGTGTCTAGCATGCAGTTTATTTCAAACTGAAACAGATGAAGCATATAGATCTGTTCAAGTACTGTGTATTTCCTCTATTGGAATCTATGAATTAAACACAGTTTGCATGGTCACCAATAGGAATATATTCCTTCATAAATATCCAACTACTATTAAAATAATTCCATTCCATTTTCACACAAAAAACAAATGTAAAAGGAAGCAATATCACCGAGGACCTACAGCGGAAGAGAATACAAATATTTTTGTTACATTCAGTAACAGTAGTACAGAACTCTAGTGGGTGGTAACGTAGGTACAGTGGTTCAGTGGTACAGTAGCGTAGTGGTACAGTAGTATAGTGATACAGTACTACAGTGATACAGTGTGTGGACCACTAGTATAATGGTGCAGTAGTACAGTGTTACAGTAGTACAATAATATACTGTAATAGTAGTACAGTAGTACTGTGGTAAACAACCTGTTTCGGTCTTTGGGTGACAAGTGTCACCAACTGTAAAACCAAAAAAAAAAAAACGTCATATGGTACTGAAATTTCAAAGTACTGGATAACATCGTGTCACGGGCCGGATGTGGCCCGCAGGCCTTAGTTTGGGAAACACTTGTTTATTATTTCGTGTTATGTCTCTCTTGTGTACTTTGCGTAGCACACAGTTACAGCAGTGCTACCTCTACCGTCCATGTGAAAGTCCTGGTAGCAACGCAAGCACACATCTACGTGTTACAGTGCTACCTCTAGCGTCCATGTGAAAGTCCTGGTAGCAACGCAAGCACACATCTACGTGTTACAGTGCTACCTCTAGCGTCCATGTGAAAGTCCTGGTAGCAACGCAAGCACACATCTACGTGTTACAGTGCTACCTCTAGCGTCCATGTGAAAGTTCTGGTAGCAACGCATGCACACATCTACGTGTTACAGTGCTACCTCTAGCGTCCATGTGAAAGTCCTGGTAGCAACGCAAGCACACATCTACGTGTTACAGTGCTACCTCTAGCGTCCATGTGAAAGTCCTGATAGCAACGCAAGCACACATCTACGTATTGCAGTGTTACCTCTACCGTCCATGTGAAAGTCCTGATAGCAACGCAAGCACATATCTACGTATTGCAGTGTTACCTCTACCGTTCATGTGAAAGTCCTGGTAGCCTCTCACCACTTTGCTGCAGACAGACTTGTTGAAACACTCTGCACCGGCGGAGTGGTGGATAAACACGTAGGGTACCGGCTGCTTGGGTAGGTAGCTCACAGACCTGGGCGCCCTGGCGCCCCATTCTTCCCTAGTGACGATGTTGAGACACGCTCCTGCCAATGCAAAAATAAACAAAACAAATAGATATGTATATTAATGTATAATGAAAATTGTAAATGTCTGTATGTGTGAAAGAACTAAGGAATTATAGAAAGGGTGAAAAAAGAGGCTTATACAAACATATACTCAAACTTTTACTATTGCTACGCTGGAAATAATTTAAACTTTACTGAAACCATTATTTGTATGTAAAAAGGGGTAAAGTACTTCTCAGGCCTAGTGATATATAGGGCAGATTATATCAACGGTTAACGAGACTGCGATGTGGCCAACACAACGATCCACCCTCCCTTTCTTTCCACAACTAATGTAAGGAGCCATAAGAGTTGGGTGGACTCAGGAGCGTCAGCAAAAAAACCCAGAGAACAAAAACCCAGTTCAATTAAGTGACACTTTCAGGGAAACGAAGATTGACAGGGAACTACGAAGAGGTTGTATAAACTGACTTAAATCGTATTTAATGTGCAAACCGCCAACAGTGACGCAACTACTGCAAGAGTAAACACAGCCAGGTCACTGAGTCCTGCACCAACACGAGTCAGCCTAGACTACACGGCCTACTTTGACCTGTGCCTGTTTGTTACAGGCAGTCACTCCAATTGATAATTAGTTCGTAATGACAATATTAATTTGCAATAATAATAAATATAGGAATCACGTATTCTATTGGTCTCATTGCATTGTAAAAATAATATACAATTTCTTTTTACTATTTCAAAGCGAGAATCGACAAAAAGGTGGTCACACTTTGTCATCAGTGTATCTATAATTAAAAAATGCCCTTGTACCTTAGCGAACTGATCACTCCATATGTTTCTAAGAGAGCCCAGCGCTCAATGGACTCAACGCTTCTAGTGGTGCCACGTTTCTCCCTCAAAAGCAACGGTCTGCGGGCTTTTTCAGTGCACGGACCAAAGGTTTGGAACTCACTCCCCATTGATCTCAGACAGACAACATTCTACACTATATTCAAGAAGAACATTACCCAGGTACGCTGTTCTGCCTCATCGTGGCACCTGGGTGGAAACGGCTACTTGAGGGGGTAGCTAGGCTAAATGAATGGCGAAACATAACTCCCGTGGGGGTGCCCACGGGTAGACGAGAGTCCACCCATTGCACGGGCGGGGTTGCAAAAAAAGTCCCCACAAACCTGTCACACATCCATGCGCCGTTCCTCAAAGGACCGTTGCATAAATGGCGAGTCCCCCACGGCTAGCTTGGTATAACGAAGGAAAATGACGGAGGCTCCCGATGTCCTCGGCCTTCGGCCATGAACGGCGAATCATGTGTCGGGGGCCAAAGGCATTGGAAACAGCAATGTTTCACATAGGCATTGACTTGGGTCCCTCTCAAACAGAACTGTGCGTTCACACAGGTTTTTTTTTTTTTTTTTACTGTTCGGCTGGACGACCAAACAGGTTTTTTTTCAAACTTAGGACTCGAAGAGTCTTCGGCTCAGCCCTTGGACATCACAAGAAGAAGAAGAACATTAAGACCTATCTGTTAAAAACTTGTGTAGATTAGTTTGTCATTTTTTGCTCTCTTGTTTATGTTTGTAATGTTATCACAGCGCCTTGAGCCAACATTTTGTTTGTTATCAGGCTCTATAAATTCCTCATTAATCTTCGGACTCAAACCTTATATATATATATATATATATATATATATATATATATATATATATATATATATATATATATATATATATATATATATATATATATATATATATATATATATATATATATATATATATATATATATATATTGTAGAGATGTAAGTGTCTAAACTGAGTCTGTACTGTTCAGCAAATAGGTTGCGTGTTTCTGTACGCGTCAAATTACTAGCGAGTTCTTGATTACAGACGTGTAGACGAATAATACAACTCCACAAATAGAGTGAACAACCAACAGGTGTATGAAGTATAACTGTTTAATTCACAACGTATAAAAAAAATAATTAATTAATAAGCAATTTTTATTGATTCGTGTCTTGTCTCTGCAGGGTGTACGAAACATAGTGTCATTAGTCCTCTGCAAGATATTTGTATCAATGTCATCAGCTCTCTACAACGTGTTTGTCAATGTACCCTTTGCATCACATAAAAAAATGCTATCCACCAGAGCAGGGGTGGGCTGGCTATTTGGGCATTCGGGCAAATGCCCGCTGGGCCGGTACCCAAGTGGGCTGGTAGGGTCACTAAAGGGCCGCATGGATGCCATTATAGCAGGCATCAAATTGTTAAAGCCTTATAAACACTTTATAAAATGGCCCTCTGAGCGTTGTGTTAAAACAAAACGTTCACAGACTCTACAGTGTAAAACTATTTTAATGTAACACATTTTCCTAATATTGTGATAGTCTACATCCGTAGATAGTGCTACTAGTAAGGCTTCATCCTTTTAGGGCCTACACATTTAGCGATTAAAAGGCAACATAAGGCATATATTTGTATAAAGATTTAGAGTTCACTGTATGCATGCATATCGATACATTATCAAACTTAGCATAATGACTTAGAGGACAGGTAGCCTAGGTCTAGAATGCCATCATATGATATACAAGTTATGGGTCGATTGTATAGAAATGCCCGGGCCGATTTCGACACCCAGTCCGACCCTGCACCAGAGCCTATAATTGCGTTGATAGCGAATTAAATTACATAAAGACAAACGTGTTGGTTTAAACCATTTAATAAACATTTTACTTAACGTAAAATATAGTCAATTTTCTTTTTAATTAAATAAACAAAACAGTAGACATGTACTATTTACATTAGATTTTTACCAAATTATTAAATTTTTACTACCTCTACTATTTTAACTGTGAATAGACCTTGATTTTAATGACTTGACTGTATGGAATTTGGCCCTTGTTGTGTGGAGGGAGAGTGGCCCTTGAGGGACTGCAGGCACGACATGGCCTAAATTGTGCCGATGTGCCCAAAATCACAAAATCACCAAATCACCATGCGATTTATGCGGGGAAATGTATGATGAGTTTATCTAATGATGTGAAGCTAATCTGTTTCTGTGGCCGACGGTTAAAAAGGATGTCATGTGGCTAGCACAACGACCTACCGCCTTTATTTCGACAACGCATGTCAGGTACCCCACTTAAGTAAGTAAAAGTAAAGTTCCCCCTTCAGACCTTGTGGTCTATAGGGCAGATGATGTAAAGGTCATCTGTTTCTGTGGCCTACGGTTAACAAGGGTGTCTTGTGGCCAGCACAACGATCAACCGCCTTTACTTTTCCTTAACTAATGTCAGGGCTGGGTCGACTCAGAGGCGCCCGAAGATCCCGAAATTAAAAATCCCAGTCTTCACCAGGATTCGAACCCAGGTCCGGAAGCCAAGCGCTTTACCGCTCGATTCTGGTGCCAAGCTTTGTACCACTCAGCCACAACCCCCCCCCCCCCCAGCGTGCTAAGGTTACACTAACTACTAACATAAAACACTAAGACCATTTGAAATCTCTCTTACCTTCCAGCCCAGAAATAAAGACGATAGAAATGAAACAGAAACTGTTCAGCGTAGGACTACTTAGTAGGAATGTCATAGCGGTGACCGATCACGTTCTGATTACGAAGCAAGACCCTCCGACTACCACAGCGGATCAAGCGAGGAAACTACACGCTACTCTGATTGCACTCGTTTCACATCAACAATTGAACTTCAAGCTTTAGTCCCCGTACCGAAAGGGATAACGGATTTTTCCCCAATCCTCTCCTCACATTTGTCTTGTGGTATGCGTGTGCATGCCATTTAGTAAGTGAGAGGTGCTTGGAGGTGGTGAATAGGTGGAGGTGCTCGATTTCCAATTTTTTTATTTAAATAGTTCTATTTTTTTTGTCCTATTGTTTTTTTTTAAAGTGTCACCGATTCTAAGAAAAGGCTTCTGCCTGGTCGTGTAGTATCTGCTAAGGACTATTGTTTCGATGGTTCCTAGTTCCAACCCTGGCCGCTGCCGTAGCCCGACGTCCTGCGGGAGATTTGGATTCCGATGTAATAATCCTTAATACTGAAGGATGAAGGAACACCCAAAACATGTCAAACAAACAGTAGTGTTTTAATTAGATCCTTATATACTTCTGTATATAATTCATTGGTGCAGAGTGCGGAATATGGAGCGTGCCAGACTAGTAATATAATAGAATTTAAAACCGTAAAATGTGTTCAAGGAAAACTTTTGGTGCGTCTGTATATTTACTTGCTGGGTTTTACAGATAATTTTCTTTTTGCAATAGCGTTTTCGGACGTTCTATCAATGATTGTATCATCACCTAATGCAAATTATAATACACACCCTCCAGGACATGCAACACTCTTCAGGACACGCAACACTCTCCAAGACATAAACACTATCCAGGACACGCAACACTATCCAGACATAAACACTATCCAGGACATGCAACAGCATCCAGGATATAAACACTTAAGCGTACAAAAAGAAATGGTGACTCGGCTTTCATAGAAAGAGTAAGCTTTAACTATAGAGGTAATAACCAACCACTGGGAGCACACTTCAAGTCAAGTGTGTATGGGTTGGAGTGTGCGTGGTGTTGGATTGTTTTTCTTCTTTTTCTTCATCGTTCTCATTATTATGTTAGAGCGTTCAGATGAGTAGACCAATACATGAGATGAACTGCGCAGTGGTTTCCAAATCAGGGAGCTCTCCATATAGTTTTCTTTCTATTGGGGTGATTGTTGATCTATGTTGGAGTTGGATTGTTGAACAAAAGGTTATGGATAGGACATTTCAGTATGTACATTGTTTTGAGAAAACACGATTCCGATTAAAAAAAAAAGTAAAATCAATCTCTAACAATCTATAAGAAGTAAACAATACCAATCTCTAACAATCTCTTAGACATAAACAATACCAATCTCTAACAATCTTTCAGACATAAACACTCTTACAATCTATTAGACATAAACAATACCAATCTCTAACAATCGTTCAGACATAAACAATACCAATCTCTAACAATCTATAAGACATAAACAATACCAATCTCTAACAATCTATTGGACATAAACAATACCAATATCTAACAATCTTTCAGACATAAACAATACCAATCTCTAACAATCTACTAGACATAAACAATACCAAACTCTAACAATCGTTCAGACATAAACAATACCAATCTCTAACAATCTGGCTGGCTGCCTGGTCGTGTGGTTTGCGCGCTGGACTGTCGTTCGGATTTATCGACGGTCGAGGGTTCAAACCCTGCCCGCTCCCATCCCCCGTCGTCCTGCGGGAGGTTTGGACTAGGAAGTAAACTATCTTCAACTCTGAAGGAACATCCGAAATATGTAAAACATTTTAAAAACATTTTTACAATCTTTAAGACAAACAATAACAATCTCTAACAATCTCTTAGACATAAACAATACCAATCTCTAACAATCTTTCAGACATAAACAATACCAATCTCTTACAATCTAAAAGACATAAACAATACCAATCTCTAACAATCTATTAGACTTAAACAATACCAATCTCTAACAATCTATTAGACATAAACAATACCAATCTCTAACAATCTATTAGACATAAACAATACCAATCTCTAACAATCTATTAGACATAAACAATACCAATCTCTAACAATCTATTAGAGATAAACAATACCAATCTCTAACAATCTTTAGAACATAAACAATAACAATCTCTTACAATCTCTTAGACATAAACAATACCAATCTCTAACAATCTATTAGATATAAACAATACCAATCTCTAACAATCGTTCAGACATAAACAATACCAATCTCTAACAATCTCTTAGACATAAACAATACCAATATCTAACAATCGTTCAGACATAAACAAAAACAATCTCTAACAATCATTCAGACATAAACAATACCAAACTCTAACAATCTATAAGACATAAACAATACCAATCTCTAACAATCTATTGGACAGAAACAATACCAATATCTAACAATCGTTCAGACATAAACAATACCAATATCTAACAATCATTTAGACATAAACAATACCAAACTCTAACAATCTATTAGACATAAACAATACCAATCTCTTACAATCTATTAGACATAAACAATACCAATCTCTAACAATCTATAAGAAGTAAACAATACCAATATCTAACAATTTTTCAGACATAAACAATACCAATCTTTAACAATCTATGAGACATAAACAATACCGAACTCTAACAATCTATTAGAAGTAAACAATACCCATCTCTACCCATCAGTAGACAATACAAATAACCATCTCCAACAATCAATCAGTCAACAACAGTTCGATGGACAAACATTGTGCCATCAAATGAAAGCCTGGCCAAGGTAATAAATTATGATCTCGTCAAAGTCTCCAAGGCGTCTAAGCCACACATCAGAGAAGCAACAGGTGTTCACAAATTGTAAGCGTCGTTCTAAAACTCAAATCTCTTTACGCGTTCCTATAGTCCACGCTGTGTCCAGTCCTGGTGATAAATACAAAAACAAATGTCCAGTTCGTATTAACTGTTGTCAGCATATAGACCTTTAGACTTTGTGTATAAAATAGAAATAGTGGACAGCAAGTCAGGTGGCGTTGACCAGCACAAGTGCTGCTCGTAGAGTTCAAAGTGCATTATGAAAAGGTTAGTAGCCTACTCTATAGCCTTGCTCGCAATTATTAAGCGTATACTCCTAGAGACGGCACTAGATGTAGATACATACAGTATCTGGCCTTACATTAAGATTATGACAATATCAATATTATAAGTACGGCCTAACATTGAGATGTTTACGATACCAACCGAAATAGCCTACGGCTCTTGGCAACTATTTGACAAATAAAATGACACAAAAAGTGCGGAACTCAGAGTGCTGAGTGGGTCGCTCTTTTAAGTATATCCCCCCCCCCGCTCTTTTTTTAAACACGCACACATATTTTTTTTTCGCCTTCTCTCTCTCTGTCTCCGCTCTTTCTCTTCTTGGTTTGCTACTTAGCTTCTAGTGCATTCTCCATAGCCTGTCTCTCCATGTGTACAAGTAGTTTGCTCATCTTAAATACAAATGAACAGAGTATTATGTAACATGTTGTATGAAAAAGAATGATAGAAGGGAAATGTTATAAGGAGAAGAGAAAGGTAGTGGCCAATGTTATATGAAGTTAGGAATGGTAGTGGCCAATGTTATATGAAGTTAGGAATGGTAGTGGCAAATGTTATATGAAGTTGGGAATGGTAGATGCAGGGTTTACATTTGATATCAAAGTATCCATTCTCACTTTTTTTAAATAATTGAGATGAATAGTACATAAAAACGCTGACAAGAATAGCATTGACACTACAATAACTAGTATAGACTTTACAAAAAATGCATCATTCAGTGACTTTATAATTTTTTTTTTCTTATAGATGGCCGTTTCTGTGTGTGCTTATACTATATGTATGTCTGATTTTATGTTGTTTTTGTGTGTCTTTGATTTATTATAACAATGCTGAAGGAAAATACTTTGAAATCAAACATCATTTCCATTTATAGACCACAATAAGCTCATAAAGTAAATAAAAACAAGGTTACAAAGACAGTTTGTGTGGAAACACAAACTCAAAATCGGCCCCCGAAGTGGTCCACCCAGGCAGGTAAAAAGCAGGTTTCAATATTTTCAGAAAGAACATCAGAATGAAATTCTATCAAAGACAAATAACAGAAAGGAATGGAGAAAAAGGTTGACAGATCTTGTGTGATGCCCCAGCAGACCAAAGGTTATGTGAAAGTGAATGTGAAGGTGGATGCGAACCTGGCCTAACTGATGTCTTATAATGAATATCTAATTGATCTAATTGTTTTGTAAAGGGTCAATCTCTTATTCAAATACTCAAGAAAAAAACAACATTTCCGTAAAAAAAATATAAATGTTTCCTTTTTTTTTTTTAAGGATAAATGTTTCCGTTCGTAAAGTGTCCCTAGGTAGTATTACGGCACGGAAGTTGACGTAGTAATATCGAAAAACTAATTAATTGTTGTTTTAAATTATGTCCAACTTATATGCATACTAAATAGATTTTTCTCTTTTTAAAAAAGTAAAAATTGTTGTGCGTGTACATGTAGTTGTTATTATGACAGAACTTACTTAAACTTAGCAATACAAATGTAAAAAAAAATGTTTGATAAAAAAATTTAAAATTATTTTCATAAATGTGTTAAAAAATATGGTCAATAGTAGTATTCCCTACTAAAGAGCCTTCCGCGTTTGTTGCTTTTAATACGGTAGTGAATAGTTGTAAAAGTGGTGTATTTTTATGAAAAAAAAACTGCTTGTATAAGTGATTTAAAAAATTAGATCTTTCGCTTTCAGAAAAGAAAAAAAGTAGCCGTTGCATCAGAACTTTGAATGGTCTAAAATATTGTGATCTCGGATTTTCACTATCTTTTCTAGTTTACGAGATCTAAACGGGACGGAAGGACGGACATTCCACACAAAACTAATAGCGTCTTTTCCCCTTTCGGAGGCCGCTAAAAAGGGAATCTTTTCCGGTTTAAAAGTTATTAAAAAAAAAAAAAAAAGCAAGGGAAGACAATAGGCGGGTTCAGTCAATAAGTATCAAGCTTCATCTTAAATCTATTTTTGGGAATCTATTATTGAAATTAAAGTTCGATCGACGTAACAGAGGTACCCTGCGGAAACGCCAGCTTAGGCGCCAACTTGCTTTAACTGACATTGAAGAGAGCACCTGGCTGCAGTCGGCATCAGAGCAGACAGCTGGAGATCACTTACAAAGGCCGCGGAATAAACATTTGAGACCAAAAGAAGATCCACGGCGAAAAGAGAATCTAAATGGACAACCGGCGGACAATAGTTATGTCTACTCTGGATGTGGCAAAATACCGTACTCCACATTTAATCTTCGGACTCGAGACAAGCCTTATCATCATTATTATAATACTGTTTTAATAGTGTGTGTTCAGTCTTTTTTGTGATTTCTGCCAGGAGAATTTTAAGTGTTTGATTTCGTAAAGAGAAATTTTGTCATTTCTTTGCAGAAACAACATTCTCCGGCAGAGTTTGGAATTTGGGTGAACGGATTGAACTTCGGAAAATATTAAGAAGCATACCCCCCCCTTTTCATTCCATTGTAATAATCACCTATCTACTGATTTCATTGCTAAGAAAGTTATAAGGATTATAAGCATAACAAAACACCCTCTTCTTCGTGATTTTAACCTTTTACTATCACAAAAGAGATATAAGACACCAATTACAAAAACAAATAGACTCAAAAACTCAAATCATTAAATACAATTTAGGCCCCTAACTATCTGATATAAACATTTAACATGCAAATTATGAGTGAATCTGGTGTGAATGTATATTTTGGGTTTCTATAGTCATAATGTTTTGTTTGGTGTAATGCACAAATTGTAAAGGACATTTCTTTATGGATAATAAAGATTATTATTATTATTATTATTATTAATGTAATAATTATACTAATACGGGTTATATATAAATGGGCTACTTGATTTTAATACCATCCAAATTTTGCAGCTAAATAAGCATCTAACGTTTAAAAGCATCCATATTAAATTAGTGGAGTGGGGGAATGGGGGGGGGGGCAGCAGGCACTGGATAGCATTGTGTGCCCTCCTGCACAAGTTTCCGTAAAGATTAGCCAGACCCGCTTTGTGTCTGGCCTAATTATAGCATGCAGGGGCAGTGCGCCAATCTTCATCAAGTATTTGCAAGGTTGCCTTTCTTTGTACAATAACTTGCATATATATTTTTTCCGGAGGTGTGCATAGAGCACAACAGTGTGACAACATGCAGTACGCTGTCACTGAGTTCATTAATTATTATTTTTTTGTTGAAAGGGTAAAACTGCCGTGTATCTTATCTTATACAGACGTTACTTCAAAAATGAAGATGATTACGTCCTACGCGTCATGCATTTAGTCATGCATATTAACCAATCACATAAATTCTGCCAAGTCACTGGTTTTCCTGGCTAGCTCAGGCAACCCATTCCATGCTCTAATAGCACTAGGGAAGAAGGAGTATTTGTACAAATTTGACCTAGCATATGGAACGAGGAGTCTGCCTTCATCTTTGTGTCTTTCAGAGTATTTTATTAAATTGTGTTTTTGTATTTGAAGATTATGGTTCAGTGTTTTATGTATAATTGCTACTTTACTTTTAAGTGTAGGCCTATTTATTGTGTATATAGACTAATTTATTTTGTTTTGTATTAATTTACATTTTCACTTTTTGAGATTTTCACCATGAACCAAATAATGGCAAGGCCGCTAAATTGAACTTCGGTGTTGCCAACTAATTAAAAAATATTGATCTATAATTTTTACAATTTCTCAATGTGTGGAATTTGATCTTCGCATCAAATTTTCTTTACTACCGCTAGTTAGTTGCCCATTTGTTTTTTTCTGCAAAGTTTTAAAGTTATAGAGTGAAAATTTAATGCTTTCTTCGTATTGAAATTATTTTGTGGTTCAAACGGAAGATCTGAGAGAATTTAATTCTGCAGAGCTAAAAAGGTCACAAATGTTAGAATATGAATAAAAAAAAAAACAACTAGCTTATCAGCACTTCTTTTGTTTTGTACACCGGATACACCAAAAAAAAAAGCTACTTATTTATAGTGTTTTCGCCATGAATGAAAATTGTCCAGATATGCAAACACAGAATCTCCATTTATGAGGATATAAGAGTGCCACTATTTTAAGCTTCAATTTACCTTAGCATGTTCTATGGAGTGGCTCTCAATGAGGTACTAATAGTCAAACCAATGCTCTACTCTAGAACGAGGACAAGAAATAAATTAAAGGACACAAAATATATAGGCTAGTAGCATTACACGCCGGTTTAGGCCCGTTGATTTGTTCCCAGGCTGTTCATTGTTTATTCTGGACAGAACATTGTCTCCCATTCTTTTTTTATTTATTTTTTATTTCGATAAACGTGCCACATTTTAACGATCCCCCTAGCCTACTTTCCAGTCCGAGAATTAGTGTACCTGTTACAATGAAATGAAACACATTCGCCACCATGCAAAAAAATAAAAATAAATAATAATAATCCAGATATTCATCAATGCCACAGGAAGATTCTTATGATCCGTTGTGGCAAAGAAAAAAGCAGCAGTCCATTGAAGTAGATATCCTTCAGAGACGCTGGCGTTGGATAGGTCACATCCTTCGCAAGCCTGCGTCAAACATCGCAAGACAAGCCCTCACTTGAACCGCTCTCCCCAAAGAAGGAGGAATGGGGGCGGTCCAGAAATACATGGCGTCGAGATTTGGACGCAGATGCCAATCAGATTGGCAAGACATGGGGACAGTTGGGAACACCCTCTCAGAACCGATGGCTGCCTGGTCGTGCGGTTTGTGCGCTGGACTGTCGTTCAGATTTATCGATGGTCGAGGGTTCAAACCTTGCCCACTCCCATCCCCCGTCGTCCTGCGGGAGGTTTGGACTAGGAAGTAAACTATCTTCAACTCTGAAGGAACATCCGAAACATGTAAAACATTTTACAAAACATTTTACCGAGATGCCTGAAGGAAGCTGATTGGCGACCTATGGTTCAGACAGAGGTAGAAATGAGATGATGATCACAGATGGCTTGTATCCCAAAACGCTCGGGTTAGAGTCGATGCCGAAGGCTGAGCACACCGGGAAACTCCTATATAGGTCTATTCCTTATCTCTACCACATCAACCGTGTGGGTGTTCGCCGTAAAGCGGCTACTTGGGAAAAAGTGTGTTGATAGTCACATAGTTGTTAAGGCTCTCTTCTCCTCTCATCTTTTCACTGCTAATCCACCATGCGTTTGACAAATCTACCGAAGACATCTATCTCCATTTCACATTTGATGGTAAACTTGTAAATATTGCCAAATTGAGGGCCAAAACTAAAAACAGAGCCACCCTCGTAAGAGATACGCTATTCGCGGACGATGAAGCGGTAGTGGCACACTCACAAGAGGAGCTTCAGTCACTAATGTCCCGCTTCTCTCAGGCCTGTAAAGAGTAGCCTATGGCCTAACCATTAGCACGAAGAAAACAAATGTTATGCTACAGCACCACCATCCATCCTCGTTGACGATAACAAGCTGGATGAATGAATTCCTCAGTAGCAAGAATTGCCAAATGTTTCAATCTATCTTCGAGAATTGTTGACCTCAAGTAATTCTTCATTAGTTTAAGGTGCGAGAAGCTTATATTACCAGATTCCACAATTACGGGTATTGTATAATACCGTTTTTTTTTTTATCGCGCGTAGGATTGGTATTGAATGACACCCCAAAACGACAATTTTTGTCAATTTTTAAAGGAAATTTTTATGACTTTTCAAAAGATTTTAATAATTTCCGGCGATTTCCAGGACTTTTTAATTTATTTTGCAATTTCATGAGATTTCCAGGAGCTCCTGGTAAATCAGCAGGCCGAGGGAAATCTGTTATAAGTTATAAAATGGTTTAATTTAATAATTTACACCTAGAATTATGAAAGTCCTATGAAAGTGCGGGGCCCACGCGGTCGCATAGGTTGTAGTGGCCTCAGGCCGGCCCTGCAAAATAGCGGCGTATGCTACGCCGTGGGTCGACTAGTAGCCTAAATAATAAGATAGTTAGACCCCCTGCCCCTTTATAATACCCATGCTATATTACAATATTTATTATGGCTCTTATGCTTATGTACATATTTATTTCTGTAAAATGTTCGCCATTCTCGTGACACGCTAAATCATAAATGCGTCAAGCCCGACGCTTCAATGTGCGGCGACACAGTTTGGAAAGATGTTTGAGCCAGCAGCTATTATGACGTCATCAAACCGACAAGAGGAAGTTGTAAAGAGGAAAGGGACGCAATCTCGATAGGAACGTGCAAATAGAAATGTATTGTCGCTCTTAGACCTAAAAATTAAAAAGGGTGTAAAAAAAAAGAATGATTGTTGTCACGTATGTAGTTTTTGTACACGTCTAAGGACTCCTGCCCCTTAACGACTAGACTAGATGGTAAGTTATGTTGTAAAAAATGCATATGAATTCTAACCTGCCATAGAATAGATCTATAGATTAGGGAGCAAACTAGGGTCTAGTCTCAAAGTCACTTCGAGTAATGGCGCCTTGGAATTGGACTCAAAACAGGGACCAGTCATTGTTGATGTATTTTGAGTAGACTGTTGTAGATCAATAACATAATTCTTATTTTCGATATCTAGATTGGGTATAAATCTATTTAGAATCTAGATCTAAGACTAAAGTCTAGCTTTAATCATATTTTATTGAGGTGTTGAGTATTAAAACAAATCTTAACAACTTCTTACAATTTTACATGATACTTTTAACTTTACATTATTATTATACATAGACTAGAGTTAGAGTAGACTTCATAGTTCATAGAGATGATGATAGACTTAAAAATCTACTATCTGAGTATCTAGATCTTAGTCTCAGACTTCAATCTCAGACCATCATTTTGTTACTTTGTATCATTGTATGAGGATGTAAATGTAAAATATTGTTTAAAAAAATATGTTAATATAGTGAAGTCTATAGTGTAGTGTATAGACTATTCTGTATTCAGTCTACTAGATCAGGAACAGGCGTAGGCTGCCGTAGGACATAATCATCTCCTTTTTTTAAATTTGAAGTTTATTGTTATTTTCTGTTTCATTAGATAAGACTAAGATAAAGATACCCACTAGAATTGACTAGAAATAGAATAGATGTTTAGATCTATGTCTAGATGAGTCTTAAATCATTAACTTGATTAACCTAGATCTGGAAACAACTAGTGTAGATATAGATCTATCTCAATACGTCACTCTCATCTTTGTGATGTTATCTTGTATTTACCAAGTTTTAGACTTTAGTTTCAGGGATTCTCAGTCTGTGAGTTGCAACCCCATCGCTTTTGAGGGTTTAATTACAATTCGCCATTGGTCACCCTAAGGCCTAAGACTATCAGCATCGAGAACATGTTTTTATTTTACTATTCTATTAATAATTATAGAAAAACTTTACATGTAGATCTTAAATGAGTTACATTTTTCACTGCAAGGATTATATGAAACATACATCAATTTTTATGACAAGGTTAAATCCTCCTGAATCAAACTTCTGCTCTGCCAAAAAAAAATCTAGAAGAAAATAAAATTTACAAGTTGCCAACTTTATATGCATATGCTTTCTATAAGGAAAATGTTCTTGAACCTGACAAATGGAATACAGCATGATAATTTCTACAACGAACTTCTGCGAATGCTTTCGGACGAAACCTCATGGTACTTTCCAAATATAATACATGATATATCCCATTTGCACTTGCAAGAAGTCCATATTCCCATTCAAAAAGTTTATTGAACTCATTTATATCGATACAACAAAACATTTCAATAAGCAAGATCCTATATCTGTCTCAGATTAGCTGCCACTTTATCTTCCATTTCCAACAGTCAAAACAGCGAAACAGGTATTTCCAGGGGTCCTGGATCAATAAAAGTTGAGAAGCAATATTTTAGGCAATTTAGTTTTAGAAAGTGTTAGACCATACTTGATTCAAAAATTGATAGTATTTGAAACATCAGAGAGCCTTTTAAACATCTTGATAAAAGGCTGAAAATTCTAAGAATACTCATTACATGTAGGACTATTTTCTAAGGCATGGGGGGGGGGGGGGGGAGAATAAGTGCTATTGGTAATTAATTTTTTTGCAAAAAATATGAGAGGGATAGCATTACAAATCAGGTTGTGCCAATTACATGTAACGGATACTAAAATTCAAGTTTTAAAAGGGGGGGGGGGGAGAAAAAGTGATATAAAGTTCACAGGCTAGAAGAGAGAGTGTTTGGGAGGTTGATTTAAATTGTGGCATTTCTATTAAAAATATTGAAAGTACAAAAAAATATGAGTGGGTGGTACGACTAAAGTATTACACTAGCATTTGCAGGATGCAATAAGAAAAAATGGCCCAGGCCACATATATATCTTAGAGTCTTCTATCGAATATTTCAAATAAGAAATGAAAGGCAGAAGAATAGTCATAAAGTCAAAATAAGACAATTTGTTACTGTGGAAAGTGGGGTGGTGAGGATAGATAGGTAAAACTCGAATTTAAGGCCTGGTCCAATTCAGCGTTATAGATACTAGATTAGAATTAGATTAGAATGTACCAAGAACAAGATCAAAAACTAGATTTACATATAAATTGAAATATAAAGTAGATTTAATACTACACAAGACCTATATATCTAGGTCAAGACTTGTTTAGTGTCGGGTGCTACAATGAAAAAATGTGGGACACTATGTATATTAATGTCTCCTGTTAATTACTATGTAGCCTTTTCCCTAGAAAATGGAGCTTATTGTGTACTAAGCAGTATCAGAGATACGATTAAGTAATTCCCATGTCATTAATAACTTTGTTTAAAACAAATATTGTTCTTTTTGTTAAGAGCGTTTGAGGTGCTTCACCTGGGACACCAAGAGCTATTTTACTAAAATTATATAAATTTTTACATATTTTAAGACAACTTACACTGTGTAAATTAATCATAGTTGCTTTTAGTAACAGAAACACAATTGGGAGCAGAATCCTTTACTTTGTTTACAATTGATAAAGGTTTAAAATTTCAAGTTAAGTGGGACACCATGTGATGCACCTGTGACACATTTTTTACGGTGACATCTAAGAAATACCAAAGTAACTATAAAATAAAAAGATATAGATAATGCAATAACATTATATTAACCTATTTCAACAAAAATGTCTGTTGAATAATCTTTGCTTTTAGTAGAATATTACTTCAACCTAAGCCTGGTATTCCATGTTACATCAAAAGATGCCATTTTGTGCACTATTTCACACATTTTCTACAATTTTAAAATTCCACAATGCACCTTTCAAGCTCAAAATATCACAATTTATAGATAAACCATTTCTAAGTGAAATGAAAAGAAAGTTGTGACATTTTAATAAGACGTTTTTGAGTTATAGACTTTTTAGTGAGCCAATACCTATTTGTCACCAGTACTGGAGAAATACTCATATATATTCTCAGTTAAAGCAACATTCTGTTCAGATCATACTTTGTGAGAAGAATACCTTTGACTTAGTCGAGGAAAAGTCTAGACATCTTTTTTTGACACATTATTTCTCCCACACCCAATCTCAGATCATGTTGAAATTTTGCACTGTTATATATTGTACCTGACAAAATAAGAAACAATATAAAAAATTTACTTATTAATTAATCTATATATAATTCTCTTCATGGCCCAACCATGCCTGACACCACCAAAAGTCATGAAAAAATAACTCTTTTATTTCTGCAAGTCGGACTAGAGTTACCCCACATAACTTTTGCGGCGAAAAAAAAAAATTCTGTTTCCTACATAGATCACGCTCAGTAGCAAGAATTACCAAATGTTTCAATCTATCTTCAAAAATTGTTGACCTCAAGTAATTCTTCATTAGTTTGAGGCGCGAGAAGCTTCTTTGACTAGGTACCACAATTATGGGTATTGTATAATGCCATTTTTTTTCCCGTGTAGGATAGGCGTTTTCCATATTGAATGACACCCCAAAATGACAGTTCTGTCATTATTTCAGAAGATTTTTATGTGTTTTCAAAAGATTTTATAATTTCCGGGACTTTTTGGTATATTACGCAATTTCAGATTTCCAGGAGTTCCTGGTAAATCAGGAGGCCGTGGAAAATCTGTTATGAAAGTGCCGGGCCCACTGTGTCACATAGGTTGCAGTGGCCTAAGGCCGACCCTGCAAAATAGCGGCGCATGCTACGCCGCGGGTTGATTAGTTAATTATATTATTGGTAATTAATTATTTTGTTTAGTGTCAGACAAGGGAATGAAATTATTGATTGACAACAATCTAATTTACTCTTGTAAATGCTTAGTATAGTTAATAAACAATCCTGATTCTACTTATTTTTAGGGTCCTTGGAGGTTCATCAGCTATTTTTAGCTCTACAATAACATTTTGTTGGGTTCCAGAAAACATTGTTTTGAAAACACTTCATTATCATTAATGACCATTGAGACGTTTTATTATGTAACTGTGCTCTCTTTATATATTATATCCATTAATACATTAATATTTATAAGCATGTTTTTTTTTTCTTCTAGTATGATTTAATGTGCAATAATGTCTACAGTGGGGTAACAGCAGTATTCTGACAATTTCAATGGAGCCTGACACAATGGATCAGGGCAAAGACTTGCCACCAATAGCACTGGGCAGTACTACAATAGTGAGTGCACCAAAGCCCCTTGTTATAATGATTTTTTTAAATATACATCAACATAACTAATAATATCATCATCATCATTCCTTTGAGTTCCTCATGGAGCATAGGGCCTCAGCAAAAACACACCACTCTCCACAGTCTTTTGCTAGTTTTTTTTATGGCTTCCCAGCTTTTTTACCGGTTCTCTCTGCTTCCTCTAGTATACTGTGTCGCCATGTTCTTTTTGGTGTTCCTCTGTGTCTTGTTCCCTGGGGGTTCCACTCCAAGGCCTGCCTAGCTCTGTTGTTAGTATCTTTTCTAAAGATGTGACCAATCTATCTCCACTTCCTCTCTAAGATCTGCACCTCTATATTTTTCTGCCCACTCATCTCCCACAGTTTGGTGTTTTCCTCTTTGTCATACCAGTGTATTTTTTGGATATTTCTCAGGCATCTGTTGATGAAGGTCTGTACTTTTTTTGTTGTCGCTTCAGTTGTTCTCCATGTTTGAGAACCATACGGTAGGACCGCCTTGACATTAGATTTAAAGATTCTTATTTTGGTCTTGTTTGAGATGTGAGATTTCCAGGTTGGTTTTAGCTGTGTAAATGTCTGATGCGCTAGATTTATATGGCGCTTAATGTCTTCATCTGTTTCACCTGATCCACTGACTACACTCCCAAAGTATATAAAATTATCTATATTTGTTTTTTGGTGGTTTATTTTGAGGCCTACTCTTTTTGCTTTTTTTGGAGGCACTGTGGCTGAGCGGTAAAGCGCTTGGCTTCTGAACCAAGGGTCCCGGGTTCAAATCCTGGTGAAGACTGGGATTTTTATTTCGGGATTCTTGGGCGCCTCTGAGTCCACCCAGCTCTAATGGGTACCTAACATTAGTTGGGGAAAAGTAAAGGCGGTTGGTCATTGTGCTGGCCACGTAGGCCACAGAATCAGATGACCTTTACATCATCTGCCCTATAGACCACAAGGTCTGAAAGGGGAACTTTTTTTAAAACTCTTTTTGCTACTTCACTTAAAGCTGTGACCTTTTCTTGCATATCCTGTAGTCTGTGTGATAATAAGGCTATGTCATCAGCGAATTCCAGATCTTCCAGCTTTTTATGTGAGAGTCCATTGGATTCCTTTCCCTGAATTAGAGTAGGCTTCTTTTGTGACCTAATCCAATACTAGAAGGAACAAGCGTAGTGAAAGAAGACATCACTGTTTGAAAGGTTTTTGATTATTGTTATTATTTTATTTGGGATCCCATAATGTCTCATTACTGTCCTGATAGATTGTCTGTCGATACTATCAAAGGCCTTTTCAAAGTCGACAAATGTTGCATAAAGAGGAGATTGCCATTCGGCACAGTTCTACAATTATTCTGAGTGTTGCTTTTTGGTCAGCACAATATCTCCCTTTTCTGAATCCGGCCTGTTCTTCCCTTAGGTGTTCATCACATGCTCCCTTTATTCTGTTTACCAGGATTCTGCTGAAAATCTTGCTTGGTACTGACAACAAAGTGATGCCTCACCATTTCTCACATTGTGATAGATCTCCACTCTTTGGTATTTTTATTAGCAAGCCCTTTTTCCACTCACCCGGAGGTGTTTCTGTTAACCAAATTTTGTTGAATAGTTTGTGCATTTGGTCAACTATTTTACTTCCTGCTTCTTTTAGGACTTTGGGTGGTATGTTGTCAATTCCAGCAGCTTTACCTGGTGAGGCTGAACAAAGAGTTGATAAATCTTGACAAAATTTCAAAGAAATTATTACTGAAACAAGCAACGAAGTACTAAGCCTTAACCCTAAGAAGAAAAAACAGTGGATTAGTGATGAGGCATGGTAATTAATCGAAGAGAGGAAATGCGCTAAACAGGCAGTTAACCTAGCAAAAACAAGAAACCACAAGCAACAATCCAAACAAGACTACCAAGCAGTTTCACAAAAAGTCACCAAAATGCTTAAACAAGACAAACGATCACTTTACAATAATCTGGCAGAACAGGCAGAAAAAGCAGCAGGTAAAGGAGATATAAAACAACTGTACAAAATCACCAAACTTCTTAGTACCAAAAAGGCTAATTGCAATGTTCCAGTCCGGGACAAATATGGAAAACTACTTTCTTCAATAAATGAACAGCTTGAAAGATTGAAAGAATATTTTCAAGAAGTGCTCAATAAACCCCAACCACTAAATCCACCAGATCTAAATGTAGGACCAACACTAGACAGAAATAACTAATAATATGAATACAAGTTATTTAGGCCTATTAAATGCTTGTATACATAATGAAAGCTAAAGTGGTTGATTCCTTGGAATATGTCTGAGAAAACTAATATTATTCTGTTTGCAGCCTTATCTAGTGGCCCTGATCCCTGTGCTGGTGACCATGACAACTCAAGTGGATATGCCCAGTTATAGTGATGACGCTGATAAACCTGCGTGGTGGCCAGATGATGTTCAGTGGAGAAACCCTAAATTTTTCATGAATGAACCCATAAAAGTAAAACACTGTTTCTCTCTTTTTTTTAATTATTTACTATATTTCTTAATTAAACAAAAAACATAAAAATCAACTATTGTAAACAAAAAATTTGTGCTAAATTTATAGATGCTCATGGAAAAAAATGTTTTATTTGTTCTTACAATAGGACAGTCTCAAAGTTCTTAGGAAGCTGGTTCATAGCTGCTACTCTTACCATGGATTAGAAGATTTACTGAACAGATTTGATGAAACTCCAGTTTCAGAAACAGAATCTGAGGTTGATATTTATTTCATAAATCCTTTTAGGTTGCATCTTGAATTTATATCTAGATTTTATTTATAAAATTCACTCATATCTATATTGTATGTAAAAATATAGTACCCTTGAGACCTTGTAATCAATAAGGCAGATGATGTTTCTTTGGCTGATGGTTTTTAACGGTGTCATGTGGCCAGGGCAGTTACCAACTGCCTTTACTTTCCCCAACTAATGTCAGATACCCATTGGAGTTGGGTGGTCTCAGGGTGTAAAATGGTTAAAAGGTGTAATGTTGAAGAATGCGATTGTCGTGGCATACTGCGTTTGTGCTTCCTGGAAAAAATAAACTTCAAAGTTACTACTTGACTCTTTAAGTCCAGAGAAAAACTATCAAAATACGTGTACTGTCTCAAAAAACTACTGGCTTCGACTTCTCAAAAGATACTACTTAACTCAAAGTTACTACTCCGCTCTCTAAGTCACTACTGTCCACACCGGACAAAAAGATACTACTGACTGAACTAAAGGTCAATTTAGTCATTCTTTCTTCTTGTTTCTATATCAGGAGTTTCATGTCTTTTTTCACTCTTATGACCCGAGGTCAACATATAAGCCGGCAATGTCAACTGAGACTGTGACACAGGGTCATCCTAAAAATCCAGAAAATTCCAAATCCCAGTCTTTACAGAGATTCAAACCTGAGAGCCCTTGGTTCAGAAGCCACCACACCTTTAGGTTATTTGTAGTAGTGATATATAGATTGTTGTATATACAGCATTCATTCTTATCCAGATGTTATGCAGCACTCAAAACTATATTATTTATAGTACTCATATCCAGATTGTAGGATAGCATTCATATCAAGATTGTATGGTTAACTTTTTTTTTTTTTGGGGGGGGGGGGGGGGGGGGGTTTCAAAATTGGGCACCAAGTATGTATCGCTGTTTATGTTTATTCGGAACACTGACTTACACTAAGCAAACAGTGTCCCATTAGACATTCATTCACTTTTGTATTTCAGCAGCGAGATGGTTCTGATGTTATTCTTATAACAGATGATGCAGACGAAGGCTCAGTTGAATCACTGGCAGGTAGATCACATATTTTAAGATTATCCAACACACTTTATGATTAAATTTAGCTAACTTATTTATTTTTTTAGCTTTGCTACTTATTTCTACTTTTTTTTTTGTGAGTTAATATTAGGCTCACTACACTGGGGGTGGGGGTGAGGGGGGTCAGTAAAGATATCACACAATTTATATACAAATTCTTATGTTATTAATATATATACTAATTATTTATAATTTAACCTAGTTTTGGATTATTCCCCCACCCCCCGGTATGTTGGCCTATGGTTTGTAGCAATCACAGTTTGTTAACATAATTAATTACATATCTATGTGATAAAAGTTACTTATTTAAATATTTTAACAAATATTTATATTATGTCTTTCCCCTGCTGGTATGTTAGTCGCTTTGGGGGGGGGGGGGGATTGCATTTACTGTTCTCCTTAAAGCATTGTATGCGAACAAAATTAGTTGAATATCTTTATAAGATAAGCTGCTTATTAATATTTGAACCCATTTGTATATTATGTCACGCCACACTCTAATCTCAAATTAAATCATTAGTAAATAGAAAATGAAAGTTGGTTGTCTCAGGTGGTAGGGGCGATAGATGCCTTTAAGTCCAAAATATGTCTGGTGACTAAATAGTGACTAAAGTTTGTTAGAGCTTGGTTTGTTAAAATTTGTGTTCTGAGATTCAGCTTGACCATGATTATTTGAGGAAGCAAGTGCCACTTTTATCTTGCTATTATGTGAAACTCTAGCATGCAAGCCCCCTTATTAATGAAAGCTAGGCATTTGAGAGCATACAATTTGTTTTTTTTTTCACAAATTCAATCAGATGATGAACTGAAATGCTAACTTGAGTTTATGAAATCTGTCATAAAGAATAGAGGCTGGAATTTTAAAAAATGGCAATTATTATTATTTTGTTTAAATGAACAAATTGAGCAAGTTTAAGAACTTTAATTATAAAGTTCACAATGATGACATTAAGCTGTGATACTGCTCCATGTTTAATTGCTGGTCTGTCAATTTTCTACTCTAGAAGTACATTTTGTTTATTAATTACTATAAGGTAATTCAAGTACGCAGTACATTTATTTTTGTTGTTGTTTTGTTTCAGAGAGCGATGGACCAGTCTTTGTATGCTGCTTTTGTCTGGAACAGTTTGCTAGTCATGAGGCTGTCCAGACTCACCAGAGTATCTGCCCCAGTAGATTTCAGGATTTGGGCAGTTCCCCTGGATATCCTGCTTCATCCAAAGCTGAAATTCCCCATAAACATCACACAACAGCATCAGCATCTAATAAATCAGTGCCACAGGACTCGCCCACAGCTGTTAAAGTTTCTCACATCAGTAAACTAGACGACACATTTCTCTCACAACATAAATCCCATGGGCATGATCAGGTTTCATCTTCTATTTCCTCATTACCAACCAAAAAGCCTGCTCATGGATCATCGTCCTTCAAGTTTGTTCCCACCCTCAAGACACGCAGTCAGAAAAAGCTGGACCAAATTATGGAGAAACACAATCAAAGACAGTTAATGATGAAGGAATGCCAAGCCATGAAACCAGTTCCATCCACAGGAGCATGGTGGAAAAAAAAGCGGAAGATAAAATGCTCAGCTATTCATCCTAGCTGTTATTTATCTTCTGATGCATTTATGTCTGCCTTGAATTTAGTGAAGAAATCTGAATTAGAGTCACGAATAAGTGATGCAACTAAAGATGTGGATATGGACTGTCAGATTATTTCAGTGGAAGGACCGCTTAGTGCTGTCCCAATCACAACGTTTGAGAAGCCCTCCTCTACATCACCACGCTCCACTAGATCACTTATGTCTCAGCTGAGCAGGGAGAACGATGTAAGCTCTCGTCGCCGTTTGAGCTTTTGTTTCGTGGAAGATGAATGGGCAGACAAAGAAGCCTTGGAGGAAGGAAGAGACCCCCTTCAGTTTTCTCTCTTGACTTTGGATTTATCCTCCCCTCTAGGCCAGCGAATCAGAAAGTATGTGAAAGGTGAAGGACACTTAAATATTATAAAGGATGCAGAAAGCTACTGTAGGACAGAAGTAGATGATGACAGTTACAGTAAACTGAGATACAGGGGCATGGACTTTCGCATTACTTTCAAGAAAAAAAAGAGGGGCTCAACGTTTGTGCACAAATACAAGTTTAACTCCAGTGACAAGTTTGAGTTTAATTTGTTACTTAAAACTGGTCTTAGTGCCAGGAGTAGACATCTCAAACAGTGCTTACCAACTTGTAAAGTTCTGTTGACACGGTTGAAGGAATCGGAAATCAAAGAATGGACCGAAGAGAAGAAGATAACAATAGCAGAGAATATCATTTTTGATGATGATATTTGTATTACCCAGATAGACATTCCACAATCTAAGTTACCTCAAGGATTCTCCTCTGATAAACTCACTCTTCAGCCTCAATGCTCAAATTTCTCTTCACAATTCTTGCAGAACTCACCCAACAAACACAAACTTGCCACCAGCAGGCCTACTCTGGCTCACAGCTTACCACCTTCACCACCACACGTCCCAAATATATTTCGTAGCAGGTCACATTGCTCTCCTTCCCCGACTAGACCTGGGCCAAAGTGCTTCCACGATCGCAACCGAATCGCAAAATCTTTGAATTTTTCAAACGTCAACACTGCTTCTCCCAAGAATACAACTGCAGTAATAAAGAATGGTGGTGAAAGATTCATGCCACATTTAAGTAAACACCCAATGCAGTCACCATCAGTTTATGCATCGAGAAATTCCTTATCTGTTATCCAAAACAAGCTGCCAGGACCCAGCAGTCGGAGAAAGCAGCCAATGAACTATGTTCGCCGAGAAGGGTTTGATGGAGGGATGGCACAACGCAATGGAGATCAAAATGTAGGCTATATTCGTGATATAAACAACACTTGTGTTGTTAGTAAATCAGCTGGGGATCAGGACCCCACACAGAATTTCAGGAGACTTTCTAATTTTGATTATTTCAGTATTCGAAACGGAAAGCTGCATCACCCTGATCAGTCCGTTGCGTCTCCTCCAGCCACACAGAAAACTTTTCAACTCGATGATGGTGGTGACAACAGAAACCTTCACAAGTCCCTCCCCACCCACAGACCTTTGCCAGCTAATGCTGTAGCACCCTTAAGGACCCAACAGAAAACATTTCCTAGAACAGCCGATAATGGCCCAAAGATAAAACCACAGATTTCTAGTAGCTCCAGGCCTCATTCTGTAGCAAGGCCGGAAGGCAAGAGGCAGCCTGTAAACAATTCTCTGATGGAGCACCTGGCAGACACAGTCTCTGTTCCAGACTCCACGCCCAGGATCAAATCCTTCATGAGCTTGTGTCCCACTTTGGATGGTGAGGATGAGATCATGGAGATTATCTGTGTTGATGATGACTGACTTTTGCACAGAGAGAGGGGTGTGCTTTCCAATATTCCATTCTATCTTGAAACGGGTACAGTTGAAACATTCATTGATCATTGAGCACATATCTCATTCATCAATCTGCTCAAATCTTTGTTACTGAGCAAAAGAGTTCTAGTTTTTTAAAGTAACTTTATTTTTAAATGGAAGTATAGGACTCTCTTACTTACACTTTGAGTTTACAAACAAAAAAAAAAAAAGACACGACTGAGCAGCGTTATGTAGTATAATTTTAATTCAATCACTTCATTTTCCCAGCCTCAAGCACATTAGCTTATTTCGAGTTTTTATAAACTCGTCATGGTTTTAATAACTTTACAAATGAAAAATGCAACTAATTCAAATAGGTCAAGATAGTTGGCGTACAGTTTGGTCATTGGTTGTATGGCCAAAATGAATTTTTCATAACTCAAGTTGTTATGGTGATCATCACTTGAGTTTCCAGTATCTATTGTCACAAGAGAGTCATACATTTCAGTAGAATCTTGTTCAGCTTATTTTGTCATAACTAAATTAAAATGTTTTTATAGTGTCAAGATGTAGATAACTTTGTGAAATGTAAAAAAAACAACTAGGTACCAGGTTACACATCTCATAAACATTTTTTGTCCAGTTATGAATCAAACTCACTGAAGTTATGAATCAAACTCACTGACCGATTTACATAAAGTTGGTTTGGGCATTATTCCTTTAAACAATATAAAATCTTGTATAAAATCATGTTGTTTTTTTTGGTAGGGTACGGTAACAGAATATTTCCCAGACTTTCATAGTTAACATTGTGATTGTCTGCTAGCATTTATTATTTACAGTTGAAGTCTGCAACCTTTTGGCACTACTGTGCTAACAAAAGATTTACAAATCATTTAGCCTACCATCAAAAAATCAAGCTTTTAAATGGCATATCATTTAACAGTGTTATATAGATATTACAAGAACCCTTCATTAGTTTAAATTAAAACAAAAAATTGCTATTAAAAAAAAACAATTTGTCTTGTTTTTTTTGGAAAAAATGTTGTACATACATATAATGTAATTGATGCATTCTCCAGTTTTGTGTTAATTCTATCAAAACTTTTTGCTGAAGCATTAATTGTTATGAATTAGATAAAATGATCTGTTGAAGGGAACTATATTTTGTACTTGAATTCTTTGCAACTCAGCAAACTTTGTTCCTAATTTTAATTACTTCTAATATAACAATAGTGGACATTGAAATGTCTTGCACTTCAAAAATTAGGAAATCCTGTTTAGTGGATTTTATGAAATGAACTGGAAATTCTTGAATTATATAGCATTCTTTTTCTGTGCTGTTAAAATGCAATCCCTCTTCTGTATATCATTTTTCACCTAGTCGGGCAAACTGCAGCTGACTTTATTTAGGTTACTTTATGCAATAACTTGAATCTTTTCTTGAATGATTTTAAATATATATTTCAAGTCTTACAAGTTGATTTAGAAAAGTACTTTTATTTTTCACATGCATCTTTTTCAGTAAATCATTTTCGCAAGGTGTGTAGATTCTAGTATGAAGTTAAATCCAGCAATTATTTATTTATATTTTATCAATTTTTTTTATGTTTGCCCTAGCCTGGTTGGCCTGTTATGGGCTTTACCCCCAGATTCATAGTATTATGAATACCCATTTCTTTTAGATCGTGAATGTCTGTCAATCAGGCTTTGTCTCTTCACAAACTTGTACAGTTCAAAAGTGATTTTGATATTAATATCGAACTTACTTTTGTTATAAATCATGGAATGAAATAAATTCATGCCTTTGAAGTATACATTTTTTTTTTTTAATTTGTAGACTGACAATAAGGTGAACAACATTGAATTTACCTTTTTTTTTTTTTTTTTTTTAAAGCTCTTTGAGAAGAACTTTTCTTTTAGTCTTTGTGTATTGCTGCTCAGATTTTTTTTCTTGACCTAATGGACAACATACCACTTAATGAAAAGAAAAAAATATAGTTTTGCTATAACGACTTACAACACAATGCAACAGGAGACTCTTTCTGAGCAGATAACTTATTACTTGTAGTTTTACAACTGATTTAGTATGAAATTAATAGTACTGATGTACTCTAATCCCAATTGGCATTACTTTAAGTAAATGCCTAGCGTTTTTTTTCTTCTCTCTTTTAGATGCTTCAAAACAAACAAAAAAATTAATCTATAAAAATAGACAGTTATGAAAAAGTCCAATGCCCTCTTTGTTATATTTTCTCTGATGTAGTCTGTACTATACTTATGTTATAATTGTGTTATTTTCTTTCTTACAAACAATGCTGTAAGACAACTGTACTTTGTGTATATAAATCATGAAGTCACACTTTGATTTGTAATAAATTTATTTCAATGTAATAATATATTGTATGTTTCATCTGTTCAATTTTCAACTTCAGTGAAATGTTAAGACTTTAAGAAAGGAAAACAGAAAAGGTCACTTTATAAGAAAAACAAAATTGCATAATCAACGCTTAATATAGCTCAAAAACATATGGGGAGGGAAAAAAAAGGTGAGATTCATGAAGAAAAATGTTATTCTCAGGCTATGTATGATTGTCTCCATTCTTTGATCTACACATTATTTACAATACAAAATTTGTTTTATTTTTACCTTGGTCAACCAATTGATCGATAGAAAAGATGATGAACAAGGTGAAAGAAGTCAACGCCAATTCATCCATTGACTAACTATAGATATGTAATATCTAAAGATAACAGCAAAAACCTATGGTCATACATTAAGTCTAAGAAAATGGAAACAACAGGCATAGCGCCATTAAAAGATGAACATAACATAATACACAATGATAATGAAACTAAAGCAAACATCCTAAACAAATACTTTGCATCAGCATTCTCAGCCCCAGGAGAAAAAGACATTACTGAATTTGAACCAAGTAGACAACATAGAAGATATAGTAGTACAAGAAAATGGAATTCAAAAACTATTAGCCAACACCAAACCAAATAAAGCGTCTGGACATGATGGTATTCCAGCTAGATTACTCAAAGAACTAAGCAATGAGCTAGCCCCAGTGTTCAAAATACTCTTTCAGGCTTCACTTAACCAGGGCAGAGTACCAAAGGACTGGAAAGAAGCTAATGTCACCCCCCTATTTAAAAAGGAGAAAAATCTGACCCAGGAAACTACAGACCAGTCTCACTTACCAGCATCACATGTAAAATCCTAGAACACATAATGTGTAGCAACATCATAAACCACTTAGACAAACAAAATATCCTCACACCATACCAACATGGCTTTAGGAAATATAGATCATGTGAAACACAACTAATAGGACTAATTGATGATTTTTCTAAAGGTTTAGATAATAGTGAACAAATAGATGCTATCTTACTAGATTTTTCTAAGGCTTTTGACAAAGTTCACCACCATAGTTTGCTTAAAAAATTAAAATATTTTGGCATCAATGGTCCACTGCATCAGTGGATTAAAGATTTTTCTGATAGGGAGAGAACAAACTGTAATAATAAATGGCTCTAAATCAACACCGATAACCGTATTACAGAAATGGGAATCAAATTGGAGCATGTCTTTCCACCCAGAAAAATGTCAGTTGTTAAGAGTAACAAAAAAACTAAAACAAATTAATTCCACTTATCTTATTCATGGCAAACCAGTAACACAGACTAAAAACGCAAAATACCTAGGTGTTATAATAATTGAAAAACTGTCATGGAATCCACATATTGATGAAACTATAAAAAAAATCAAACAAAGCATTAGGATTTATTAAAAGAAATTTCTATAAATCAAATAAGAACACAAAACTAAAATGTTATTTAACCTTGGTTAGGCCAATAATAGAATATGCATCCTCCGTTTGGGACACCTCAACTCAAGAAAACATTAAGAAACTGGAACAGACACAAAATAGAGCAGTGAGATTCATAACAAATGAATATTCACATTTGACTAGAGTAACACCTATAGTAAAATCACTAAATTTAGAAAGCCTTCAGGACAGAAGACTCAAAAGTAAAGTAGCAATTATACATAAAACACTGAACCATAATCTTCAAATACAAAAACAAAATTTAATAAAATACTCTGAAAGACACAAAGATAAAGGTACATTCCTCGTCCCATATGCTAGGACAAATTTGTACAAATACTTCTTCTTCCCTAGTGCTATTAGAGCATGGAATGGTTGCCTGAGCTAGCCAGGAAAACCAGTGACTTGGCAGAATTTAAGTCATTGGTTAATATGCATGACGCGTAGGACGTAATCATCTTCTTTTTTGAAGTAACGTCTGTATTATAGAAGATAAGATAAGATTTAAACAACATGCTTATTCTTTATTTATTCATCATAATAAGATGATCAAGTTTGTGTTTTCACACCTACCATAGGTGACCAATTAGAATTCACTACTTTAGTATGAAATTTATGTCAAAGGCATGAATATAATCTGGGAATTTACATGAGAACTGTTGAAATCTTGTAAAGAATCTTATAAGGTCATTGTGTCTGGCAGCACAATATGCTGCTTAGAATGAGAAGACCAAAGCAATCCATAATAGCACACTGCAAGATGGTTCTATCAGAGGAAACAGTAGTGCATATCTCGTAGAAGTGTCCCAAGCTGAGGGGAAATGTGTCTGCAGTTTAACTCAACCCTGTATGTGAGCTACGAGACACACTAAGTCAGTGAACTTTTCATGATTTTCTACATGCAGACAAATTGATAGCAACACATATTTATAAAAAAAAAAACAACAAGAAACAAACAAAAAAAAAACAGAGGCCTTTCAACCTGGCGACATACTGCATCTCTCCTAAGGCAGAAGTGGATGGATGATGTAAATGTGTTTGGAAAAACTGTTGGTGCAGAATACTTTTGTGCTAAAGTTTATACATCTGAATCATCAAGCAGTAGACAGAGCACTATTTTGTTTTCTTCTTTAATCTTATTAAAGACAAGCACTGCACTCATGAGACAAACCTTTGTTCTATCTTCTTAAGACAAACCTTAAGTGTGAAGCGTTCTAGGGTCAATAGTGCATTTTAACACCAGATAAAACCCAATGAGGCTAATACTTTTTTGTGTGCACATTTTGATGATAATGACTAGTCCATCATGTCCTTCAGTGCTATCATATAATTTGTTAGTATTCTCTGTGTGCTTCAATTCATCATTGACTGTGAAAATGGGGAAAAAAAAAGGGGGGGGGGATATAATTCACATTAAATCAGGATTTCTGCTCAGCCCATGAGAGTAACAGCCATCTAAGCACTCAGGATCTCAGAAAAAATGAAAGTAAAAATAAGAAAGTATTTTTTTAAAAGTACATTATAGTAGTTAATGCTGAGCATGATGGTATGCAATCATAGAGTAAAAAGAATTATTTTACACCCATAAGATATATACAGTGGAACAAAAACATGGTTTGACACAAGTGGTTATTTACCTTTAGACATCCTATTTTTATCTTAACATTGATTTAAGCAATCACCCTCCAATCAAAAGTTGTTTTTGTCTTTATTATAATAATTTAGCAAGACATATTTCATTAGTACACAAAATATTTTACAACCCTTTTGAGTAGAATTAAAAAAACATTTCCATGTTCATTTTGTTCACTCAGAACAGACTAGCAACTTTCTGTCTCCTCACATTTTTTTCAAGGATAGTCTTTAAATGCATGTCTAAACGGATTGATTAAATAATATATTAAAATGAACACACATTTACAATTAAATGATTTAGTAAATTAAATCAAAATTATTCACACAGTAAAACATTAATATCACAGATAACTTTTTAACGGCTTTATATGAATGTAAAAAAAAAAACACAAAAAAACTTTAAAAACTTTTATGCTTTGAGTAAATCATAGTTCAATGTATATGTTACACTATCAGTAAATGTGGATTATCAAAGACTTAACATTTTCTTTGATACAATGCTTTTTGAATGTTTAACTTCAATGATTGAAATTGTAGTTGAAGAGAAAGAGCTAGTGCTGGAAAGATTAAAAAGCCAGCATCACTAAATTGATTGTTTTATGGTATTTCAAAACCAATTAGCCCATATGCTGGACCTGCGTGAATGTATTTATGACTTACATGGATTTATTGTTCTTTGGAATGCTTTGGATTTTTAGAGAATATTAATTTATAGTAATTGAAATAATACTTCAGTACTTGAATAACTTACAAACTTAAAATTATATGATTTTTGTGACCAATGATATGTGTCATAATAAAAATTTTATTAAAATATCAAAATACAATTAATTACATACATTTTTTTCAAGGGAAACTCCGACGGTTTTTCAAATTTGAGTTATGACATATTTAAATTCTGCGTAAAAAGTTGTTATAGTAAACATTTTACAATTTTTTACTTAAATGCTTAGAAACATTTATATTTAAAAATTTAGTCAGTAAATTCTTGACATCTCAAAAAAAATTGGGGTTCTTTGAGATTTTGTTTGCTTCATTCTTACCTTAGCTGTTAGGCTTAGTGACTGCCTAGTCCAGAACTATGGTACAGTTATGTATAGAGAGAGAGATCTTAAAGCATTAGGATAACCAACTCCAGAAAAAAGTAACATTTTCATCTAAGCCTCTCCCTGCCCTAAAAAGTTTTTAGATCATGTGTCTGACTGATTCTAACAAATTGGTCAGTGTAAGGCTAGTCTAGACTACGTGTAGTCAGTCATGACAAGACAACCAAGTGATAGTGTTTGTTGTATGTTGAGTGGTCAGGCAAGAAAATACACACTGTCATGGCAGTGTCATGCATGTAAATCTACTTTCAACATGCATTTTTTTCTTTGCTTACTAGATCTAGATCTAACTGCATAGACGAGAATGTAAACTTTACTGTATGGTCTCCCTTTATACAATAAGTCAATAGATTAAATTAATAGGTTAGTGTGATGTCACATAGAATCTGATCATTTTGGATGTGCAGGAAAATTACACCAGAAAAACATCAATTACTAAGTTATTATTGCAAATTACAAAAAAAATAATAATACATTACTAAAATGTAAATCAAAACACATACTATATAAAAAAATTGTCAAAACCATCAGAGTTTCCCTTGAAAGTTGAAAGCTAATAACTTTTTTTTTTTTTTACATAAAACAATAAATGAAGGTAAAAATGGTTGTTCCCCTTTCAGACCTTGCGATCTATAGGGCAGATGATGTTAAAATCATTGGTTTCTGTGGCCAACGATTAATGAGCAGGGTGTCTAATGGGTACCTGACTTTAGTTGGGGAAAGTAAAGATGGTTGGTAGTTATGTTGGCCACATGACACACTGCTTGTTAACAGTTGGCCAAGAAACAGATGACCTTAACACCATCTGCCCTATAGATCACAAGGTCTGAAAGGGAAACTTTACTTTTATATACATACCAATATATAATTAGTTTAAAACATTTTTTTTAAGTTGAAAGCTGATAACTGTTTTTTTTTTACATAAAACAATAAATAAAGGTAAAAATGGCTGATAAAAGTAATTAAATAGTTTAAAATTAATTTTAAAAAATCACTTAAAATATTCATCTGATCTAATAGTAACAAAAAATAAATTTGCACATTATTACACCAATTAAAAAATAACCAGTTTTTTTTCAATGAATTAGTGTCTGTTTCCATAGGCTGCTTCATACGGCGGTGGGGGCTCTGGGTTGTAAGGTATGTTAACTGGGCCTGATGTTGCATGAAATGGACTGTTGTTATCTGAGATCGATGTAGAATAACCAGCAAAACCTCCATACCCAGCCACAGACGAGGAGGAAAAGTTTTGAGTTGGTGCGTCTGGTACAGCAGTGTCTGTTCTAGAACCACCACAAGCAGGGTGATTCATGGAGCTGACTTCAGAGTTCATGCAGTCCATACACAGAGGTATGATGACTATAACTACTAGCAAGAAAATTATTACGGACACTAAGATGCCCAACATAAGATTATTTGCTGCGATATTGGCCAAATCATCTTGAGAACTATCTGTAAAGTAAAAAAAATAATTTACCACACTTAAAATTTTTTAAAAGTTAAAGCTGTAAGACAAAAAAAAAAAGGTCGCACATTTTAACAGAGACTGAGTGAAACTAATCTATATGAATAATTAATTAGTTCCCAGTACCCTTCAGTTGGCTTTTTAGCTTATATACCATCTACCATTGACCAGGATGGCTGCCTGGTCGTGCGGTTTGCGTGCTGGACTGTCGTTTGGATTTATCGATGGTCCCAGGTTCAAACCCTGCCCGCTCCCATCCCCTGTCGTCCTGCGAGAGGTTTGGACTAGGAAGTAAACTATCTTCAACTCTGAAGGAACATCCGAAACATGTAAAACATTTTACAAAACATTTACAAACACCTTCTTTAAAAAAAAAAAAAAACAATATATGTATTCTCTTTTAGAGGCATTATCTGCCATTATATCTGCTGGAATTGTTAACAGATATAAGCCCTCCACTATCTATAAAATGCTTCTATATGGCATTCCTCTCAAATAGCCTCTGACATTTGTCAAACTCCTGGCCATCATGTGTGACTCTGGCTGAACAGTTTTCACTTACAGGAGAAGGGGCTAAGGTGAGTAACTGGCGCATTGACCAGTAAACTTTGGACAAGAGAAAAGGAAAACTCTTGACTTCAAACCTCTACTGCCCTTGCAGCTCTGCCCAAACATGGGAAATGCTTTGGGAGTTAACCCTGAGGAAAAAGTCAAACAGGGGCCTATGACCCTTAAGCAGTTTGCAGTACACAGTGCTATACCCTGACAGAGCCTGTGATGCTGCTGACCCCAAGCTGTGCTAGCACTTGCCATTCCTTTGCATACATTAGCTGGGTAAATATTATAGATATTTCTTTTGAGTAGACTTCCTCTATATCCAAAAATGAAAAACCTTCACAAGTCTATAGTTTGAGCCCTGTTAAAATATTTTTAAGGATATGGATATTTAAGGATATCATTTATGATTGCATAGTGTGGTCTCAAATATTGTTACCATAAACCTGTTTAAAGGTTTAAACATTAGTATTATTAATAGCTGGTAACCATTTAATTGTCACTGAAAAATATAAGTAAAATAATGCCGAATGATAAGTATAGACTTGTGCATTTTTTTTACTTGTGATTTTTATTCAAAAAGTTTATCAAAATACTTCTTAACAACCATTTTGATTTCAAGGCTGGTGGAAATTTGGGTGTCAAGTATTTTGATTTCAAGGCTGGTGGAAAGTGACTTGAAAGTCATTGAGTTTCCTGGCTGATTCATGCAACCCATTCCATGCTCTAATAGCACTAGGCAAGAAGGAGCACTTGTACAAATGGAATAAGATATGTGCCGTTATCTTTGTGTCTTTCTAAGTATTTTATTAGGTAATGTTTTCATATTTCTGAATTATGGTTCAGTGTTTTATGTATTATTGCTACTTTACATTTTATTATAGCCTTCTATTATAAAGGTTCTCTTAAGATTAGTGATTTTACTTAAGGTGTTACTTTCATCAAATGTGAATATTTGTTTGTTATAAATCTCACTGCTATTTTGTCTCTGTTCTATTTACTAAGCCCTATTGCTTTATTTGATTTCTTTTATAATTTCATCATGAATTATTAAGTAAAGCAAAGTAAGTTCCCCTCTCAGACCTTGTGATCTATAGGGCAGATGATGTAAAGGTAATCTGTTTCAATGGGGCCATGGTTAACGAGGGTGTAATGTAGCCAGCACAACAACCTACCGCCTTTACTTTTCATAACTATTAACACGTACCCATTACAACTGGGTGGACTCAGAGGCGCCTTAAGAATCCCAAAATTATAAATCCCAGTCTTTACAAGGATTCAAAAGCGGGACCCTCTGGTTTGGAAGCCAAGCGCTTTACCACTCAGCCACCGTGCATCCATTTTCCTTAATTATAAGACCTAGATATTATGAGTTTTTAGTCTGTTTAGCTGGTTTACCATGAATGAGATACAAAGTTTTTATTTGTTTTAGTTTGTTTTTTAAATACCAGTTTTTTGTTACACAGTTTGAAGTATTTCCAGTATTTATGAACGATTTTCATAAATTATTAGGGTACTAAAATTGAGGTAAAATTTAATATTAATTTAAAAACAAAATACAACATACAAAATAAAGCTTACTGTCTGAAACATAGCTTACCTTTTAACTTATCTGGTTCTGTCTGAAACATAGCTTACCTTTTAACTTATCTGGTTCTGTCTGAAACATAGCTTACCTTTTAACTTATCTGGTTCTGTCTGAAACATAGCTAACTTTTTAATTTATCTGGTTCTGTCTGAAACATAGCTTACCTTTTAACTTATCTGGTTCATTAGAACAAACACCGACTGAAGACCAAATGATTCTCATAAATGTGCAAATCATAAACTTTGCGATTCGTGACAATAATGTCATGGTTTTAATATTAGTATACACTGACTTTCTTTAACCTTGCTTAAGACTCAGTCCTTATCTGAGAATTAGAAATAAATATCAATCATGTAAGAATTGTAAACATTCAGATACACATATGATCACTACACTAAATAACTAATATGAGCTGATATTAGAATATATAATTAAATATTGTTAAAACCCTTTTGGCGGCGCGATAGGGTTAACAGTACGATCAGCTGACACATGTGAAACAGGTCAGTAATACACTTTAGCGTGATATGTTGATGGACAAGGGACAGTACTGGTATGAACTTTGCACGTAAATATGACCTGTGTTATGGTCATGTCATCAGAAGCTTTGTGGACCAGAGACAGAGTGTGTAAGGCAGAGTAGTTCAGGACAGGGACAGCAAGGAGACCGGTACTATGAGTTGGCCATGAATGCGGTCCGGGTGGAAGCCTCGATTGAAACAAATGATTCCAGAAAGAGACGGAATTACAGTAATGTACAGTGCAAAATTTGTAGTAGCTTATTGTGTCATATTGGCTGTTTTATTTACTCATTATTAAAGTACCAGGTTATTTGATTTGTTCCCAGGCTATATAATTTTCATTTTGTCAGGGACAAATTTATAATAAAAAAGCCCAAGTTAACAAGTTAATGCTCCCTCATAAATACATTTGGCCTGAAAATTCTAGCATCTGTGACATAGAATTGAAACACCCACACTTTATAATACCTCCCTCAAACATACTTTTGCCCCCCTCCCCACCTTAAAATAGCCCTACATACAATCTTATCTTATATAATACAGACGTTACTTCAAAAAAGAAGAGGATTACGTCCTACGCGTCATGCATTTAGTCATGCATATTAACCAATGACTTAAATTCTGCCAAGTCACTGGTTTTTCTGGCTAGCTCAGGCAACCCATTCCATGCTCTAATAGCACTAGGGAAGAAGGAGTATTTGTACAAATTTTTCCTAGCATATGGGACGAGGAATGTGCCTTTATTTTTGTGTCTTTCAGAGTATTTTATTAAATTTTGTTTTTGTATTTGAAGATTATGGTTCAGTGTTTTATGTATAATTGCTACTTTACTTTTGAGTCTTCTGTCCTGAAGGCTTTCTAAATTTAGTGATTTTACTAAAGGTGTTACCCTAGTCAAATGTGAATATTCGTTTGTTATGAATCTCACTGCTCTATTTTGTGTTTGTTCCAGTTTCTTAATGTTTTCTTGAGTTGAGGGGTCCCACACGGTGGATGCATATTCTATTATTGGCCTAACCAAGGTTAAATAACATTTTAGTTTTATGTTCTTATTTGATTTATAAAAATTTCTTTTAATAAACCCTAATGCTTTGTTGGATTTTTTTTATAGTTTCATCAATATGTGGATTCCATGACAGTTTTTCATTTATTATAACACCTAGGTATTTTGCGTTTTTAGTCTGTGTTACTGGGAATAAGATAAGTGGAATTAATTTGTTTTAGTTTTTTTGTTACTCTTAACAACTGACATTTTTCTGGGTGCTCCAATTTGATTCCCATTTCTGTAATTCATCTAATTCTCTTTGTAAAATATCTGTGTCTTGTTTTGTTTTTATTGTTCTATATATTATGCAATCGTCTGCAAATAATCTGACTTTTGTTCCTGAACTAATGCAATTTGGTAAATCATTTATGTAAATTAAAAATACAATCTATGACTATTCTGCAGCTTTTCTGTTCTTTATCAAAATATTTGATAGGCTCAAAGATGACTTTTTTCTTATTGCATCCTGCACATGGTAATGTTTACATAATAAAATGTTTGTTTTGTTTTGTAAAATGTTTTTACATGTTTCGGATGTTCCTTCAGAGTTGAAGATAATTACTTCCTAGTCCAAACCTCCCGCAGGACGACAGGGGATGGGAGCGGGCAGGGTTTGAACCCTCGACCATCGATAATCTGAACAACAGTCCAGCTCGCAAACTGCACGACCAGGCAGCCATCCAATTTTGGCACTACTACTACTAGCCCCCTTTTTACATTTGTAATAAAACATCTAGCATTTTAACGTTCCCCCTAGCAGATTTTGTTTTAAACCCAATATAATTATTACTAGATCTATACTAGATTAGATTATAGATCTATTTAGAATCTATAGTATTATAAATCTAGACCTAGAAGTTAGTAGATCTAGATCTAACTGAACTCTATTTCACTAGAAGTCTAGATGACTAGTCTTAACACAGCCTACACTGCCTGTCTACAGACCAGTCACAGTCAGTTGAGTCAGTGCTACAGTGGCTACACTGCTAATTACAGTGTCTACAGTGACTACACTACTACAGTTCTACACTACAGGTTTAGCCTTTTACTAAACTTTTAGGTTATAATTATTAGGTTTAACTGCTATTAGGTTTTAAACATTAATTGATTAATACTAAGTTTAAGTAAAGTAATAGAATTATAGATTATATTATTATATTAATTAACTTATTAAATATGAAGCTAATAATCTTTTTTTTTTAATGTCTAGAACTAAAGACTTGACTAGACTATCACTAACTATTTAACTATAGTATAGAACTATAGTATAGTATAGTAGGTAGTAATAAGTATAGACTTAATAGACTATTGAGTCACTATTTATTGTCATATTCAATACAATATATTATAATTATATATGATATCATATTCATGATATTGTCATTAATATTATACACCATTATACCAATTATACTTATAGTGACTAGTCACATATATATACTGTCTATAGTCTATTATAATTATACTATTTGTAGACATAGATCTAGAATCTAGTGAATCTAATCTAGTCAGTGACATAGTCGTCATAGTATAGAATAGACGTTTATAATTAAATAGATTAATAAAAATAGATCTATAACTAGTGATACTGATACTAGATGTAGATCTTAATCTAGATTATATTGTAAACACAGTTACTCAGATATCTTAGATTATCTGATTCTAGACTCCAGACCTCTGTCTGAAACATAAATAAGGAATCAATGTCTATATAGGTCTGTGAGATACAAACAAGGAAGTATATCTAGGATCTAGTGACTGAGGATCTCGAAATAGAAACCTCCCTTCCCGACCCCATTTTTGTTTTCCATCTGAGTCGACCATAATCTATGAGTTGACCAATTTAAAATTTTATAATGTTCAGGTAGAAAAAAAAACTAATAATAAATGTCCCCCAATCAACACAAATAACATTAAACTCTGGTGTATCACAAGAACTCATCTACTGTTTCTAAAATACATAAATCATAAATTGCCTCATTAATTTAAATAAATGAGGGGGGAAAGTTAGATTATTTATTAATATTTATTAAAGGCGAATTAACGTCAACCATGTAGGTGACCCAGAGAAGTGTGCACTCTTTGGCGAGCTCCTGAACAGTTCAATCCCCTCGTTAAGTAATGAAGAAGACATCTCTATCAGATGGGAGAAATTAAGAGATGTAATCTACAGTTCGGCAATCACCGCCTTTGGGCCTCAAAAACACAAAAATGTAGACTGGTTTGAGGCGAAGCTAGCACAAATGGAACCTTGCATCGAGAAAAAGCGATCTGCACAACTCGCTCTCAAGACAAAGCCAAGTCCAAGATCTTTGGAGGCCTTCAAAAGTGCTAATAAAGAGGCGAAACAAATGGCTAGAAAATGTGCTAACAACTTTTGGAGGGATACCTGCAACAGAATCCAAGACAGTCTCCACTCAGGAAATAGCAAAGCTCTATTTGATGGCATTAAAGCGGCCCTGGGTCCAACAGTGTCTAAGCCTGCCCCCCTTCTATCCAAATCAGGAGAAAAATTACAGATCAAACCAAGCAGCTTGAACGTTGGACAGAACACTACCTCGAAGTCTATGCCACACAGAACACAGTAGACGATGTCGCCCTGGCTTCTCTACCAGATCTTCCAGTACTGGAATGCCTAGATGATCTTCCGAGCCTCAGTGACCTTAAAAAAGCAATTAACTGCATAAAAAATAGAAAATCTCCTGGGAGTGATGGTATCCCAGTGGAAGTAGTGAAAGTCAACGAATCACTCCTGCTCCCTGAACTCTATATTCTCCTCTGCCGCTGTTGGGAAACAGGTCATGTCCCACAGGACATGCGTGACGCAACTATAGTCACAATATACAAGAACAAAGGGGATCGGAGTGACTGCAACAATTACAGGGGTATCTCTCTCCTCAGTATAGTGGGCAAGATCTTTGCTAGAGTGGCACTATCCAGGCTGCAAGTGATAGCTTCTAGAGTCTACCCAGAGTCTCAGTGTGGATTCAGGAGTGGTAGATCCACTGTAGACATGATATCTTCTCTACGACTACTGCAGGAGAAATTCAGAGAGAGAGACAGACCCCTTTACATCGTTTTTGTTGATCTGACTAAAGCTTTTGACATGGTCAGCAGAAGTGGCCTTTTCAAACTCCTGAGGAAAATAGGTTGCCCTCCCAAACTACTGCAGTTCATTGAGTGTTTTCACGAGGAAACTAAATGCACTGTCAAATTCAATGGAGCCCAATCAGCACCTTTTGAGGTTTGCAGTGGTGTCAAGCAGGGATGTGTGCTCGCACCTACTCTGTTTGGCATATTCTTCTCCTGTCTATTGCATTATGCGTACAACGACATAAACGAAGGTGTGTTTCTCCATACAAGATCCTCTGGAAAACTATTTAATGTATCAAGGCTGCGGGCAAAAACCAAGGTTAGGAAGCTACTCGTCAGGGAACTCCTGTATGCTGATGATGCAGCTATTGTGGCTGATTCTGATATTCAGCTACAGTGCCTGGTTGACAAATTATCTGCTGCTTGCCAGAAGTTCGGCTTAAACATCAGTCAAAGCAAGACTAAGATACTTGTCCAAAACACAAACACTGCACCTCAAGTAAGCATTAATGGCCAACCACTAGAAATTGTTGATCACTTTTGTTACCTTGGCTCCATCATATCCAACAACACTCTACTGGATAAAGACATAAACAACAGGATAGCCAAGGCAATGGCCACCATGTCACGGCTGCAGAAAAGAGTCTGGGACAACATATTGCTGACTAACAGTACTAAAGCCCTAGTCTACCGGACCTGTGTGTTGAGCACCTTGCTGTACGGAAGTGAAACATGGTCAACCTACTCATGGCAGGAAAAAAAGCTGAATGTTTTCCACCTCCGATGCCTAAGGCGGATCTTTAGAATAAGGTGGCAAGATAAGATAACCAATGAGGAAGTGCTACAAAGAGCAGGGTGCCAGGACATCCGCTCTGTTATCAGCAGCAGACGCCTTGGCTGGCTTGGCCACGTTCGTAGAATGCCAGAAGGTCGACTTCCACAGGACATCCTGTATGGCGATCTGATAGAAGGCAGGAGAGCCGCTGGTCGCCCACTTTTACGTTATACGGATGTATGCAAACGCGACATGAAGCTCTTCAAAATCGACACTGGCAACTGGGAAGAGGTGGCACTGGACAGATCCTCATGGAGAGAGAGCATAAAGGAAGGGTCAAAGATTGCAGATGCCATACACAACAGAAGCAGAAAGAAGGGTGAAAATGCAACGGCGCCTGGTGATTATATATGCCCAACCTGCGATCGCAGCTGTGTATCAAGGATTGGCCTCTTTAGTCACACAAGAAGTTGCAAAGGGAAAAGATCGTCTCTCGAGACGTAAAATGCCACAGATTTATTAAAGAAAATTTGATGAATTATAAAATTGAGAATCAAACTGGAGCATGTCTTTGAAATTTTCACCCAGAAAAATAGTCAGAAAAAACAACATATTTTTGTCCTTCAGTTCAAGGGATATATATCCGTAATTTTATTCCGGAGGACAGATCTTCCAACTTATACAACAGATAGCTAGTCCTCTTCCGGACAATAGTACCAACAGTCACTCTATCGTAGCAATATCCACTGAGCAGCCTTATGTCTTTTATTTGCCAGCCAAGCCACCAATCCAATTCTGCCTCCCCCCCCCTTTTTTTTCTTCATAAAACCAAGTAGTAAAGCTTCTACTAGGAGAACAACAAAAAGAAAAACAATGTCTTCAGAAATTTACACTGCATCTCCCTTAGAAAAAAAAAATACTGGCACTCTTGGCTTCCAGAAGGATAATATTAAAACATATATAGATAGTGATATTGATGACGCTAAATCTGAAAGTAATAGCTGTGTATCAGAGTCAGAAGAAAACATAGGAGATACAATCTGTATCAATGAAAACAAATAAATTTGTGTAGCATAAAGTAAAAAAAAAATAAAAACTATAACTTTCAGCTCCACCTTCCCCTACTCAGAAAGACACAAAGATAGAGGCAAATTTCTTACTCCATATGCTAGAACTAATTTGTGCAAGTCCTCCTTATTCCCTAGTGCCATGGAATTGCCTGAATCATCCTAGAAAACCAATGAATTAGAAGAGTTTAACATGCATAACAAGATAAACACATGGATACACATATGAGGTAAATTTCTCTATTGAAGGAATGTATGTAATTTATACGATTTGAGCTCTGTGAAAAAGAATTCATTCACATGTTGGAAAGGTGAAGTTTGTCAAATGTGGGCATTTGTCCATTTGACAGTTTTAACAAGAATTGCATAGACACTATTAAGTCAGATCTTTATGACTTACTTAATCTATTTTATTAGTGGGATTTTTTTGGTGTATAAATATTTAATGCATGTACTTAATTTTAATAGTGATTTAATTCTTTTATGTTTCTTAAAAACAACTGAAGCTTCTTTAAGAAAATTATTTTATTTAAATGTGTAATAAAATTCATTTCAAATTTTAGCTTAGGTAAAGCTGCCCTTGCTGTTTACTATAGTTTTCTGAGTAAAAGACTGAAAGAAATCTAGGATGATCAATTGCTGATACTTAAAAATCATTTGTTTATAATAAATCTTTATTATCCATAAGGAAATTTGTCTTACATTTTGCGCATTACACCAAACAAAACATTACAATTATTGAAAACCTAAATATGCATTCACACCAGGCTCACTCATCTTATATAATACAGACGTTACTTCAAAAAAGAAGATGATTACGTCCTATGTGTCATGCATTTTGTCACAATTTACATGCCAAAAGTTGGTTTAATTTTATTTAATGATTTCATTGCCAGGGGGACAAAAGAGCTTTTGTGTCCGTTTGTCTTTGCTATCAGTGTCTTGTATCACTTTCATGATGGTAAAATCACAAAATCCTGACCCAAAGGGTGATTTTTTTTTCTATAACCTTTTTTAAGCTTATGTTGTGCACATTGCACACTACCTTTTGTTAAGCTATTTAAAATTCATATTCTGACAATGTGATCACATTATACTATCATGCTAAAATCAATAATTTTCTTTGGAGGTTCTTTGTAGAAGAAAAAAGATCAGGAAGTTACAACTTAAAATGCTATTGAGGATCAAATGAGGCAATAAAAATGACTACAAAAATGACTTTATTAAAATACATATTTAGGTTATCTACAATAAATATATATTACTTAAGTTATCCTTATGTATTCTCATTTGTTACATTTTATACATTGGTAGTAAGAGCCACATCTAAAATTGGTGTAGCTGTGTAGACCACTGCATCCATCCATCCTTTATTTTTGGAATCAGACACTGACATTAGATTAGATTTAGTAAGAACCACATAACATAATCTGATTCATTCATAAAATAATTAAAAGAAATAGCAAGTAATTCAAGAGCTCAAGGAAAAAAACTTTGAATTAAAACTACAATAGAAAAGTAAATATAGGAAATAAATAGATAAGAAAGACCCAATGCACAAAATCAGCCAGGAAAATGTCCAGCCTTTTTTGTTCCCTTCATTTCACTCATTTTCACCACAGATACTTTCAGTCATTATAATATTACACATTTTCTCTTCATCCTTTTAACTTTCAAACAGTGAGATAACACATGTTAAAATACAATAATGTATTATACAACTACATCAATATACAAAACTTTTTAATGTTGGTCTTTTGTTTATTTTTCTAATTTTGTAAAAATCTTTTGAATCTGGGTCATCAGTTCACCTTTCTAAATAAAGTAAGAAACAACCAAAAAAAAAGATGAAAAAAAAACAACCTATAACTAGATCTATAAAAAAACTAATTTAAAAAATTTAGTAACAAACTATATATGTATGACTAAGTAGGAAATGGTCATGTTAAATAAATATATATATTTATATGACTTCAGTCTATAGTGTGTCATGAATTATCTATACTATATAGTAGAATTAAGGAGTATGTATATCCCGAATAGAAATCAAAACCGTTTGACCAATCTTTGCACAAATGTTGGCACTTCACACAGATTGTTTTTTTCTTTGACACATGAAAATACAAAATATAGTCTATTGATTTCATTATTTAATAAAATTAACCTTCAAATTTGTGTTTCAAAGGCATTTTTACATAAATTTGTTCCTTATATCTGCGAATTTAGACGTCCTGACATACTTTATAACAGGTAAACCCATTTTTGCGAAACTACTTTTATTTTGATGGCGAAAGAGAAAACCTTGAAAGGATCATTAGCTAAGTTTTAAATACATTTAAATCCAATCCACTAGATTAGTAAACACAAACAATGGCCCGCAGGCCGCAGGTAATGTATGTAATGACTAAGAATGCCTGATTTTTCCTAGTAAGAATTAGCATGACCATTTCCTACTTCTCGTAGGAATTGTAATTTATAGTTAAAAGTCATTTGAATTTATTTTTCAAAATATAATAACTACATATTTTTTTGTTTCAATACAATCAAAATTCAACTTAGAAAACTAAGTCAATTAATTAAGTAAAAAACAAAAATATAACAAAAAATTACTGAACTTAACCCACCAACTAAATATTCATTTCCTGATCGAATTTTCCCTTTCTTTTTCAAATGATCCACCATGGACTTAATAAATTTATCTGTGCAAACTGTCGCAGTATCACATATTACTGTTAAGTGTCGACGAGCACGTGTTACTGCTACATTGATCCTGCGTATCTCTGCTAGAAAACCAACCGATGCTAGTAAAAAAAAAATTTAGGCAATAAAATAATGAAAAGAAACAAAAACTGTTTTTTTAATTAAATTTGTTTTTGTAATAAACTAAGTTGAATTTAGACCTTGTAAATAAAATTTTGTTTCAATAAAACATGACTACATTTAAGTAAACAGAAAAATCAAGTAGTAAGATGTGGGATGCATGGTCTAGAGGCTAAATACGCTTGATTTTGGCTTGGCTTAGCTACCTATGAATGGGGCTCAATGTTCGACACTCGACTCGAGCAGAGCTGTGTTTACTAAGCACCAAAAGGCAGCACAGGAGAAACCATCTCCCAAATACCCCCTTCCCCCACTGGTCCACAAACGAGATTGGACCATAGTGCTCTGAACATGCTATAAGCATGAATGTATCGTTTCATAAAAACTATAACTTAAGATACAAAAACAGAGATAGTGGATCAACTGACCACTAGGATTACAAGTATTGAAACAAATATATGCATGAACAGCACACAGAGTCCATAGATATCGGAGTTCATTATAAGTTACATTTCTGAAGCTAACCAGATAACAATTTCTTAAATAAAAATAAAAAAATTACATTTAAAATTGCTCCTGACCATTGAAATGATTACTACTTCCTTTTCACGACCCTGAAAACCATCTACAGTTTTGACCTCGAGATCAAAGTATCTTGAACACAACTGTAACCTAATTAGTTTCACCTGCCAGAAAATAAAATGACTGCTATATGACAAATTGCCAAAATTAAAATTGAAAATTAAAAAAAAGAAGTATTTAATTTAAAAATGATCATTTAACATGCAAAAGTAAGAAAACTTTTTATAAAAACATAAGCTTATCTAAGGGAAATAGCCACTAATTACTTCCATTTATCTTAAGATGGCAAGGTTTAGCTCCCTTTCTTCTATATAAAACAAAATTAATTAATAACTAATAATTGATTAACTAATTGGTTAAGTTTTTTGATTGATTTGTTTATTGTCACTGAGAATGGGAAATGGGAGAAAAAAAACATGACAAAATGTAATAAGGAGAATGAATCCATATATACATTCACATCTCTCATTACATAGCAATTATTCCTGATATTTCGATATCAAACAAAATTATTAATTAAGTAGCAATTGTTCCCCATATTTTGAAATAAAATAATTAATAACCAATAATTAATTAACTAATTGGTTATTTTTTTTATGATTCATGTTTTGTCAGGTACAATGAATAATTGTTAAAAGTTTCAACTTGGCACGAGAAAGGGAGAAAAAGCATGTTCACACATTTTACCTGACAGACAGAGTGTGATGATATAAGTTTTGTAAAAATAAAGAACCTTTTTTCATCAATATGTGATATTAACCTGAAAATTATATGGAGATATAACAGCAATATCCGATGGTTTCACACCATAACCGATCAGTTCCTCCACTCGATTTACCACAATCTCAACTTCACCTTAAAGAATTAAAAGGCACAAATTTAATTTTCATGATCTACAAAGTATTAAAGCTAGCAAGTATTGAAATGTAGTTATTGAAATATAAGTATCGAAATGAACTTATTGAAATGTTATTATTGAAATGTTGATAGCCATATTACAATTGAAGAAATAAAATAAACAAATAAACAAAAGTTACTATTTACTATAAATTAAAGCATAACAGAAAATTAAGGTTTCTTAATGTAATTCTTTGGTCCCTCTCAAATAAACAAAGATTAAAAGTAAAGGTAAAGTTAAGTTCCCATTTTAGACCTTGCAATCAATAGAAAGATGATGTTAATTCATCTGTTTCTTTGTCCAATGGTTAATGAGCATAGTGTCATGTGGCCAGCACAATGGCCAACCAATTTTACTTTGCCAACTATAGTCAGGTACCCATTGAAGTTGGGTGGACTCAGGGGCGCCCTAAATATCCTGAAAGTCAAAATCCCAGTCTTCACTGTGATTTGAACCCAGGCCAAGCACTTAACCACTAAACCACTGTGCCCCCAACAAACATTAAGGGGAGAGAAAAAAAAGATTACAATTTATACACTCACCTTCATTAGCCTTTGACACTTCTTCAGGATTATTCAATTCAGGCACATCACATCCAGCTGTGTCTATTAGCAGTAAAGGAAAGTTGGTCTCCTCTACATATTCTACTGCAACATGTTCTAGGTCCCTTGATAATAAATTTATCATAATGTATACATATTTAATATAGTTGTTTACCCCTGCAGCCAGATGTAAGTTTTAAAAAATACACTATATCTAATTTCAAAAATCTTTATTTTCAAAGAACAAAATACAAAGAACCTGTAAATTTAATTTTTTTTTATATTTTTTTTTTATTTATAAAATTAATAATTAAAAGAAATATATACTTCGAGTTTGTAGATGATCCCCTTTTAAAGATGTAGATCAGTGTTTCCGATACTGTTGTCTTATGCGTACCCCTTGTAGAATTTTCATAATGATGAGTACCCCCCCCCCCCAAAAAAAAAGGATTTATTTTAATAACAATCAAAGTTTATTTAATAATTTTAATAGGCCTACAAAACCAAATTAAAAATTGCTCCATTCCAATGAAGTATTCACTTAGTTTATTTTTTGCATGCTTCAGAGACACATCAAATAGATTCTAAAAAAATAAAAAATGGAAACATAGTTTTTATACATTGAAAAGGCGTGTCAACAAAAAGTTGTAACATCCCTATCCATTTCCTGATCTTTCCAGAACTTAGTCTTAAAATGTAAAAATAGCACAGTATTGGAGTTTGTAAGCACTTAAAATAAATAATAAAATGGATTTAAAATGTATGATGTTTTATTCTAATTTATAAACTAAATTTTTTAAAAGTCATCATAGTTAACTATGTGCAACGTGTACCCACTTCAAATCCCACTTTGGGAAACACTGATGTAGTGTAGTAGATCCCCTTTTAAAGATGAAATGCTGTGTGGCCACGCAGTTTTGACTGTTGTAAATTAGATCCTACACAAATGTATCTCTATTTCATCTATGCATGTAAGCCTGGTTCTGCCTTTACATTATCTTGGACTAATACCATCTTCTGTAATTTGACATTCTTTACAGATGTGGGGGACACTCTCTTGTGGAATACCTGGGGCAGTAGCCCCCGTCTGTCCTCCCCAAAATCTTGCCCTGTATAGTGCTGAGGTTCTTAATAGTTTAGTATGTAGTTATATAAATGAAATTATCAATATCTGAAGTACTGGTATAGTCATTAAGCCAAATGGCGATTGGCTTTCTTCACCATTTTAAATGGCTTCTTCAGATGGACAGACTATGAACACTCTGACCTGAGTTTGAGCTTAATAACAAAAAATGTAAAATGTATTTGGAATACAATGCTTCCTTAATGAGTATGTCATTTTTTATTCTTGATGTATAGCTTCTTTTCCATTTGTGATAGTTAAGATAAAATTTAAAAAATAAAAACAAACTATAGTTATTAAAATATAGTTGAATCCATTAGGGCACACAATGGCAGGAAGCTCACATTTGTAAATTTAATCATGTCATGACACTATTCATCAACATCTGGCCTTAACAAATGACCTGATAAACTGATTATAAATACTGTCTCTCAGTAAAATCCTTGATAAATGAGGGTTGTATGTTAAAGTTATATGTGCTCAGTATTTTCTCTCATTAGAGCATTGCTATCCCTAGCTGACAAGCTAAAAGTAAAGTAGACCTTGCAATCTACAGAGCAGATGATATAAAAGTCATATGTTTCTATGGTTGACAGTTAATGTTGATGTCATATTGCCAGCAAAATGAATTCTGGCACCAGTCTCACCATCTTCTAATTTATGCAATACTTTTTATATTTAGTTAACAAGCTGCTCGGGTAATTTAGAACCAAAGTAGGACGTTTTGGCCCCACCGTTTTGGCACGAAGGTCGTTTTGGCACGAGCCGTTTTGGCGCGAAATACATTATGTACATTTATTGTATTATTTCTTTTAAAAGAATTATTCATATCTATGTTTTGCATGAGTGTTTGTGTTAAGACATATTTTTCACGTACTAAATGTAAATGTGTGTTTGTTTTTCACATCATTTTCTTTAATAAACATTTTGGCTTGTGTATGTGTGTTTATTAAGAGGCACACTTTTATTTTCAAAAAAGTTTTTTAAGATATTACTTTAAAATTAAAAACAAAATGAAACGATGATAGCCTAAAAATTGATACAATTATTTGTTTACATTAACATTAGTTTATTTAATGACTGTATGGTATCTCCAGCTATACATACCAAGACTTGCTAATAATAAGTAAAAATATAATACATGTACCATGTTTCTCAAAATACTTTAAGTTAAGTTACATAGACACCATGGTTATTCGCTGGAATTCAAGGGTTCATTTAAAAAAAGCTACGTGCTAATTAAATTATCGTCAAATGATATCTCGCGCAAAACAACCAGTCGCCAAAACGACTCGCGCCATAACGTCCTGTCGCCAAAACGGCATGCCAAAACGACGTCGCCAAAACGGCACGTACCAATTTAGAACCGTAGTGCTTAATGCTCACTTTAACCAGTTACTACTTTGACAGATATTTAAACTAACCACTGTATCATCCTGCATGACTACAAATCAGTTTGTCATCAGCTTTTCATTTAGTATTCACTACCAAACCTTAGATCATAACTCTTTCCTTATCCATTAACTTACAGTAAGCTGCTCAGAAAGTCAGCCATAACATGGAAGTCAAAAAGAGGAAAGCAAAAACAAGGCCATCCATATAGAACATGGCCTTGAAGTTTCTTAGGAGACCTAAACTCTATGGACATAAATTGGGAAGAGGCTGTAAAAGTCATCCTTGACCCAATCTCTGTGAGAGTACTTGCCCCCATGTGAGAGTACTTGCCCCCATATGTGCCAAATGGCACAGGAGGAATGAAGTGTTAAGTTTAAGAAAAATTAGACGATGGTAGCTCAAGTGGGATTAGGTTGATAAAATTTACTTTAAAACAAGGTTACAGAGACTGAATGGAAACACTCAAATTGGCCCCTGTAAAGGTCTGCTCAGGCAGGCAAAGAGGTAAGTTTCAATATTTTCAGAAAAAATATCAGAAACTATGAACTACAAACTTTTAAAAAATTCCAAATAACATCTTGCTTACTTTAGTAAATGTGTGGCCACAGAATGGTGAGCTTCAAGTTGCCCTGCATAAAGAGTTTCAGAACTCCAAGCCATAATGTCTTGATGCATTCTGTACTGAATATGCAACATTTTGACCACTTCATTATGCTTACATTTGAACACAGTTTCCATCAATCTTTCCATTAATGTAATTTTTAGTCCCTCAGCCGCAGCTCTGTAAATTATATAATGTAAAAAATAACAATAAAAATAATATTATCCAATTTGTATTCTCATTATCAAATTATTTTTCTCACAAGCAACAGTTTTTCTAGCTCTATGCAATGAACTCAAATGTTTTTAAGGATGAAATGAGTTACCAGAGCTTTATTTTTGTTTTACAGGCTTTGGATCTTCCTTCAGAGTTTATTTATAATCTTCTTCCTACTCCAAACCTCTCACAGGGTGATGGGGGATAGCAGTTGGCTAGATATGAATTTGAGATCATCGAGATGACTGAATGACAGTCCAGCTTGTGTACTGCACGACCAGGCAAAAATATTTCTCTCTCTAAATACATTTGAATCAGAGTAGGACCACATGTTGAGAAAAATACCAGAAATATATTCTGTAGCTATAAATAAGTAGCTTAAATGAAAAAAGAAAGAAGCAAAGGTTCTTTTGGCCAGTGATTGTTTTTAGTTTTAAGTTACTGTGGAAAAATGTTTTGGTTTTGTTTCACAATTTGTGCTTAAAAGTGAATAAATACCTGAAATCTAAAATGGTGAAATATCCATTTAAGTTAAGCTCTATCAATAGTGAAAAATTATAATAGAAATAATAATAAAAACACTAAAAGAATATTCAGGAGAAATATGTGTGTGTGGGGGGTGGGGGTGGGAGGGGAGGGGATATTCATATTAAACATAACAGATACCAGACTCAAGTAACCTTCTAGACTGTCCATGCTCTGCTTTTAAAATAAATGTATGAATATCATATCAAAGTGTTTTATATCACATACTCTGTAGACAGAATGGTGGGAGGAAGTTGCAAATGATCTCCAGCCAGCACACATCTCTTGCCTTGCAATATTCCAATCCAACAAGCTGCTTCTATTGCCTGATAGATGAAATGCACACATTCTAAAAATTATTTTTATGAAAGACTGGTAACTAATTATGACAACTGTTCATTCATACATATATATATAGATATATAGGGGATCTTATTCCTAACACTGTTAATTTAATTATTTATATAAATGGATGTTTTAATTCATAAACATGTATGACATAAATGTAAAGAAAATAAACATTTATTTGAGTCTATCTTGTATTTATAATACATTCAAGTCCACTATTTCCTTACTGTACTGGTATTTGTAAGTTACACTTAGTTGTTGTTGTTTTTTAAATTGGATGGGATCATAACAACAATCTCAACAAGAAAACAGCACATGATATTAAGAATCAATGCACATTTAAAAAATTCAAAGGTATGGGTGTCAAATGTTTCCCTCATTTTGTAGATAACATTGGTATAAACTATTTATTAGTGTGCAATCAAGTTGTTTTTTGTTTTATGTTTCAATTTTAATTTAAGAAAACCATGTAGGTTTTAAGGTAAAAAAAAAGTAATGAGCCTTTCAAGAATAGTTACAACAATCACCTGTGAGCATTCATCAATAACAACCAAGTCAAAGTGGTCGTCTGCTAAGTAATTCATTGGTCCTTTTCCATCTCGAGAGGCACTGGTAAGAGTGGCCAGCACAACATCTGCCTTGGGCATTAAATATTCGGCTGCTGCTTCTTCTTTTTCTTTGCTTTTCCTTATCAACAAATTTAGATTGATTGTTAAATTACGCCTCTCTACAAGATTTGTGCAATTCTTCAACCTATTCTGAGATGAATAAAAAAGAAATTTACTTCATGTTGCTTTACATCTCTTGAATCCACAAATTACTTTGATTATTATGCCAATGAAAAAGAGACACAATATGTTTTGTTTGCATATTATTTTTGGTCTGCCCAGTTTGCAGTTGAACATTCTGGGCTCCCATGTCTCACCAGCCACATGACACGATTGACAAACAATATCTCTCTCTCTCTATCTATCTATCTATCTATCTATTGTTGGACACCTAGTTTATAGTATTATTTATTTAGCGAGGCACCATAGAAGACGTATATTGAACGGTACTAGTGACGCTTGGGATATTTTGGGTTAGAGACTGGAAAATCAGTTAGCGCTAGAATTCTCTTGGGTAATGACGTGTTTATTTGACAGAGACTTTTACTGTGGCCTTTTCTTGGAATAAATATCTTATGAATTGTTCATCAGTGTTGACCACATCTCTTCACTCGTTAAATCGATCGTCTTGTTTATTCTGTATTGTTGATCAACTACATTGAATACACCCGAACAATAAAAACTCAAACGCTTGCAGAGTAATTGGTTGAAATTCAACAGTCATCTTTAGTTGACCTCAAGACAGCCTGAACAAGCACATCACGCATAATGTCTGCTCAACTCTTTTTTTTTTTAATCATTTAATAGCAAAGGCAATACATTATTGCAGCATTAAAAAATCTATTTCAAAATGGTTGTATTCATTTAATGCCTACGTTATGCTCACACAAAAAAAAAGAAACTTTTTATTTACCTATAAAATACAAAAAATGCATACAGACATTATTTCAAAAGAGAAGATAATTATGCTCTATAGTTATCCCTGTGTTAATCTAGTCATGAATATTAATCTCTGACTTGAAATCTGCCAACTCATTAGTTATCCTGGCTGATTCAGGCAACCCATTTCATGTTTTAACATCACAAAGGAAGAAGAAGCACTTGAACAAAATTGTTCTAGCATTGGGAATAAGATATGTGCCTTGATCTTTGTGTCTTTCTGACTTTTTATTAGGATTTCTGTTTGTATTTGTAAAATATGGTTCAGTGTTTTATGTATTATCGCTACTTTACTTTTTAGTCACTAAATTAAGTGCTTTTACTAATGGTGCTACTCTGACCAAATGTGAATATTCGTTTGTATTTAAATCTCATGAATCTTTTTTGCATCTGTTCTAGTTTCTTTATGATTTTATTTTAACATATGCCAAAATATATTGTGAGTGTTACCATGTGCAGGATGCAATAAGAAAAAACGCTCCAGCCAAAAACCATCATAGTGCCTATTATATAATGCAATAAATAACTGAAAGCCATAGAATAATCAGAGATTGTATGTAGGACTATATTACATGGTGGAGGGGTGGAAGAATAAGTGATACTCAAATTTATGGGCCAAAAGTATATGTTTTGGGGGAGCTACATAGTGGGTCATTCCAATAAAATGTGGCATAATTCATGAGCCAAAGATATATATATGGAGGAGAGCAAATTATATATAGCCTGGGAACAAATCAACTGGCAAAGCAGGTCAATAATGCTTGGACATTTATAAAATTTAACTGAAATGTAAAAATGTCTTTTAAGAAAATGTTAATACATTTTAAAAACTATAGAGAGAAAATTCACTGACCAAACAATTGTTAATATCTGATCTAATGCTAGTTTTGCTAGTTTCCAAATATTCTTCAATTCTGAAATCTAGAGAATGTTTGCGTACATGTGGCAAAAATCTGGCTGGATGTCCAATGCGTATAATATCAATTACTTGATACTTCCCAAGCCTTTCAGTAATGTTATCCACTGCAACGTTGGATGGTGCTGTAACTAAAACCTACATTTAAAAAAAAAAGAGATTGATTTAAAAATGTAAAAAAAGGAGATTATTTATTATTACAAAACTCAAATTTATGTCTATTTAGAAATAAAGGATTAAATGCAGGGCAAGTTTAAAAAAAAAAAATTATTTAAAACTCAATTAAGAAGCTTGAATACATCTAACCAGGGGAAATTAAATGACTAACATCAGAGAACTGCCAACTTTAAAAAACAACAACAAGTGCAGCCAGGTTTCAAAGCTACATCAAGCTTTGAAAATAAGATAGTGTCTTTGATTATAGGCAATATGGTATGTGACGTTTTGACAACGCCGTTATAGCGCGAGACGTTTTGGCGCAAGATATAATATGACGATAATTAAATAAGCACCTAGCTTTTATAACAATGTTTGTTTCACTCTACCATAATATTGTATGCATAGTGTGAATTCTAACACTGTCCAGCGAAATGTTTTTTTTTAAATATAAAGGTTTTGCTTATTTCATGAATATAGGCCTATAATAAGTCATATTCCTGAATGGTAATGACATGCTATCCCCTCCCCTTTAGTTATATGTGAGTTCTGCACTGGATGACATTTTTTTATTTCTTTCCAAAAGACATTTTTCTTTATTTGACATTAGTGTAATATACGAACTAGCTAAGTGCCATACTTTAATATAACAAAAACCATGTTAACATCTAAAGCTTTATTATGCTGAATGACAACAATAACTCCACACATAGTAAAGATCAAGACACGGAATGTGGTCAGTACAAACTCTAACGTGAATCCACAAATGTAAACAAACACTAGGGATGACAATAGATAGAAACAAATTCATGACACTAAGATACTTTGAAAAGATATATTTTGAGAAATTAGGTAGGGGGTGACTTGGGTGGCACATCTTTCATTGACGCAGGTATAGTTAAACAAATGAAGACAAGACCAGCATCAAGCACTGGTCATTAGCGTCATGCATCTGAAGATCATCTCCTAGAGACTGGTCATTACCTGTGACATCTATCCTGCCCCTCTCTTCAGCGCACATTTCACTCTGTGTATATACTCTTTCCTCTACCCCTTCCCTCTCTCATGCCTAAGACGATAATCTGTTTCTAGCACTCCACTTGTTTTTGTTTTTAATTTTAATGCAATACCTTAAACAAATTTTTTAAAAATAAAAGTGTGCCTCTTAATAAACACAAGCCAAAATGTTTATTAAAGAAAATTATGTGAAACACAAACACACATTTACATGTAGTAAATGATAAGTCACATTGATTAATGGACTTGTTATAGCTCACATAAAAAAAAAGGTTTTAGGAGCAGATATAAAAATAATTACTCAAATAACATATATAATGTAAGAAAGCTACTAATGTTTTTTGGCTTAAAAATGTGTTTAAAAATATATAACAAACAGATTTTTTCACTACTTTATACCGAGACAAACAAAATATATATTCTACCACCACCCCCCCCACCACCCCACCCCTTTCCCACGAAATTTTTTTTGACTATTTCATGCATGCATACTGTGAAGTATGGATGGCAGCTTGGTGTTGTGTAATGTTAGAGATTTAACAATAATTAAATAACAAACTTAAATACCAAAAATAGCGGACACAAATATTTCTTCTTCTGTATGTGAAAAATATGTTTTAACACAAACACTCATGCAAAACATAGATATGCATATTTGTTTTAAAAAAAATAATACAATAAACATACATAATGTATTTCAAGCCAAAACGGTGGCGCCAAAACGACCTTTGTGCCAAAAGGCTTCATAGGCAATACTATTGTATACTGAAGATATATAAACAAACAAGATTAAAGAGTAACAAGTAGGATTTGTTTTTAATGAGCAGAATAAACCCTTCTATTATGAAGAAACTGTGAGCTTTTCCTCTGCTAAAACATTAAAGGTTAATTTGAGTAGCTTACTTTTAACCCTTGTCTCACTGCTTGGATAATGAGGTCTACAACTGTAGTTGTTTTCCCAGTGCCAGGTGGGCCATGTATGATTGCTATTTCTTTCTGGTTCAGAGCAAATTTTACTGCCTCTTTCTGATAGTCATCAAGTTTTTTATTCCCAAATTTGAAAGCTAAAATAAAATGTAAACATTATTTGTGTTGTTGTTTTTTTTAAATAACTATTTTTTATTAAATTTAGATCTAGTTTCAAAATCTATTTTAAAATAAAATGGGAAAAATTATAAAGATTTTGATTGAATAAAGTCAGTCTTAAAGAAATACTCACAATCATATTCGCCTGGGATTGAGATATCTTCTATACCAAATAAAGTATTGATAAGTCTCTGCCAAGGCCCACTTTTACTTTTCTCTAATAAATCTTCCAATGCTCTGATTCAAATAAATAGATACTTTTAAAGTAAGAACAAAATGTTCGTTACAAAACAGCCAAATAAATTCTAATTTTGTTTTTTAATCCCAGGAAAAAAAAGAAATAATTAATTACATTTACAATACATGTAATAAATTATCATAAAGTCACAAAACACATGGAAACATATAGATTTATAAGATAAGATAACTAGGTGAAAATAATGCCCAAATCTGTAGGACCAACTTACTTCTTAAGCCTTCTATATGTCACATCATTGGAAAGTTTGGTCAGTTTATAAATATGAGCATCACTCAATTCAATAACATCTCTGTATTCATCAAACACTACTTCAATTTTCAATGGATTGACAAAAGATACAAGTCCTTCAGAAAGTGAATTATCTGAATGGGGAGACTGAGTCAGTGTAAGGCCAACAATTGATCCTGCAAATTTTCAGATATTTTCAATAATTATTATAATATAGAATAATCAAACTATCTGCTTGTGTAAATGTTTTTAAAAACACACACACACAAAAGTTTTTCTTAAACAAAATCATTTTAAAAAAATAAAGATTCATTTTGACTTAAAAGTTTTAGATGTTCTTTCAGAAATGAACATTATTATGGCAGGTCTATAAATACATGAGGAAACCGAATGGAGAATTCGCACCAAACATGAGATATACCAGCTATAAAATAAAAAGGAACAGATTATGTTGGGCAGGTCACATCAGGGAATGCCAGAGAACAAAGGAGCAAAGATTGTTCACCGGCAAAAACCAAAAGGCAGGCGCCCCAAAAGGCAGACCTTGAGTACGGTGACTTGAAGGCGTAGAGGTAGATCTACAACAGCTCAAAGTCCAGGCATGGGGACGTAAAGCACAGGATAGATCAGAATGGAGAGATGTGCTCTAAAGCAGGCCAGAGCCCTTCATGGGTGGAATTGCCACTGGGATGGATGATGGTTGGTGAGTGACAGGATTCCAACGAAGGGCAAAACAATAGTCCAGCTGAAATGACTAGACAGCCACCCATGTATAGCTTATCAGATATAGGTTAGCCCTAAGTATAGGTTAAAAAGACAACATTGCATATTTACCTGGGGTAATTTTGTGAAAAGGTAATGGCTCATCCGAAGCATTTGTAAAGGTAAGTACCATAGTTGTACGTCCAAAAAATCCTGATTGATATTCTGATATTTTTAAATTTACAATACATTTTCCTATGTACACCAGCTCATCAATGGACAAGTTTTCTATAGCATCTCTAATTACAAAAAGAGAAATAAAAAGGTATATTCAAGTAGATCTATACAAAAACATGTAAGGAGAAAAATGATTCAGTACGAAATTTCTTTTTAGAATTATATTTTATTTTATACAACAAATTGTGTTAATATTAATTAATGTATTTGGGAAATAGAAAAAAAAATATTCATTTAGGAAGTCATTTTTTTTTCCAATTATAGATTAGATTTAGTTTATAGTTTATATCAAATTAAAAAAAAAAAAAAAAACTCCTATGTTTTTTTTTTACTGACAAATCTATATCCTAATTATTTCAAAAAATCACTGTCAATTCATTTTAGATCGTATGCCACTTTGATTGTTTTGGGATGACTCAGGAGTACCGGTAACAATATAAGTTAGTCGATGCTGATAGTGAATGTCGAGCATGAAGTTTAATAATAACGAATGGAACCACTGAATGTCGACAAGTCAAATTTCTATGTCCATAAAAACTGCTACTCCCTAAAACTGTCATTTTTTTTACTACAAACCTAGCCTTGTTTCTACTAGTGCCATTGTCTCTAAGTCAAAACTTTCCCTTTTTATGAAACAAATAACTAATTCGTAATTATGCCATAACACTATCCAAAATAGGGCTCCACAGTCACATGAGAAAGTGGGTGCGATGAACCATAGTCGTTACGACTGAAGGAGGCCATATATGTGTTGGCCTCCTTCAGTCGTGGAACGACTATGGTTCATCACACACTTTTTCATGTGGCTGTGGAGCCCCATTTTGGAGAGACACTCCCGTCCATATTTTTCGCATTGTACGTTTTTCTTCCAGAGCTGAGGCCCATGTTCTTTCGCTTTCCATAGCTTTCTTGGTCACTGTCTCTCTCCATCTGGTGCAGTCTAGATCTATGTCTTCCCAATGGCCAGTATTGATGTTCACTGATTTGAGGTCCCGTTTTATTACATCTATGTAACGGAGGTGGGGGCGACCATTTTTCTTGAGCCAGTCGCGAGTTGTCCGTAGAGGATGATTTTAGGGATGCGATTGTCCTCCATCCGGCCAACATGCCCAAGCCAGTGCAAGCGGCATTGTCTGAGGGCTGTAAAGATGCTGGGAACACCTCAGTACTGCATTTATATATAAAAGAAAATCAAGAGCAGATATTTCTCATGTGTCATCTTATTTTATATAATACAGACGTGTGTTGAACCTATGACCCCTGATCTCATTGGATGGTTGCCCACGGAGATGTGGTATGCGCTCTAAACTTGTCGTTCGGTGGTCTCGGGTTCGATCCCTGCCCGCTGCCATCTCCCATCTTTCAGAATGTGAAGAAACACCCGTAGCATGTAAACATACGACCTGCTCCCCCCCTTCCCCACAACCAATGTACACCAGCTCCATCTATTGAGAATACGGAAAATAATATAGAATTATATAGAAAAGAGAAAAAAAAAAGATGTCAACGAAGATAATAAAAAGAATGTTGTCGGTGATTGCCTCCATGCCCCACTAACTAACCCTTTCTTGAACAGGAACTCTTTTTTACGTTTTGAACATTTTGTATTCATACGCATACATTACAAACTATGCTTTCTTTCTAGCAGCTTCTGCAACTGGGTCAAAGCCAAATGTGAATGCCTTAAATTCCTTTGGATTATCTGGAGAAAAGCCATAATGCATGGCAGACCTATTATCTTCTTATTCAAGACACCAGGCTTTAGGAGCATCATCTCTCAAATAGAGGGAGTCTCATTATTAATATCAGTATTTAAAACATATCTAAACATCTTATTATATGTAATATAATAAGATGTGATGTTATCACCAGCAGTGGCGTAGCCAGGGTAGGAAAGGGAAGAATTGGAAAATCACCCCGGGCCCTAAATGAGTGTTCAAACTTTTTTACATTAAATATTACGCTATTATCAGAAGACTCAAAAGTAAAGTAGCAATTATACATAAAACACTGAACCATAGTCTTCAAATACAAAAACAAAATTTAATAAAATACTCTGAAAGACACAAAGATAAAGGCACATTCCTCGACCCATATGCTAGGACAAATTTGTACAAATACTCCTTCTTTCCTAGTGCTATTAGAGCATGGAATGGGTTGCCTGAGCTAGCCAGGAAAACCAGTGACTTGGCAGAATTTAAGTCATTGTTTAATATGCATGACTAAATGCATGACGCGTAGGACGTAATCATCTTCTTTTTTGAAGTAACGTCTGTATTATATAAGATAAGATAAGATCTCATTTCATCATCTTTACTATCCATGAGGAAATTAGGCATACAATTGTGCATAATACATATCAATACTTTATGACCAAACAAATTACATGTATACAATAACACACAAAATATGCATTCACATCAGAAAGTTAGATCTTATTCAATGATTCAATAGCCAAGTTCTTGTATAAGTTTGTTTTGTATTTGTCCCAATCTCGGATAAAGCTGAAATTTAGCACAGTTATTACTTTTACCTGACAACATTAGAATCAATAATAATAATTAAAAAAAAATAAAAAAAACAGTTAGTTAATTAATTATTGGAAATAAGTTATTTTGTTTGGTATCTCAAACAAGGGAAAGAAATTGTACTTGACTGAAGTGGTGGTATAAGCTGAATTAGTCCCCTTTATTTTAGCTTGTCGTCTGAATGAACACAAACATGAAATAGAAACAATAGATAATTTTACAATCTTCCATGTTCATAGACACCTTGCTAGTAGTGAGGTTACCGCGTTGGCCTAAATTTAATTTGTAATAATTTAATTTGTCTTTCTACCTTTGCATAATTTTATAGAGATATACCTGGAAATATATTAATTGTAGGCTTACTTTTTTTTTTTTTCATTACTGCAAGATAAGCATCATTAGCATGCTGTTCGTGTGCTTTATTTTTAAAAATAAATAGTCTTTATACCTTTTATCATTGTTCAAATTTTCTGAATAATTTGAATGTGTGGGTGCTGAGTTGAGAATCCTGAATTAAGAGCCATGCTGAAGATTTGAAAAAAGTTATCAGTTCAGCCAGTTTAATGGCTTCCTGAAATCTGTAAGGAAAATTGTAGTTGATTGTGATATATGAAGCATCCCCCTTCCCTGCCAAAAAAAAAAGTATTGTCTTCAATTGCAAAGATCAAAGATAAGTGCACATGCTTGTGGACGAAATTATATCGAATATCACAATTCCCTAATCTAGGCGACCCGAATTCCCAAGGCAAAAGACAGAGGAATGGAGAAAGACGGTTGACAAATCTTGTGTGGTGCCCCAACGGCCCAATGCACTAAATGATATGTGGCTAAATTTCTCCGATCAAGTTAATACTTTAAAAAATTATTTTTTTGTACGTAACAAAACACGAATGAATAAACAAAAATACCGGTACTCAATTAGAATGAACTATTGGTAATTGATTATTTCGTTTGAAATCGAATAACTTGTACATTATTGGAAGAGATAGTTTTAAGCTTCTTCCCCTTTAAATAAGCTTTTTTTAAAGGATTTTTTTTAAATATATTACTTGTAATTTTTTTTATTTTTTTTTGTGGTCACAATTGTGGAGTCCCCGGGGCAGTAGCCTCACCTGCCTTCCCTTAAATTCGGCCCTGTGTGCACATGCTTGTGAACGAAATTATATGAAATATCACAATTCCCTAATCTATGCTACCTGAATTCCCAAGGCAAAGTACAGAGGAATGGAGAAAGACGGTTGACAATTCTTGCGTGGTGCCACAACGGTCCAACAGACGGAATGGTATGTAGCTAAGTTTGTTGACAAAGCTATTTTTCACTCACGCATTCTCCGATCAAGTTAATACTTTAAAAAAAGTATTTATTGTACCTAACAAAACATAAATGAATAAACAAAAATACAGGTAGCCTACTCCATTAGTCAATCAATTATTGGTAATTGATTACTTTGTTTGATATCGAATAACTTGTACATTATTTTCAGGTATAGTTTTAAGGTTCTTACCCTTTAGATCAGTGATGCCCAAAATACGGCCCGCGGGCCAAATCCGGCCCACGAAGTAGTTCTATCCGGCCCGCCGAAACGTCAACACAAAGTGTTAGGGCCCTCACGTTTTCTCTGATGGATTGGTACCATGTACTTTAACATTTGTACGTTTATGAAATGAGACTCTGAATGTAGCATCTACCAGGAAAAGTGAACGGACCTATACTTTTTTTGTGGAACATGATAATTAGCCAACATATTTAATTTGTAAATAAAGTGTGGCTGTTTAAAAAAAAAACAGCAACGTATAAACGGCAGTATATAACAAATATGACTTCATTCTTGGTCTGTGTCAGGAATGAAAAGTTTATTAAACTAGATGACTAGAGATAGGAAGATAAAAAAAAAGAGACAATAACATGAGTGAACTAGCTACAATGTTTCTTATATTTCATGTACAGAAATGATGCCATTTTCTGACACCTCAAAGATATCCCATTAATGAGTGTAAGCTCTAAATCCAAAGGTTTCTAATAAACATGTTGCAGGTCATTTTCATTTCATTTTTTGTACCTCTTCGGTAGTGTGGTCCGCGACACGAGTGTCGGAAATTGAAATGGCCCGCAGGTCAAATTAGATTGAGCATCACTGCTTTAGATGAACTTGAGGCCCATTTCTTGTGGTCACAGTTGTAATATATTGTTTCTATTTCATGTTTGTGGTCATTGAGCCTGAGACGGCAATCTATAACGCCCACTTTTACGTTATACGGATGTACGCAAACGCGACATCAAGCTCTTCAAAATCGACACTGGCAACTGGGAAGAGGTGGCACTGGACAGATCCTCATGGAGAGAGAGCATAAAGGAAGGGTCAAAGACTGCAGATGTCATACACAACAGAAGCAGAAAGAAGGGTGAAAATGCAACGGCGCCTGGTGATTATATATGCCCAACCTGAGATCGCAGCTTTGTATCAAGGATTGGCCTCTTTAGTCACACAAGAAGTTGCAAAGGGAAAAGATCGTCCCTCGAGACGTAAAATGCCACAGATATCACCACTCCAGTAAAGTACAATTTCTTTCCCTTGTTCGAGAGTACCTAACAAAATAGTTTATTACCAATTAATTCTTCATTGGTTAATTTTTTACACTGATTCTTGTGTTGTCAGAAGAAAAAAAAAGAAATAATTGTGCAAAATTTAAGCTTCGTCCGAGATTAAGTGTCGGAGAAAAAACGTGTACAAACTTTTGGCCCTACAGACATAGTTAGTTTAATATAAGCTTCATAAATAGAAAGACTTGAAGCAGAAAATGACATTCGTTGTGCTCTTACAAAGATTAAGGCCTAAACTGAGAATTCCTTATAAGGTTTAACAGAAACAAGGTCGAAATTAGCAATGACGTCTGCTTGTTTGCTTAGAATGTCGCAACAGTTTTGTAGCAATGTAGAGCTACTTTAATATTTATTTTAGAAATTTTGTACATGCTTCACCACGCTTTTCGAATTGTCGAATAAGTAGACTATGTAACATGAATATGAAGAATAAATAAATAAATATAAATGCGATTCATAAAGATAAATTTCATTGATTTGTAATTCAATTATGCAGAAATATCTTTTACACAAAATATAATTACATATTGTTTCATTATTAAACAAATCTTGTATAAAGCTTTGGCTGTGTTCAATTTATAGCAATAAAAATGCATCATACATCAAGCGGTAAAGCGCTTGGCTTCCAAACCGGGGCTCCAGGGTTCGAATCCTGGTGAAGACTGGGATTTTTAATTTCGGGATCTTTGGGCGCCTCTGAGTCCACCCAGCTCTAATGGGTACGTGACATTAGTAGGGGAAAGTAAAGGCAGATGGTTGTTGTGCTGGCCACGTGACACCCCCGTTAACTGCGAGCCACAGAAACAGATTACCTTTACGTCATCTGCCGTATAGATCGCAAGGTCTTAAAGGGGAACTTTACTCTTTCTTTTTAAAATCAGATATATCTATGTTTATGAACGAAGTTCTAACATATAATTTCACATTAGAGGGTTGCCGCTAGGATTCCCATGGGCTTTTCCATAGGCGCCTATTCATTTCTGGCCTTGAATTTTCGCGGGTTGTTTGTAAGTAGATCTACTACGGTAATTAAAAAGTCAATTTTATAAACATTTTCACGGGGGTAGGGGGAGGCGCTAGTTCCTTTCATGTGGACGGGGGAGGGCGCAAGTTCTTGACAAAAAGGGATGTTATGGAGTGTGTGTGTTTTCTAGGCGGCGGTAAGAAGAGGTTTAGCGTTTGATTGGGGGTTATGCAGAGACAATGATGAAATTAGGGTACCTAGTGCCCAAAAATGTGAGACTATCTTAAGACATGAAGGAATAATGACGTTTTTTTTTTGTTTTTTTTGTTTTTGTTGTGCGCTAGATTTTTTTAAATATCAGTTTATTTCATTACTATTAGATCTATATTTCATCTCTAGCTAAATCGGGTTTAGTAACAATTATATTGAGTTTTTGTTACAAAAAAGCTTGTCAAGTTTTTTAAAGGAGCACAAGCTGTTTGGAACTACAAGCCAACAACCGATGAAAAAAAAAACGGGGAGCTGGGGCAGCGAAAAACATGTTCAAACTCCTTGCAAACTTGAGCGGAAACCTGTCATATCTTCAATTCTACCTCCCGGAAGAACTTTTTAAAACACTTAAAAATTATGTAAGCAACACTATTTCCGAAAAAAAAAAAGTTTTAGTGACATTAATTAGGATTTTATACACAGTGTTAAATTAATAAAGGCTACGTAAGAAATAAAACCTTAACATTGTGACTAAGTTTCTTTTCTTTTTATTACATTCTTTAAAAAAAAACTCACGGACCTCACTGTGGAAGCCTACATCACTCCTCTGGGCTCCAACTTCTAATGGGGCTCGAACGTACATTTTGTTATCTAGAGAGTCGCCACCCGGGAATGTGAGAACCATTGTCTTACTATGTTTTTTGTAAGTCATTGTTTCACTTGTACTTTGGATTATTTTACTTTGTATTAAATTCAAGAAAAATGTTCAGCGATGAATTGCTTCATTTGTTGGACAAATGTGTAGGCAACTCTGAATCCGTGTATGTCAGAAGATAGTGGAATCAATGCAGGTGGAATCAATGCACATCTCTCCAAAATGCAATCGTGATCATAATTATGAACGTGTTAAGAAAACGTGTTGAAAAAGTTCCTTTGTTAACCCTTAAGGCGCGTGTAGTAGTTTAGCCTCCATTTTTTATAGACTCATTGTAAAACAGCTCAGCACTTTAAGGGTTAATGGCTATTTCGAGCATTTTTTTATTTTTTTTTGGAATTTATACTGGAACTTATAATAACAAACAAGTTAACATTTCCACGTCCAGACCGTATAACACTGTTGAGCTTTCAAGGTTATCGAGAAATTGTATATAAATCATGATCATTTACACTGTTCATTGTAATATACCAGCTCATCAATATAAATTCATCGTCGCAAATATTAGCGAGTAGTCTGAACGAGATTAGCTTTGAATGTTTGTTACAAAGAATAAAGTTTACAGATTTATGAATGCAAATTGTTCCTAGTGTATGATACATAGTTGTACTTGAGGGGTACAACAACGGTGCTAATATGAAAGGAAAAAATTAAATTGCCTAAAAAAAAAGATTTAAATCAAAGGGCACTTTTGGAACAGTGTCCAGCTCAGTCTTAATGGAATTTTTTTTTCGCACGCAGGCGGCCACAATCCTGGTTAGGCCTAGTGTGAATTTTATATTGTTTTGTAAAGGAGTCTCAGAACGATGTTATCGTATCTTAAAAATTTCGGACATTCCTTCAAAAGAGAACATTATTACATCATGTAGGCGTTTCCATGTGCATAGGCATGTTAATTAGAGACGCAAACACTGCTAAGTCATTGTTTTTTTTTTCTGACTGATTCAGGCAACATATTCCATACTCTAATTCTAATGGCTATGTCCTAGTATATAGAGTAAGAAATGTGTCCTTATTATATCTCTAGACTCTATTATATCTCTGCGTCTCTGAGTATTATATTAGGTTGTAAGTATTTGTAAGTTACATTTCAGAACCGTTTATCTATCTAGATTTCTTGGGAATTCCCATTTACGTTGCAATGACGTAACGGTATTTTATGATATAAATAAATCATAGCTGGACTTCCGTTTTATTAATCAATCAAAATATTTTTGGTATATCTAAGATTAGATGTAGAACTAGACTATAGGCTAGAATTCTAAGACATTAGTCCTCTGTTTATTTGTAATGTTCTTATTAATATTAATCTTTTAGGCCCAATATAGTATCCTTAAGAAATATATGTGAATATATTATAATAAAATAGTATATATATATATATATATATATATATATATATATATATATATATATATATTATATATATATATATATATATATATATATATATATATTATGTATATATATATATAGTCTCGAGTGAGCGCTATATGAAAATATAGACAATTTAAAAGCAAAAGTATTCTATTGATTCTAGATTTAGGCATTGTAGCCTAGCTCTTCATGTGTGAAACTATCATATGTTAATTAATGTAGGCTTATATCCAGTATAGATAGAGGGGAATGGGTAATTAGACTACGATTTACTCATTTTCAAATCTGGCCTAATATCTGCTTATCGATCATAACTTAAAACATCAATAATTGTCTGTAATCATAAAAATTTTATTTAGCCTTTTTAAAAAAAAGTATTTAATTAATTTTAAGATGAATAAAAAAATTTTTATTGATTTTTTTGTTTGTTTACGTTTTACCCAATTCAATTAGGCTAACCAAAATCAGTACTATATAAAAGTTATTAAAAGGACTAGACAATCCGCAGTTAAAATATACCGAAATATTTACCGTGCCAATGCTTCATCCTTTTCTTTTTCAACTAAATCCAATGTTTTTATAACAAATTGGCTCACAGTCGTATCCTCCGTATCACTCATTGTTGCCAGGTTCTAGATATTAACATCAGCCATAAATCTATAGTAGGCCTAATTTATAAATAATAGACAGATTTATATAATAGATATATACTCGGGCGAATATATATTTTCCAAATGAATTATTTTAATGCACACACAATTAATGTTGAATACAAGTGAAAACAGACACAAGAGAACAATAAAATACTGATTGTAGCGCAGATTATTCTTGCAGTCACACAAGACACAAGTGTTTAAGCACACAATTAAAAGAAATGACAAAGGTAATATGACAAAACACACCATTTTGATGTTTCAAAGAAGCCCTATTTTCGTTTTCGAATGGATTTTTATTTATTTTTTATTTTTTTGTTTCAATTTCGGGAAAACTTTTTGGTCACGTGAGGATATGTAAATAGACTACGCCTACGTTCTAGTGCAACGGTTACGTCATTAGTATGTAGGCCCTAACACTATTTCGCCCAAGGGAGAGTAATAATGAAAGAAGCAATACAATGTAGGCTACATGTATTATCTTCTTGAATATTAACCTATACGTATTATTGATGCTATAGTGAGCAAATGTATGTATTTATTTTTCTCAAGAAGTTCACCGTCTTGGTCTACTTTAATAACTATAAATTATTGGTACTTCTTGTATATAATCAATTTAATTAGTTCATTTAAAAAAATCAACTACAAATCGAACCGTAATCTACAAATACATGATATAGGCCTAAACCTTAAACTGCTAACTCGAAGTTTGACAAGTAACTATTTTAGGCATCTTAATAACATAGCCCTGGTGGGGATCTAAGGCTTACCTGAATGCATTATCCTAAATTAAAATTATGTACATATAATTTCTTAGTCTTTATAATAGATAAAACATTAAAAACAACACATTAGGTTACTTAAATAAAACTGAAAAAAAAATCGATTGAGTTACGGAAAACTAATTATGAAAATGTTTTTCTATTTAGAAAATTTCGTAATTCAAAGGGAAAAAATATAGAACCCAAAATATTCTTCTAAATAAAATAGCAATATCATGAAGAGTGATGAACATTTGTAGCATAATACATGTTTCTCTCTCTCTCTCTCTCTTAGTATTATTTATAAAGGAAAAGGTGCAAAGGCTAACAACTGGCGCCCAAACCAGTAAGCGTTGGATGGCTCACCCACCATAGAGAAAGAAAACTCTTAATTCAAACCTCTGATACTTTGTGGCTATACCGCCTATGCCTAAACATGGGAAAGGCTTTGGAAGTCAACCTTGAAAAAAAAAATCTGTACCGGTGACCCCTAAGACATGTTGCAGCACACAGGGCTACACCCTGGCAGAATTCGCGAGCCTACAAGAAAGTCATTTTAACAAAGGAGCGCATCAGTGTGATCTGTTTGTGATGGTGATATGCAGGTCACCACTGTCAATATCCAACAGCCATCTACAGAAACTTGATTAAATGTATATGTCAATGAGCTATATGTCAGGTTCTTTTGCTTGGCTCAAGGGGGTACTTAATTCTATTATTCTTCTTCGTTCTCATTGTTATGTTGGAGCGTTCAGATGATTAGACCACTACATGAGATGAACTGCGCAGTGGTTTCCAAATCAGGGAGCTCTCCATATAGTTTTCTTTCTATTGGGGTAATTTGGGGCCAATGTCTTATACGGGCCTATTGGTAAAGAGAGCAGTTCTGGAGGACGTGGTCGGCATTCTCTGGTGATACTCCACATGGGCAGATTTCACTGGTTCCAATTTTGAGCTTCCGGTACATGTGTTGTCGCATTCTGTTGTGTCCGGTCCTGAGTCGAAAGATCAGACGTTGGTCTTGTCGGGATAGCTTATAGTAAGCGTCATCTTTCTTGTGATTTGGATGAGAGCTCGTCCATTTCTCATTTATTTTATTTACAATTAATTTCTTCAATTCTTCTGGATAGAGTGCAGAGTTTATTAATGAGTTAGTTCTCCCACTCTTGGCGAGTGTGTCAGGCTTCTCATTTCCTTCTAGTTCTATATGAGCTGGGATCCATTAAATAACTGTTTTTTTCTTGCTGTTGTTGTTGAGCTTTGTAAGTGCTGTTCTAAGGTTTTTAATATAAGAGGAATACTTAACTCTATGACTTTGACCTTAACAAAAAAGGGACCCAAGAGAGATGTTATTAGAAACGCTATAACTTGGATCAAAACGGCAGTCCTCTTCCACTCCAGCAAAACAAGTGACTAACTAAACTCTTTAATACAATGAAAACTAAAAGAAATACATTTAAAAAATTACTTAATTAAAAAAAAAGCGTAGTTGTATGAATAAGTTTGGATCAGTCATGTAATTAAATCTGTAATAGATCTAGACCAATAACAATAAATCTGTGCTTTAGAAGTATACATGTGATCTTTTTCAATGTTTTTACAAAGCTTATCAACTCACTCTGTCTGTCTGTCTGTCTAGTAAAAATTTTGTACACGCTATTTCTCCAACACTCGGATCAAGCTGAAATTTTGTACAAATATTTCTTGTACCTGACAAAACAGAAATAATAAAAAAAAATAAAAAATTTAATTAATCAACTATTGGTAATTAATCATTATGTTTGGTATCAAACAAGGGAAAGAAATTGTACTTGACAGCTGTGGTGGTATAAGTGGAATTAGTCCCCTTGAGGAGGCTTGAGCCATAAGTGAACAATTTTTTTTTAATGCATAAATAAGCGATCACTCACATTAATCCAGATACCCCCCTCCCCCTTTCCATCTGGTCCAGACAAGTGATAAGGTCACTGAGAATTGAGAAAGCTAAAAGCGTGAAGTTGCACTAAACAAAAACAATTGGTAAAAATATTTCTAATCACACAGATTTATTATTGTTAGTCTAGATCTAGTACAAATTTAATTACATGACTGATCCAAACTAATTGATCCAATTACACTTAATATAACACTAACATTCAATCAACAATCAACATTCTCACAATCAACATTCTCAACAATAAGCAAAACATGAGATGGTCAAAGTTAGACAAGTTTTATTTACATTTTTTATTTAAAAGCTAGTCAGAAAAACAAAATGAAAAAAAAAAAGCTTTGGCACAAAATAAGAGAAACAAGTTGAAAAAAAAAAGCATCACAGATTTATCTACAGTTTACTTACAACAATTTATCTAAAACTTGTTTAATTTACAGGCATATTCCATCCTTAAATTTTGTACCCAAAGCAGCTTTACAACAGAGCATCAAAATTGTGTCCATAAAAATCAGGAAATCAATTTTTTTCTCTTCATAAAAGGTCTTAGTATTATTTTCGGAGGTTTTGTAATTTACCAGAAACTAATACTTGAACTGTCACTTCTTTATAATAACTGAAAAGTCTGGTCAGTTTTGCACAGTTTACTGAGGGTTGTGTCACGGTAAAACAATTTTACAGTCACTTTAAATAAACACTAAAAAAGAAGTTTGTGTTTCTATATACAAATACAAATTACAAGATTAAATGTAAGTAAAAATAAAAATATTTTTTTGGTTGTTATTTACAACTTTTATCCACTGACTACAGTTGGTAATCCTACGTTCCATCAAAAGAGAAGATAATTACATCCCCACCCATATTCATGTGTTAATCTAGTCATGCATATTATAAAATTAATTGGTCATTGGTTTTCCTGGCTCATACAGGCAACCTGTTCCATGCTATAATGGCACCAAGTGAAGAAGAAGCACTTGTACAAATTTATGCTAGCATATGAGAAAAGAAATGTGCATTAATGTTCTTCAATGTATTCTCCTTCAACCGAACAAGACTTTGATGAACAGCATTTGATTTGGAATACTGAAATCTTACTCTATTTTGACAATTTGCAAAACTTAAGATACATTTTTAGGCTTATCAAAACAAACATAGTCAAAGCCATAGCTAAAAATCAGAAAACACAATTGCTTTTTTAAAAAAAATATCAAACGTAACCCTCTTTAAAATATATTTTACATTTTTGAATGCAATATTTGTAAAACAACAAAAAAAATTAAATACATTAAAAAGTCAATAAATGAAAAATCAAGTTACTTAAGACAGACTAGAGGAGCAGGTTAAATGGTAAGCAACTTGGTCACAATGACAATTTAGGAACCGGTAATGAGATTTTGAAAGAAAGCTTATAATCAAACATTTGTTCACACAAAATTCAATTCATATATCAAAACCAGAGAAACTAAAAGATATGACAGGAACAAAAAGATAAAATAACTTCCATCAAGAAGCTTCACATGCTTAAAAAAACAATAAAAAACTGATTTATGATTTATCAATGCGCACACACATTAGGGCTTGAAATTTACTATTTAAAAAAAAAAATGCTGAAGCTATAAAAAGCAATGTTTATATTACAGAAGTAAATTAATCTCTCTATAGTAAGTGAACTATATACATTATTGATGTCATTATGAACAAGGGAATAATCTTTCTTTCAATTTAAATTGGCATATTTTACACAATTTAAAAAATAATGTTTAGTATTACAAGAAAACAGATGAACAAACGTTCTTTTAAAACTCCTTATAAAACTATTTCCTGTTGTTTTTCAGATATATGATATAATGAAGTCTTTCTAATTACCTTATGACTTAATTTTAAATCACATCATAAAAATGATTTCATTGCAAAAAGAGAACTTTTAATCCATGGAGAATACAAGATTTCAGGGTGCCAAATTTAGTTTCTTTTGACAGATTTGGATGGCTTTTTTTTTTACAGGAACATAAAGTTTGTACTTTAAGTCTGACAAAGTTAATTACTGTCTCCATTGTTGGAAAGGTGAGAAATGATCAAATAGCTAAAAAAAAATTATATTTAAAAAAAATGATCAAACAGAACTGAATAGACTGTTAATTTCAAAACCTTTATCAACCAAAAAAAAATGTTATAATATTGACAAAAAGTTCTTGTAAAAACATTAACTCCTCAATACTGTGAAGAGATCAAAGTTGAGCTAGTTCAATCATATAGTAATACATGACTCACTATCAAAAGTCATTGTTCAAGGTACAGTGGAGGGAGCATGAAAAAAGGGTAACATAAAAGAATGGACCTGCCTTTCCTGCTAAGGACAGCTGCTGACCAGGAAATGTGGAGGGATTTGGGTACGCAAACTGTCACAGCAGCCCTATGATGAAAATCAAGGGACAGATGATGATAAGCTCAAAATTCCTTATTTGTTTATTACTCTTGGATAGAACTTAAAGTTTTCCATGACAGGTCAGGATGAAAAAATTATAAAGCAGACAACAAACCTTAGCTATACAATTTTGAATCCAAGTCAAGAAGCTAATGTGTAGTTGAGGATATTCTCACCTTATATAAACAACACTACACCAATAAAGTGACTTTATTTATTATAAGCTAGCTAAGAAAAAAAAAACAGCTTTAATCTAGTATAGCAATGAGAATTCTATGTCTGAGGACTGCACTAGTTTCTCACAGATCTGAATGACTGATCCCAGTACTATAATAGTATTAACAGTATAAAATTCTCATATGCTGAAGGTTCCAATTATATCCTGAACATCATCAACTTGCAACAAAGCAACAAAAAAATGAAAAGAGAATACAAAGAGTTCTATTAATAGCTACAAAAAAAAAATATACACAACCTGAACATCATCAACTTGCAACAAAGCAACAAAAAATGAAAAGAGAATACAAAGAGTTCTATTAATAGCTACAAAAAAAAAATATGCACAAATGCATATAAAAATCTTAAGACAACCATGGCTCAAATACTACAGAATTATCAACATAATTCATTTAATATGTATAATTGATAATTCAGAAAAAAAGCAGCTGCTATTAAAAAAATAAAGATCATTTAAAACAGGTAAACGATGTTTAGCATTAATTATGTAAGGAATAACAAACATAAAAACATAACCTAAAATCATTTCAAATTACTAATATGAAAAGTATCAGCACTAATAGGTTATGGTGAATTCATGTTATATATTTTTGTTTACATTTATGGGAACTACTTCTACACATTCCGTTGTTTACACATATTAATGTTTGATATAATTTTTTCCAGTTTCCAGGTAGCTGCTTTTAGTAAACATTGTTATAAATGCGAGACGGTGTTTGTCTTTATACATACATGGATGGATCTAGTTTACACCAGGATTCTATTCATGTTACGTATCTGGCCAACAATGCCTCCCCACTGTCACTACAGTCCAAATCATCATTGGACTCTGAAGGTGCAAGATTAAAGTTAACATTCATGTAATCCACTTGTGACTTTTCTGAGCCATCAATACTTTGTACTGCTGCAGCAGCACGATCTTCATGGGCAGAAAGCAACAAGGCGCTTGGGCCTGGCATGTCTAAAGCTTCTTCATATGAAGGGGGCATCTCACAGCCTCCAATAGATACTGCATCTCCAAGGTCACTTACCTGCGCCCGACAGGGGACAGGGTGGAGCACTGGTGATGACACTTTGTGTGCTGCTTTGAGATGAGCTGCGACTGAGACAACATCACAGGCCACGTAGTCATTTTGTGCACTTTGACGAACTCCACGCCTGCTCTGTTCAGAATGTTTGAGAGAAGGTGATGGGAGTGCTACTCTTGTTCCCACTTCTTCAGGATGTTCCTCAGGCAGTGAACGAAACCTTTCTATACGACCGTCAGAATGGACAAAAGCAATCGATGCAGCTCTGGGGTTTTGACTTGCCAAGTGACCCTCTTAAAAAGATATAAATTCAAAAGTTGAATATTTTTACAGTTCATTCACTGTTTAGGCTAAATGTTATTTATTTATAAAGGTAGCTAATACTTAAAGTCCCAAAAGTGCAAAATTAATGATCAATGAATAAAAAACATAATGAATAAGAAATTGAAATGAAAAATCTGCAGCCCCCAAGTCATGAACAAATGACCAATATTATGTCTTCCGACATCTAAGACATTAAATAGAGATGTACTTTAAATGTGTCAGTGACATAGGGGGAAGAAAATAAAAGGAAATGATAAGGGAAAAAGAGTACCTCCTCTAGTAAAGACTAACATAACAAACATTTACTATAAAATAATATTTTTTCTTTTACACACCTCCATAATACTAACTTATACAAGGCTAAAAAAGTGTATCGTAAATGAAAATATAGATCTAGAATAAAACAAAACAATTAAATTAATGCAAAACAAGAAAAACATTTTAAAATATTTTATTAAAAAACAAAGCTTATAACGTAATTGTCAATTAGTTTGGACCAGCCATGTAATGATATGCATGACTGGCCTAGACATAATAAATCTGTGAGATGAGAAATATTTTTACCATTTGTTTTTGTTTAGCTTTTAGCTTTCTCAATGCGCTATGATTCTATCACTTGTCTGGACCAGTTGTGAAAGGGGGAGGGTTATCTTGGAGAATGTTTACATGATCATTTTAAGATACCAAACAAAAAAATGAATTACCAATAGTTTATTAACTAATTGTTTGATTTTTTTTTTTATTCTTGTGTTGTCAGGTAAAAGAACTAATTGTGCAAAATTTCAACTTAATCTGAGATTGGGTGTGGGAGAAATAAAGCGTGTACAAACTTTTTATCAGACAGACAGACAGAGTGAGTTGATATAAGCTTTGTAAGAATACAATTTTATTATGCCTTCACTGAGAATCATATTGCTTACAGTTTAAAAATACCTTATGAAGATATGTGGAAACTTTAGTTGGTAAAAATAAATAAATAAATACACAAATAATAATAAGACGTTTTGAATCCGAAGATTAATGAGGAGCTGCTAACTAAATAAATAGTAAAAAAAAGTTCCACTGTCAGGCCTTGTGGTCTATAGGGCAGATGATGTAAAGGTCATCTGTTTCAGTGGCCTACAGTTAACGAGGGTGTCATGTGGCCAGCACAATGACCAACCGCCTTTACTTTTCCCCAACTAATGTCAGGTACCCATTAGAGATGGGTGGACTCAGAGGCTCCCAAAGATCCCGAAATTAAAAATTCCAGTCTTCACCAGGATCTGAACCCTGGTCTCTAGTTCAGAAGCCAAGTGGTTTACCGTTCAGCCACTGCGCCTCACCCTTCAGCCACTGCACCTCCAACTAAATAAATAATATTAGTAAAAAAAAAACACTATATTTTCTTATGAAATTATGAAATAAATTTAAAATGGTTAGGCGGTAAGTTAATTTAGAAATGATAGTTAAGAGCTAGCGTATAACTGACCTCCAGGTCTGAGAAGGACCATGTCTTGTCGTTCCTCCAATGGCTCTTGGGAATGAAAAATGTTGATAGCCCTTGTCATGGCAGCTTGCACTCTTTGCTCGTGTATCCGTTCAAACAACCGTGAAACAAATTTGTACAGTAAATAGCCTGCTATGATCACAACAATGACAGCAACGAACCCTATGATGAGTAGAATGTGAAGCTCAAGCCCTGTCGTTGGAGGAACTCCTGGACAATGAAAGAACAATAATATGAAAAAAAAAATTAAATAATAATAATAAGTCAACTTAATTTCTATGCAAGAGAAATAATATGAAGAAAAAAAAAACAATAACAAAATAATAATGAGAAGTTAATTTAAATTCTACAGCGTTGCTAACAAATGTAGTGTAGGCTCAAGGCTAACTTAAAAGACATAAAAACAAGAGTAAAATGACAAACTATTCTAAAAATGTTTTGAACAGATAAAAAAGATCTTAAGGTCTTCTTATATGTACTGAACAAATGATTACTTTGATGAACTAGATATGTTAGGTACTGTGGCATGTATAGTGTCAAGTCATTTTAATGTTATTGAATTGTTGACTGAAATACACAACTTTAGAACAAGGTTCCTTTAGAATAATAAAGATTCCTCTTTTTTTTTTTTAACACTTGCAAAGTTTGACTACATTTGTTATTAGTGTTAATTGTTAGAAGTACAGAATAAAAAGAAAACCTCAAATTACGTTAGTATCACTAAGTATTCTCTTCTTATCTTACACATTACAGACACTACTTCAAAAGAGAAGATAATTACATCCTATGCATTACATGTGTTAATCTAGTCATTCATGTTAATTAGCAATCCAAACTCTGCTAAGTCGTTTTCTTGGCTGATTCAGGCAACCCATTCCATTCTGCCTTTATCTTTGCCACTTTCTGAGTATTTATTAGGCCAAGTGCTTTATCTTAAGTTACAGAGTTATTTAAAATCGTGTTCCTAACAGTCATTGATTTACATATATTTGGTAGATGTTATGGTAAAGGTCAAATACATTCACAACTGATTCACATAAAGAATATCTGAGCAAAACTACCTATACTTAATTTCTTCCATAAAGTTGTTGTTCAGTTACCCCTTTCAGACCTTGTGATCTATAGGGCAGATGGTGTAAAGGTCATCTGCTTCAGTAAGTTTCACTTAATTTGATGGCTATACTTCAGGAGATTTGTATATGACACCAAGATTTTTAATATTGGTAAGTTTTTTTCTCGCAGTTCTATCATTACAACTTACAAAAGCAAATTGTTACCTGCCATACTAACGTTGAGATAAAAGTTGGCAGCATCTGTACTCATGGCCTGTTTTAAAAGATTGACGAGAACAAAGTTCTTTGGTTGAGCAAACAAAGGTCCAGGTGTATGAGCATAACAATTCGTCTTTAACTGGAAGAGAAAAAAAACAAACCTATAGATTCAACAGAGATTAAATAATTTTTTTAAAAGTTACCTCTGTTTATATATAACATGATAAACTCAAAACACGACTGATGAAGGCCAACAACAACAAACTCAATACAATCAATATAACAGTAAACAAACACATGAAATTAATTCAAAATAAAATATTTATTGAATTATTTAAATGAAAACTGAAACATACAAACTGGATATGTTTAGAAAATTCAAACATTTCTTCTTCTTCTAGCCAGCTTTATTGCTGCTGAGCTGTGAGCTCTTTTGCAGACTGTGCCAAGGAAAAAAAGTGCGCTGTTTTCTTCAGTTGCTCAGCACTGCCGTACAGGGTGTTGGTTATGTTGGGCTGAAGTGGAAGTAGGGTCTGCCTAAGGTGGATTAGGGAGGGGCATTCAAAGAGGATATGGTTTACGGTTCAAAGGGGTGGGCGCAGTGTCTGCATAGGGGGAGTTGTGTGGAGTTTATTTTGTTCAGGTGGTAATTTAATAGTGGTGTGTGTCCTGTCCTTAGTTGGAAAATTGTAGATTGTTCTTTGCGGGGGAGGAAATTAATACTGTCCAGTTTGCTAGGAGTAGTCATTTCTTTGTACATGGCTCTGACTGTGTTTCCTGATGCCCATTGGTTGAGACACTCCTCTTTGTGATTGTTGACTAACATTGACCTTAGGGTGAGGTTGTTAACAGGTCTTTCTGGTTGTTCCATAGATGAACCTGCCTTTGATAGCTTATCTGCCTTTTCATTTCCCATGATGCCAATGTCCAGGGATCCACTGCAGTGTGATATTGATATTTAAACACCTAACCTACATTAAATTCAAACATACAAACTGAATATGTTTAGAAAATTGAGACCAAATGTACATTAGTCAGTGATCATGGAAAGATTTCACAATAACTTTAAACTTACTAATATAGTTTTGGCTATTACAGACAGAAATGTGAAAAAGTTGAATAATTAAACAATTTGAGGCTTTACATAAACTCTTTTTTTGCTACAAATATAAATGAAAGATTTACTAACAAGAAAAGACTTACTATTTCCCTGTTATCCTGGGAGGTTTTAAAATCTCCTGTTGAGGATTCATTTATCTGCAGTTGTATTAAGCAATCTTCTATGTAAAGAAACTCAAACTTCAGTTGAATTCTAGCACTTCTATCAGCTGAAGCTACGCCAAACCTGAGTTGACAATTTCTTAGCTCATCTTTGCTTTTGCCACTAATGATGGCGCTGGTTTTCTCAGATATCCAAATAATTTCTTCTGAGGATTTCTTACATAAACTTTCATCTGTCATTGAGCCTAGAAACAAAATGTATTAAGAAATTATTCTATAAATATCAGTTTGGTTTAATTAATTGTAATAGTTTCTTTGGTCTCCTCTGAACGTAGAGAAATGACTGCAACAAAGTATTAACTCATACTCTAGATCTATCTCTTCTTGGAGCTATTTAAGATTTTTTTTTTTTTTTTTTTTAGAGCGTGTCTAAAGGGAATCAAAAAAGAGTAAGGCAAATTTTTGTTAAAAATTGACTTCTTTAAAAAATATCTCTACAATAAGTCCTATTTTTTGTGCTACTTCTATTTATACTTTATAAATAGAATGGAGTCTTTTGGGAAATATCGACAATAAAATACAAAGGTTTGATAGAAGCTTGCGGTTTTTTATGAATTGCAGTGATCAGGCTGCAAATCTGTCAAAACTGTGTCTTAGTGAGCAGCTAGGAGGTAAAAGGAACCTGTGTACAAAATTTCATGTGAATCCGCAAGACACTTAATGAGATCTGGATCAATCAGTCAGCAGTAACTAACCAATGAAGTATAGATTGCTTGTAAATACAGTGAATGGTGAAGGTTACAACTACTATAAACTACATATTATGTCCTTAATGAAAATATGAAATGAAAATATCATTGCCCAAATAGATGCAGTAATAGTAATAATGCCCTCATAGATATTTTAAATTTAAAATTCTGTGTTGCAGAGTGTTAAAAACAAAATTCATATTCATAATGTTGTGAGGATTTCAATATTGTCCAAAAATATTATTATTATAACTTTTATATAGCGCTACTTTCATGCTTATAGCATGCTCAGAGCGCTTTGGTCCAATCTCATTTGTGGACCGGTAGGGGGGAGGGGGTATCTAGGAGTTGGTTTTCCGTGCTGCCTTTAGGCACTCAGTAAACGCAACTCTGCCCGAGTCGGGTGTCGAACCCCGAGCCCCCCTTCTAGGTAGCCGAGACAAGCCAAGTTCAAGCCCACTTAGCCTCTCGACCACGCTTCCCACTAAATATAGAAAAAAAAAGGAGCAATTTTTCATTCACACAAAAATGGTTTATTTAATTAATGCTATCTCTAATTAAATATTAACATAAAAAAAGATAGATGGATGTTATCCTGTGCAATAAGCACATCTCACTATAATTTATTGGGGGAAAACATGTCAATAGTAAGGTCTCAGGTAGGAATGCAGCTTATCATATTGTGCAATATGTATTTATAAAATAGTCAAAACCTTTATTAATGTTTTTGGAGGATAAAGAGAGATGGGGTATACTCTAGAATAGTATAGCGATTAAAAAAAAAGGTATGTTTTAAGTTTTGTGGGGTGTTTTTTCTTTAAATTAATGTCAGAACATCTATAGCTAAAATGGCTGCGCCAAATCATTGCCACACATAATAAAATCTTACTATTATTAACTAATTTATAAAATGTAAAAATAATCCTTTAATGGAAAAAAAAAGTTGGTGTATCTCACCAAAAATAACCGCTTCTGCACAAAAACTTGATATCCAGATTAAAGCAACTGTTATAGTTAAAATAGCATGCAGATGCCAACATCTCACTCTCATTTTAAGCTGAACTTGATTGAGAAGGCCAGTTTTTTTTTTAATCGTTACAGATATAACTAAAACAAAAATAAAATAAAAAAAATATATAAATGAAATCATAAAAACTTTTTTAAATTCTGAGCAATTGTGACATTACTATAGAAAATTAAATAAATGCAAATATATATCTGATACCCCAAGGACTATGTTACATTAGATATAAAGCACACTAATTAAAAGTATTGTATATTAAATTAGACTATTCAAGTTGCTTTTCTTAGTGTGTGTGTTGGGGGGGGTAGGTATTAAATGCAAATGACAATAATACAAAATACAATCGTTAGTAAATAGATTTTATCAAAATAAGATGTGCTGAAAACACATTACAACAAAAAATTAATAAAATGTTTTCATTCATTATTTGCATAATCTAACTAATTTAAATAATATATATATATATATATACTTTATTTATGGTTCTTGCTTCCCTTAAATATGCAGTTGCAATCATTTGGTAAGTCGAATCTCAAACTCAATCTAAAACCAAAAAAAAAAGTTTGATGGAAACAAAATTTGTGTTGGTCAATGAGATCTTTTGTTTGTAAAATGTTTCACGCATTTTGGATATCCTACAGGTTTAAAGATTATTACATCCGAGCCCAAACCTCCCACATGACAAACACTGGGAAGTGGGAAGGGTTTGAAACAGGGACCTTTGAGACACTGTCAGACTCAAACAACAGTCCAGAGCACATATCACACAACCAGGCAGCCATTCATGGAAGTTTACAGAAGGAAAAAAGTAACAGGACACACACTGAAAACAATTGATGGTTTAAGTCTTTTTTTTTCTACAGTCCCTTGAACAACAGCTAAGCTTGACTATAACATTTAATTTTTTTTAACTGTTCCAATTTGCACAAAAATATAATGATGATCTAAAAAATGTACCATAATAAAATGCAATGAACCCAAATATACTCGCCCAGGCTTTACTATCATTTGCTATCCTTGCTGCATTTATTTAATTCCATTAGAGTTTTTATGGACACTTTGTATTTAGTGGGGGAAGTCGAAGCACATGTGCTAAAGAGTCCTTTGTCTGACCTTGTAGTGGGGAATGTTTTCAGAGCACTGATACCCTTTTCTCCAAGCCCAGATCAGAGAAGAAGGCATAAAGAAGTTGATCTTCTTCTTCTTCGTTCTCATTGTTATGTTGGAGTGTTCAGATGAGTAGACCAATACATGAGATGAAATGCGCAGTGGTTTCCAGATCAGGGAGCTCTCCATATAGTTTCCTTTCTAGTGGGGTGATTTGGGGTCAATGTCTTATACGGGCCTCTTGGTATAGAGAGCAGTTTTGGAGGACGTGGTCTGTATTCTCTGGTGATTCTCCACATGGGCAGATTTCACTGGTTCCAATTTTGAGCTTCCGGTACATGTGTTGTCGCATTCTGTTGTGTCCGGTCCTGAGTCGAAAGATTAGACGTTGGTCTTGTCGGGATAGCTTATAGTAAGCGTCATCTTTCTTGTGATTTGGATGAGAGCTCGTCCATTTCTCATTGATAAGGATCGCGACGATAATAACAATGTGCAGTCAGACATGAAGCCGTCTGGTGTAAAGAATGTCAAGGTTAGTGACCAGGGTTCAGCTTGAATGATTTCAGGAAAAGTGGTGTGTCCAATATTAGGGGTGATCCCAAACAGATGCCAAGTGTTAGAAATGTTAAGGGTGATTCGTATTTAGCGCCCAACATTGATGATATGAAAGGAAAAGAGAAGTTTCAGAATGTTAATGGATCCAAGAGTGTGTGGAAAGTTGTGAGTGGGTCTCAGGGAGTGCAGATTATTCCTAGAATGTGATCTTCTAGCTGGTAGTCTGAGAAGTTCTTATTTAAAGGCAGGATGAAGGGGAAGAAGATTAAAAGTGTGATGAGGGAGTTGAAGAGAAAGGAAACCCTTCATTAAAGCGAAGGTGGAGAAAAAAGCATGAGAAAGGGAAGCTGTGTGCGTCTCCAGTAGATATTGCGGGAGAAGTGACCTGGGATATGGAAGAGGGGGAGAAGGCAGCTTTGAAGCCCTTGATCACACCCTCCTTGTTTACCAACCAGTTCTGACCTTAATCAGATTTTACCAGTGAAAAGATCTGATCCGTCATTAGAGAACCAGAGGGAGTAGGTGGGACCCAACTGTCTAACTGTGGAATAGCAAGTCTTGCGATTTTGTTTGGCGGTCAGTTAGGGACTAAGAACTTTTATTGGCTAGACATGATGGAAGATGTTAGGAAATTGGCTTGCTAGCATGCATTCCCAGGAAACAATGTAAATAAATTTAATTCAATTCAAATGCCCTTGATAGACCTTCCTATTTCTAGCCAACAATAGTGCTGATCCAGATTTTAATAGCAGGAATAGGAGAAAGACTAGATCCTATTCTTATGGACTTAGGAGGAGAAAAAAGTGGGCCTTTAGAGTATAGAATTTATCGCTTGGAATAGTTTTATTAATACATTCAGCCTTTTTATGTTGTTCTGTTGTATTTATCTAAGACTGGGAGCAGGTATGTTAAACCACTACCCAATATTGAAGAATTGTGTCCAGTAGCATTAATATTTTGCTATATTACAAATTTTTTTCACAGTCTGTGAAACCTATTTATAGTATTCTTATTTTTGCCTTGACAGCGCGTAAGGAATTTGGTTTTATTTATTCTTATTTTAATATAAGTTTCTTTGTAATAGGGTAAGTTAAAGTAGATATAATTTGGTTACTTAGATTTATTGATCATTTAAAGAGGGAATCACTTGTTAAACTAGGAAGGCTACACTTAATAAATAACGCTAACACTATAGTGTCAGATTCACGAGTGAATTTATTTACACACTTTGTTAACACACATGACACATAACATTCCAACATTCACTACCTTGGTCAACACAATTGCAGACTCTTTGGCCCACCAGGGAGGGCAAATTCCACCCACTGAACAGGCTGTAAGCTTTCATCAAGCCCTGGCTATAATACAAAAAACAGAAATGGAAAAGTGGTTTGAGTGCTGGACAAGTCCCTAAAAGCCTGTGGAGTCTGGGAGCGCATGAGGAGCCTTGACTGTACTTCCCCGTGGTGGAGGCTGTCCAGGCCTGAGCAAGCTATTATAGCACAGTGCAGGACGGGCCATTGTCCTGTTGGCTCATATTTCTCGTGGCTATGGCCAAATTTTGATTCACAGTGCCCCTGCTGCGGGGAAGAAGAGGAAACCGTGCCTCATATTCCGTTTGACTGCCCCAGACTTGCTGATCTCCGTCTCGACAGGTCTGGGAGACCCAAAATTCTCGACCTGTATAGCGACATTTATGCACTACGCAAGACAGCAGGGTTTCTGTCCAGGGCTTTTGCAAGAGAGGATTTGAGCCTCTCAAGCCCTCACTCTAATGGAGTTTGATGATGATGATCATGAAGGGGAATCATTGAATCTACTCATATAAACAATGCCAACATCACTGGCTTGTATTTGTATTTCTACATATTGTGTGAACTATATAGCTCCCTAGGATGATCTTAAATTGTTAATTTATTACAATATTCACACACTACTCTACTACTCTAGAATATTTCTATTACACGCGAAGAGAAATGTTTTTTTTAACTCTGAGTTTCTTTGAATGACATCTTGTTTCAAGTCCTGTAATTAGTGTAATGTTTCTTCATATCTTCACTTCACATCTTTGTTGGAGTATGATAACATAAGCTTATACTCAGTATAAACATTAATGAGGAAATGAGATTTTAGAAAATTTAGTTTGTCTACTTAGAAAAGAAGAGCAGTTTAATTTTTTATATATTTTTTTAAATGTTTACTTTGAAAGTAAATAGATATCTAAATTATTATGATTATTTCATGAATACTATTACTACTAGACTAGATTCTATCATTATTTATTACAATTTTAATTGTAGTAAATCATAAATGTAGAATCATAAGAATGTCTCATTCTCACTGACTCTCCTCAGTCTAGACTAGTCTTAGTCTAGACTGGGGACTAGACTAGAGCGAGTGACTCAGGGTCCCCAGTCTAGAGTACTCTAGAGTCTTAGAGTTTTGAGTCAGAGTCGAGTCATTTAAATCTAGTAATAGTCACAATAGTATTCTAGTTGAAAAATTGATATGATAATGACATTTAATTATATTTAATATAAATCATTATGAGTTTATCATTATGAATGATTAATTATGATATAATTATAATTTATATTATAATACACGTAACACACATTGTCACAATGTGACAATCACATATGACATAAACTAAACTGATAAAGTAAAGTATGATAATAAAGTCAATTAAAAGACCAAAAAGGTTACTAAATAAATATCTCACTTTTAATGGTAATCTCCGCTTTTAGCTTTAGACCTAGACTAGAATAAAAGAAGTTGAAAGTTCTAGATTTAGATTTCTAAAAGCTTGTTCACATTTTGATGAGATTGTTATTCTCGGAAGTAGATATCTAGATCTAGGTCAATCTAGGTCTATGTATAGATCTATCTTTAGTACTTTACCGGAAATAAAACGGTAGCAATTTCATTCACATTTTAAAATAATGATAATAGATTAATAAAATGACTTCACAGTGTTTCAGACTTTTTACTTATATCATTATCATCACGCACACATAGTAATGTGACATAGTGAAGTCTGACACGCAGAGCGGCCTTGCAAATTGAAGGGCTCAATTTAATGGATGCTTTCGAGGCCCCTCTTCAATTTTTTTTTTAACAATAACAACCATTACCATTTTTTTTTAAATAGGCTATAAGTGCCGGTACTCAGTGATGGATTGCTTAACTTTTAACTACTAATAAATTAATAATAAACGTTAATATAATGAAAAGTAATTAATTTTCCCTACATTGAAAAGGTGCCGGTACGCCGTACTGGTGCGTACCGTCACAAAAAAAAAAAGCACTGACTATTACTATTAAATACCATTCAACATTTATTATACGACATGTATATATATATATAGGAAGCAACTCAAATACAATAGGCGCCATTAGGCTAAATAAAGTTAATCGTACGATAGGCCTACTCTAAATATGTTAACCTCCTACATCTGAAAAGCCCGTGACAAGAGACATGACTGATGGTGATATGCTAAATGTTAATTTAATTGCAGGCCAATGCCAGCCGCGGCGTCCAATTTGGAGCAATCGCTAAAATCGGCCTAAGGCCGGCCCTGCTGACTCTGACCCATGTTCTCCAAAACTCTTTAAATATATGTAAGACAAAATTACAGTATTTGTTTCTTTTTATCAGTTTCGGACGTTCCTTCAAAATTTAAGATTATTACGTCTTAATTAAGCTGTCTCTAGGCGTGACTTCCGTGACGAAGGCGCCGCTCTAGGAGGTACTGTGGCTGAACGGTAGGCTTCCGAATCGGGGGGTCACAGGTTTGAAAAGGGAACTTTACTTACCTGTATAAGGTTTGAAAAGGGAACTTTACTTACCTGTATAAGGTTTGAAAAGGGAACTTTACTTACCTGTATATGTATGTAGAATATATGATACGGCAATAATGAAATTATATGGTCGATCGGTGGAATGGACGAAAACAGAGCTGCTGGTGATAAACTGCAGTGATGTAAACGGCACATGAATTTAGCACTTACAAATTGACACCAACCGTTGGACGAAGCAAGAAAAAGGCTGAAAAAACGCGCAGCTTCTGTTACTGCACATTCCTTGTTCCATATGCTAGGACAAATTTGTACAAATGATCCTACTTCCCTAGTGCTATTAGTGCATGGAATGGGTTGCCTGAGCCAGCCAGGAAAACCAGTGACTTTGCGGAATTTAAGTCATTGGTTAACAGGCATGACTAATTGCATGATGCGTAGGACGTAATCATCTTTTTTTTTTTGAAGTAACGTCTGTATTATATAAGATAAGATAACAAATGCCTAACTTACCCATTAGTGACCATACAGGTGTATCATGTCATATCATATTATATTGTTTGGTATCTTAGCAAGGGAAAGAACTCCTACTTTATTGTATCAGCTGAATTAATAGACTATTGAGCCTGAGTGAACATTTTTTTATGGTTAGTGTATTGCAATTGGTTTGAGAAGGCCCGGCTATAAGCAGTCGTGGTCGAATTCAGGTTGTTCACCTTTTTTTAAATAAAAATATATAAATGCTTATAAAATGGATCATCCAAATACCCTCTTCGTTCTCCACAACCACTTGCAAACTGGCCCAGACAAGTAATAGAATCATAGCGTATTGAGGAAGCTTAAAAGCATGAAATTGCGCTAAACAAAACGGTGAAAATGTTTCTAATCGCACAATTAGTTTGGAGCTATTACAAATTCAATTACACGCCTGTAGCCTACTGTACGTCCCTACTTTTAATATAAGCTTATTTTTTTTAAAATAAGTATTTTTTATTTTGGGTTTCGATAACCAGGCCTTGCGTTTCAGCCTTCCAATTCCGTAATTAGGTTTCAACTTACTATTAAACTATTAGTTTTTAAACTATCAAGGTGTAAATCCAATGTGCGTTTTTTTTTAAATTCCTTCCAATACGATTTTAGCCCTAAAATATATTTTATGGTGTCTTATAAAACGACAACGTCATTTCCCCAATGTCACCTGTACACTAGGTGTCGCTACAGCCAATAGTTGTTTACCTGTGCTGTGGACTAGTATGTCACTTTAGTGACCTAAATTTAGGTTTAAAAAAAAAACTGTCAAGTAAATTCCTGTTTTATTTTCGTGCAATTTGTTGATTACTAGATGTAGGTCTACATAAGAAATACAGTGAGTACTAAAATTTAATAGATCTAGTTAAATATTTCAAATAGTCTGGCAGTGTTGCTAAAATGGCATAACATAACAGGAGAGCTGCGGGCTTACCGCTTCAAGCTTGTCACTCGTCTTGAATCTCGACTTGAATGTATCCATTCTAATAAAATTGTCCACTTCCTGATGTGATTATTTCCTGATTTTTTTTTTAATAAAGAAAAGAAGAACGTTTATTATAATTCATCTTCACAACAATCTGTCAATGTAGATATACTGGGGATCAATTCTAGTACCCATTCTTTTTAGTCTAGTAGGTTGATCTAATAATCTAATATTATAGATAAAAAAAAAATAAAACTATTTCAAATTGAAATTTAAGCTTTAGTCAAGTTTAGTTAGCTGTTAGACTTATTTTTTTTAATATTGAAAATATAGTAGCTTTTAGATCAAAATAGATCTTATATCTAGACATATGTATATATGCAAAAAAAAAAATGCTTTAATAATATAAATGCAGGCATAATGTTGTTGATACTACATAATAAATAAAAAACATAAAATAACATTTCTCAAACAATGTATTGCATCTGGTCACTATACTAACTATATAATGATAGATCTGGTCACTATCAGAGATTTTCACAATACACTAACAATGTCAAGGACATTAAATTGAACGTTACTGCTCCCAACTAAATCGTTTTATTGTCCTGCAGTTCTTCTTTGTATCAAATCTCCTATTAGATAATACTGTTAGTTAAACAAAGTGCCTATTCCCAACCAGCTTGGAATAGGCTTTAGCCCTATTCCCAATCGTCTGTTCAGGTCAAATGAGGTCAAAACCTTATTCCTCAACCGGAAGTGGTTCTTATGTTAAAGGTCAAACAAGATGGCAGGAATCAATCATACATGCTTTGTCCACAGTGACTGATTTGATTTAGAGTTTTAACATAGATATAGTATTGTTCACTTTATCTAGATCTAGAATCTATAGTTGTTTATTTACATTAAAAAAACAGCATAAAAAAATTTTGCGATAACAATTAAATGTAATGTTGTACTAGTATTTCTTGTATTATTTGCTTTAATAAATGTATGTCATACATAGACATAAGACCAAAAAAACCCTCCAAAGTCTCTGTTGATTGTGTTGTGCTATTTATGTAGGAGATTTAAAACTGCATGGCAAGGAGCAAGGACACATTGATTTCTAGCTTTGTTAATGATACAAGGTTCAAATACAAGAAAAGTAATAATTTTTCCCCACATTTAAAAAGGTACTGGTATGCCGTATCGGTTCGTACCGTCACAAAAAAAAGTCCCATTGCCCTGTATATGAATTGTTAAAAAAATGTTCATAAATTATAATTAGTATATAGGTCATTCATAAATAATAAATTAAAAATATAAACATAAACTAAGAATGCTAACAAAGAAAAACTTAATAAGTAAAGTTTTTTTTTCTGTAAATCTCCTCTTCTACTATACACAAAGGTGTATAACAAACCAAATATGTATGACATATCAAACTAGCAGTAATAGTTGAACATAAAATTTCTTCTATTATTATTGCTTTAATAAATGTATGTCATACATATGACAAAAAAACAACAACAACAAAGTCTCTGTTGATCGACAAACTTTCTTTTTGGTGGGTGGAGGGGCATTATATTTTATTGATATAAGAAAACATCAATGACATAGAAAAATGGAAATGAACAAAGTATTGTGTATGTTTTCAATTTTATAATATTTCAAACCTAGAAATCATACAAGTATATTACTAACATGAAATGAGAGAAATATTTATTGAAATTGTGCTAAGATTGGTTGGATAATGATCATAGGTAGAGAACATGATCCATTGATTCTTATTGCTGTACAATTTCTCAAAGATTTCAACTTCTTCTACCACAACTTAGCCTTAGATTTTAACATCCTGTGTAGGTATATCCCACCCACCTGCCTCCCCTATTTCACTTTAGTGAGAACAATAAAGTTTGATATCCCCTACATTGAATAGATTCAACATAAATGAAAAACTCTCAGCTTTACAATATATATATAGCATTTTACTATGTGTTTACACATATGGTTACATTTCTCCTCACAGCTACACATGTTATTGCTTTGCAACAAACTTTAACCCTCCCCCCAATTATATTTTTTTCTCTGCCTTGTTTTGATAGTTCCTTTTTATTATAGCCATCCTCAATGCACTAAACTTTATAATGAAGATGGGAGAGAAAACATTGAAAACACATGTCAAAAATAACAACAAGCGGTATATAGGCCTATAAAAAAATATGTTGAATTGAGTGCTTAAAGTCAAAGCCAAGTCAAAAAATATATTTAATTGGAGATGATGTGACCAGGAATGAAATGAAAACAAAAACAGTGAATTAATATATTTTATAGCTATTACAAATATTCAGCTCAAAGATTTAACAAAAATATGACCTAACAATTCTATAATAAAATAACCTATTAAGTATACATTAGTTCCTTTAATTACATTAGGGAAAAAATAATAGAAGTTTAATAAATTGTAAAGATTTATCAATATCAAACCAATTTCATTTTATAGCTATTTTCTATTATCTTCTTTTAAATCAATCACTTTAATAAAAAATTTAACATTTAAGTGAATAGGCTTTGACCTAAACACAGTCGACTTGGAATAAGGTTTTGACCTAATTTGACCCTGTTGACTGTGAATAGGGTTTTGACCTTATTTGACCCATCCATCCGGTTGGGAATAGGGTTGAAGCCTATTCACAACTGGTTGGGAATAGGGTCCGCCTTAGTTAAATGCTTTTTTTGCTTTCAAATAAGTTTTAAAGTTATAGAGTGATAATCTAATGCTTCCTCCTTATTAAAATTATATAGATTAATAATCTAATGCTTCCTCCTTATTGAAATTATATAGAGTGATAATCTAATGCTTCCTCCTTATTGAAATTATATAGAGTGATAATCTAATGCTTCCTCCTTATTGAAATTATTTTGTGCTACAAAAAAGTGCACAAACATTTTGGATACACCAAATAGCTAGCTATTTATAGTGTTTCCACCACACAGGAAAATCTTAATAGAAGCCTAGGAGTTTTTCCAGTGTCTTTGTTTTAACAAAATTGTTATCAGTAATGTAGGCCTATTTATAGTGTTTAATAATAATTTATATTATAGAAAAGTGTTTTCAATGTAAGTCAGTGATAGCCATTAGACTTTACACAACCTAAGTTTAGATCAAATAATTAAAAAGCCAACTAGATTAAACAACACATTAGATCTCTTCTTAACCAACAGACCTGGATTAGTAGTTGATTATGATATTATCCCTGGTCTATCAGACCATGAGATCATAAAAATACACAGTCAGATAAAAGCAGTAGCCAATAAAAAACCCAAAAGAAAAATCTTACTCTGGAATAAATGTAACCTAACACAACTACACCAAGCTGCATTAAACTTTCAACAAACATTCTTATTAGAAAAAGACATTAACCAACCAGTCGATGACCTCTGGAATTTCATTAAAAACCATCTTAAAAGCATTATAGAAAATCAGATACCAACTAAATACACATCAAACAAAATAAATAAATGTTGGTTTAATAATAGACTAAAGAAGCTTTGTAAACAGAAGGAAAACCTATATAGAAAATTTAAAGAAACCAAGGCAGAAAGAGTTTACAAAAAGTATATAAAAATTAAACACCTAACCCAAAAAGTAAGCAGACAGCTGCAGAGTGAATACATAAACAATGTAATATCTAAAGATAACAACAAAAACCTATAGTCATACATTAAGTCTAAGAAAATGGAAACAGCAGGCATAGCGCCATTAAAAGATGAACATAACATAATACATAATGATAATGAAACTAAAACAAACATCCTAAACAAATACTTTGCATCAGCATTCTCAGCCCCAGGAGACAAAGACAAATTTCTTAATTTGAACCAAGTAGACAACATAGAAGATTTAGTAGTACAAGAAAATGGAATTCAAAAACTATTAGCCAACACCAAACCAAATAAAGCGTCTGGACCTGATGGTATTCCAGCTAGATTACTCAAAGAACTAAGCAATGAGCTAGCCCCAGTGTTCAAAATACTCTTTCAGGCATCGCTTAACCAGGGCAGAGTACCAAAGGACTGGAAAGAAGCTAATGTCACCCCCCTATTTAAAAAAGGAGAAAAATCTGACCCAGGAAACTACAGACCAGTATCACTTACCAGCATCACATGTAAAATACTAGAACACATAATATGTAGCAATATCATAAACCACTTAGACAAACATAATGTCCTCACCCCATACCAACATGGCTTTAGGAAATATAGATCATGTGAAACACAACTAATAGGACTAATTGATGATTTTTCAAAAGGTTTAGATAATAGTGAACAAATAGATGCTATCTTACTAGATTTTTCCAAGGCTTTTGACAAAGTCCACCACCATAGTTTGCTTAAAAAATTAAAATATTTTGGCATTAATGGTCCACTGCATCAGTGGATTAAGGATTTTCTGATAGGGAGAGAACAAACTGTAATAATAAATGGCTCTAAATCAACACCAATAACAGTAAACTCAGGTGTACCTCAAGGAACAGTCTTGGGTCCACTACTATTTTTAATTTACATAAATGATTTACCAAATTGCATTAGTTCAGGAACAAAAGTCAGATTATTTGCAGACGATTGCATAACATATAGAACAATAAAAACAAAACAAGACACAGATATTTTACAAAGAGAATTAGATGAATTACAGAAATGGGAATCAAATTGGAGCATGTTTCCACCCAGAAAAATGTCAGTTGTTAAGAGTAACAAAAAAACTAAAACAATTAATTCCACTTATCTTATTCATGGAAAACCAGTAGCACAGACTAAAAACTCAAAATACCTAGGTGTTATAATAAATGAAAAACTGTCATGGAATCCACATATTGATGAAACTATAAAAAAATCCAACAAAGCATTAGGGTTTATGAAAAGAAATTTTTATAAATCAAATAAAACATAAAACTAAAATGTTATTTAACCTTGGTTAGGCCAATAATAGAATATGCATCCACCGTGTGGGACCCCTCAACTCAAGAAAACATTAAGAAACTGGAACAAACACAAAATAGAGCAGTGAGATTCATAACAAACGAATATTCACATTTGACTAGGGTAACACCATTAGTAAAATCACTAAATTTAGAAAGCCTTCAGGACAGAAGACTCAAAAGTAAAGTAGCAATTATACATAAAACACTGAACCATAATCTTCAAATACAAAATTTAATAAAAGACTCTGAAAGACACAAAAATAAAGGCACATTCCTCGTCCCATATGCTAGGACAAATTTGTACAAATACTCCTTCTTCCCTAGTGCTATTAGAGCATGGAATGGGTTGCCTGAGCTAGCCAGAAAAACCAGTGACTTGGCAGAATTTAAGTCATTGGTTAGTATGCATGACGCGTAGGACGTAATCATCTTCTTTTTTGAAGTAAAGTCTGTATTCTATAACATAAGAAGAATTATTCACAGCATCATGAAGAAGAAAATAATAGTTGTAGCTAATGAGAAAACATGTTTCACATTTTCTTTTACCCTTAGAAGTGTGATGATGAGGGGCAGTTGTTGAACAGTAAAGCACTTGGCTTTTGTACCGGGGTTGGAATCCTGGTGAACACTGTGATTTTTAATTTCTGGATCTTCGTGCGCCTCTGAGTCCACCCAGCTCTAATGGTTACCTGACATTAGTTGGGGAAAAGTAAAGGCAGTTGGTCATTGTGTTGGCCACATGACACACTCGTTAACAGTAGGCCACAGAAAAGATGACCTTTATATCATCTAACCCTATAGACCAAAAGGTCTGAAAGGGAAACTTTACTTTCTTTTTTTTTTTTTTAAGAAGTGTGATACCAGAATGTTTCATTCATTTTTAAAGATTAACACTAATACATTTTGTGAAATCTTATTTGCTTATATATCTTCTTCTTCATTCTCATTTTACATGTCAGTAATTCCATATCTGAGATGAACCGCGCAGTGGTTTCCAGATCAGGGAGTTCTCCCTATAGTTTTTTTTTTCTATAAGAGGTTTTTGGGGGCATTGTCTTGTTCAGGCCTTTCTTGATATATAGTTCATATATAACTGGCAATACCTGCGTGTAAAATTAATAGGCTTTAGAAGTTATTTGTAAAATAATCTTGATGTGGCTCCTTTTTTTTTCACACTTTCACATGCTAGTTGACTTTTTTTATAATGAAAAAAAAAAACAAGCACAACATAAAAAATACTTTAAAAAAAAAAAAAAATCAAATATTAAGTGAATTTGTAAATTAGTTTGGATCAGTCATGCAAATAAACTTTTTATAGATCTAGACTAACAGTAATAAATCTGTGTGATTACAAATATTTTTACCAATGGTTTTTGTTTTGCAAAATTGCATGCTTGTAGCTTTCTCAGTGCACTATGAAGATATCACTGGATCAGTTGGGAAAGTGGGTGGAATGTGGAGAAAGAAATGGGTATCTGGGTGAATGTAACTGATCGCATTTTAAATGAATTTAATTTTTTTTTAAAGTTGGACATCTCAAGACAATACACTGACCAGTGTGCCAGCAAAGTGCTATGATAATAGAAGGTTTTAGAGTTATCAATTTTTAGTTTTAAACTTTTAAGTTATGTTTTACACAAAGTATAAAGGGGGCTAATTCAACTTATCCCACTGCATCTGTCAAGTCCTATATCTTTCCCTTGTTTAAATAGAAAAAAAAAAAGAATTATCAATAAATAATTGGCAAATTTTTTTTTATTGATTCTTGTTTTGTCAGGTACAAAAAATAATTGTGCAAAAAGCAACTTGATTCAAGATTGAGTGTGGTAGAAATAACTTGTATGAAGTTTTACCAGACAGAGTGAGATGCTATAAGCTTTGTATGGGAAGAGGGGAGTGACCTATTAAACTGAATCTTATTAAATTTATCACAACTTCCTGTGGTGCATTGCAGCCCTTTTATATAAAAGAAGCAAGGTAAATTATGTAAAATAAAACATTTCTTGTTTTACAAAATATTTTAGAAGTAATAATGACAAGAAAAGTTAGAAAAGCCTCAGCTAAATTGTCATCTAAATATTTGTGTGTGTGTCAAGATTTATTCATGATGTAAAAAAATGAGTAAAACTTAACCATCATTTAAATATTAGTAGAAACCTTCCAGGTTGTGTGGAATGTATTTCCGAATGTTATAAAATGTGTCCCAGGTTCAAAACCTTCTTACCATCATCTCCTGCTGTCCTTCAGGGGGTTTGGGCTAGAATGTAACAATTTTATTTCTGAGAGCAACTTTGGGGAAAAAAATGAACAAATAATTTAAGTTACAATTACTTAAACAACTTTTTATCTGAAGTGAGAAAAACAGTTAAATGCACATATTTTGGTAAAGCAAGTAGTTAGAACATCAGAATACAAAGATTTACTAGTCTGTTGATTTGAAAGTAAACATTCAAAATACTTGCAGTTATATAAGTATCTTTCATCAACTGTTAAATTGCTTGGTTTTTTTTTTTTAAGTTGGACTTTTAATTGCTCTATTTGGCAGTATGGGTTTATTTTATTTGCCATTTCTTAATGACAGTGAAAAATGGTTTAAGGCTTGAGTTGTGAATGACATGTAAGCAATTATTCTTGATCAACAAAATACATAAACACACAACTATGTGAATTAATGCAAAATTAAAGATTAAACACAATCTTAGTAAGGGTTACCCGACAAAAGAGCACAGTACAAAATAGTGCTGACTTATATGATGTGTATAAAGGTAACGAATTTTAGTAAGTGAATGTCCTGGGCAGCATTTTTCATTAAGGTCTCTATCTACTTCCATATTAATAGATATAAAAACATGCCATATTTGCAGAGAAAGAGATTACTTAAAAATTGTATCTCATTTCCATTTTCACCAATGTTTACATGATCATTATTTGTGGCATCTTTCTTTGATCAAATCATCAAACTAAATTATCTTGCCGCAACATTGGTAAACTTAGGTGTGTAAGGACTGGTTAAGCTGGTGATCACTATTGTTATCTGTAAATACTGTTTTCGAAGAACTAAATGATGCTCAGCCTGATGTAGGGAATTCTTGTGACTATTGGGAGGACAGCTCTATTGGTTGCCAGAGACGAAACAGCAGAGTGACTTTGAGATTTCCGATAGCATAATGTTATGTCCGAGATAGAGTACATGACAATCTACAAAGAACAAACAATTCAGTGGAAGGATGGTATATTGTTGATGTACGGGAACAAGCCACTGATGGATTTTCTATGTGATATTGCATGCAACTGAACTTTGTGAAAGTTTGTGCATTTGTGTAAATCTGACAAGTAATGAAGTATATTAGCGTGTTTTTTAAAACACTTTTCGAATGTATATAAATGATATGTTTAGAAATTATTCATTTTAGCTTATTATAATTCTTACACAATGTTTGCATATTTATATTTTGATATCTAAAGTGTTTCTTGCAAAATGACTGAAAAATAATGATAATATAAAAAAACAAGGTTACAAAGACAGTTTGTGTGGAAACACAAACTCAAAATCGACCCCCGAAGTGGTCCACCCATGCAGGCTTCAATATTTTCAGAAAGAACATCCAAATGAAATTATATCAAAGACAAATGAGAGATAAGAATGGAGAAAGAAGGTTGACAGATCTTGTGTAGTGAGTGCCCCAATGGTACAGCAGATCAAAAGATAGGTGCAAGTGAATGCAAAGTAGATGTGAACCTGGCTTACTAGTTCCCCTTTCAGACCTTGTGGTCTATAGGGCAGATGATGTAAAGTTCATCTGTTTTTGTAGCCTACGGTTAATGAGGGTGTCATGTAGCCAGCACAACGACCAGCCGCCTTTACTTTTCCCCAACTAATATCAGGTACTCAGAGGCGCCCAAAGATTACAAAGTTGAAAATCCCAGTCTTCACCAGGATTTGAACCCGGGACCCCTGTTTGGAAACCAAGCGCTTTACCGCTCAGCCTCCCATGGCCTAACTGATGTCTCATAATTGATCTAATTGTTTTGAAAAGGCTCAATCTCTTTTTTGAATCCTCAAAAAAAAATAAAAAAATTCCACAATAAAAAAAAGGTCAGAAAAATGGAGTTTACAAGATTACTATTCGTTTTAAATTAGGTCTAACTTATAATGCATACTAATTAGCTTTTTCTCTTTAAAAATCTGCTTGCATAACTGATTTTAAAAATTAGATTTTTCGCTTTCAGAAAAAAAAAAAGTAGCCGTTGCATCAGAATTTTGAATGGTCTAAAATATTGTGATGTCGGTTTTTCAATATCTTTTGTAGTTTACGAGATCTAAACGGGACGGACGGATGGACAGACATTTCGCACAAAACTAATAGCATCTTTTCCCCTTTCGGGGGCCGCTAAAAATATTGGTTTTATTAATATTTTAAGATATCTAAAGTATTTCTTGCAAAATGTCTAGAAAAATATTTTGACCACACTATTTTGTATAAACATTTCACATGCAGTGCTGGAGTGAAACAGGTGTGAGCATATATACATAGTTTTCTATAATGTTTTGTTTTGAGTTATTATCAAAATATGTTATTGCAATACTTTCATCATTTCCATAAAGATATATTTTAGTATATGCAGCCCTTTAACACTCTTCTATCTAAATTTATGAGTAGACATGTCATATTTTGTAGTCATAGTTTTCTTGGACAACTAATAAACCCACATACTTGTACAGAGTACCTTTATTTTGGTTTTATATTTTCCCCTTACTTTTACAATATCAGCCTGTCTAGGCTGTGGAGGGGTGGGTGTCTAGAAGGAAAAGTAGTTCAAGGATTCCACTATTTTGTCATGAAGCAAGGAACAGAGCGAGAAAAGATTCAACAAATAGGTCATGCCTCACTGGTTCTGAAGTCATGTGATGAAAGGGCACATTGTCAATGGTTTCTCCATGGTTTCTCCTGCAGTGTATCAACCCTATGTGTGGAGGCATTGTGGTGTTTGTCAATTTTAAACAAAGCAATTTGTAGTAGGACACAAAGAGCCATAGAGTTAAGGAATTAGGTTACTGAAAGATATCTTTCTAGTCTTGTTTCTTCTCACCTGTCCTGGGCCCCCCCCCCCCCCCAATCCCGGACACTAGTTTAATGATGATGGGATGTCACAATAATTAATTCTTTTCTTTTTATAACACTGCTCTAGTGCAGAAGCTTTTTGTTTTTTTTTAATTAAATGACCCACACATTAAAACCTATTCCTGGATATAGTTTAACTTATTGTAGTTCCTCTTTCTTCACTTTTCTTTTCTTAAAAAACACAAGCTTTATTATGAAAGCCTATAATCTAAACTTTAGTTTTTAACCAAAAGTAGTTTTAATAAAAAAAAAAAAAAAAAAAAGCTCAATAGATTGTAAAACTCAATATGTGAATTAAAGATTTTGTTTTCCTTAAAATATAAAAAAAAATAGTTCAATGTAGTTCTTATATATTGAAAGAGTTTGACTAGTAGATCTTTTATAATTTTTTTTTTATTCTTTTCAGAAATCTTGAGAACAAAAATCTACAAATGATTTGTATTTTCCATTTCACCTTGACATTTAAAAGCTCAACATGAAGTGTATTCATTGTTCCCAAAAGACTTTTTGATGAAAAGAATTTAAGCTTGTTACTAAAAGAAATACCTTCAATATGGAAAAAAAGAGTCTACCTATTTGTTTAATTATTAACCTCCTGTGTACATCAAGGCATTTTGCCTCTGGAGCCAGATCTTACTCAGGCAAGTTTGGCTTCTTGTTAGGCCTATAGTTTGAGTTAGTAATAGTTTAACAAGGTGATTTGATTTAGCATTGTTAACTGTATACCACTATAGTCATAATTATTTATTTTAAACAAATTTACAGTTGATCTGTCAGGACCGGGCTGTGATAATAATGAAGGTTATGCTCTGAAAGACATGAACGATGACGCTGTAGTGTTTGCCTTACCCCAGTATAATGCTATGGCCACTCGTGACCATTGTGATGTCAAACTAACTACAGATGAAGGCCGTCGAATCCAGTTTCTCATTGACATGATTAAATTTAATGAATGTGGGATTGAGATATTTATATTTGATACTTTGATTGATGCAAATCCATTAGTAAGTGGAGCACTGTTTAAAAATAATTTAAGAAATTATTATTTATTTAGCCAGTTGTTGTTTCAGTTAATTAAAACAGTTGTAAATCTTTTTTATTTGACTAGTCATTGAAAGTTAACATTCACTAACAAAGTTGTAAATATTTGTTGACTCTAAAGCTTATTTTATCTCCAATCCAGTATTACTTGAGATGCTCAGACAATAGCAAGCCTCCCATCTTTGGAAAATCAAAGTTCAACTATCTTAGAATACGAGTTAGGAAAGCAACACCAAAGTCAAGAGTTTATGAATTTAGACTAAAGGCTAAAAATGACTTAGGTACAAGCATATAATATAAACGCTTATTTTTAAAAGTCATTGTTACTTTTAAAGTTGTTTTTTTTTTGTATTCTTTAAATGAATGTAACGGATGGCTGCCTGGTCGTGCGGTTTGCTCGCTGGACTGTCGTTCGGATTTATCGATGGTCGAGGGTTCAAATCCTGCCCGCTCCCATCCCCCGTCGTCCTGCGGGAGGTTTGGACTAGGAAGTAAACCATCTTCAACTCTGAAGGAACATCCGAAACATGTAAAACATTTTACAAAACATTTTACAACAAACAAAGGATTTTTTTATGCAGGTCCTACTCTTCAGTTTGAACAAGCCTCAGAGAAATTCTACCAGGAGCCATTGGAACCCGGGGCCATTGCTGGGATTGGTGTTGCCGCAGCTATTATCATCATTGCTCTGATTCTAGTCGCCATCTACCTCTGCATCCGGGGGCGCAGTTCTAATCAAGAAAAGTATGGAACGAGCAACATCCGTGTGGAATCTAGTGTCTACACTACTGGTAGAGTTGAGCTTCCCACTTCAGTAAATACTCTCATCATCATTATATGCCTTTCTTTGTGCTTGACCTTTCACCTTTCCATAGAGCTTTTTGTTGAAACCAGCACTTTTATATGTTTTGTTCATGTATAGAATTTTTTTTTTTTTTTGCATAGTGCCTATATGCTCTTTTTTTTCTCTCTCTTCCTTTACTGTAGCGTTGTTTAGTTTCAGTGATTTTGTTTGTTCAATTCATCTTTATCTTTCTGTTTTCATTTGCATGTATTTTCATGTATTGTGATAAATGAAGGTGTTGTTCTTATTTATGTTTATTTTGTGTGTTTTCTTAAATATCTATTAAGTTATAATTTTTACATTGCCTTCTCTCAAGACCTATGGTGATGATGTTGTAGTTCATGCATGATTCAAAATATTTAACTCTTTCTCTCCTAACTGACAATACCAACGTTGATTCCACCAGAATGTGGTAAATAATTACAGAGAGAAAGAGTTAAAGTGATAATAGGCTCTTTTCTTTATGCATAAAAAATTATAGAATTTAATCGAAAAAATAATTACAGGTAAATAAAACAAAGCATTTTTTATATCTTTATTATGATACTGTCCTTGACCTTAGATAAAGGATTATGGGTTGTCATGGTCTGAAGAAATTCTCTGCCACGTTTGGCACCAACTCAGTTTCAGGAGACCCCAGCGTTACTATTCAGATGAGATCCAAGTGTCCATAAAGCACCCTTTTTTAGAGCTGCCAGATTGGTAGCTAATCCCCATTAACACCTCTGGCTATCTCAACCTTTGAAACCATCTAGAAGCTTATAAGTAATATGACATAATTTTTTATATGTTACACTTTTTCTAGTTTTCTTTTAATTTTATCAATTTTTCTCTTGTTTATTTTTTATTCTTTGATCTTTCTTAGCAACCAATGAAGTCTTCTTTGCCCCCGGTTCACAAAGAAACCCGAAAGGAAAATACGGCTCAATGGAAGACATCCGAAGCTCCTCGTCCACGCAAAATAAGGAGAATGGAGCCTACACCAACAATGCCTACACCCCGGGACCCGGCGAGAAAAGGTCTGGGCGATCGACGTCGATCGGGCGATCAGGAGGTAAGAACGGCTACGCGAACGAGGCCTTCGACCAAGATGACCAGGGAAGAAAGAATACATCATACGAGAATGAAACCTCCAGCGTACGAGGATCTTTAAGGAAATCTAGAAAAGATGTGTATGATACAGGTCCCACCAAACAGCTGAAATCTGCAATGAAAAAACCAAGCGAAAGTGAAATGAATAAAGTTAACACCCAACCCAACGGTATTTTGAAAGCACGAACACACTCCCCCAATAGGTCACAAACTTCATCCAATGAAGGTTCAGGTGATACAAATATAATGATTCATGGCTACAGTCATCTTGGTAAAGAGCACCCTAATGTTAAACACAAGCCAGTCATCGAGCGCAGAAGATCGCGATCTGGGACTCGTTCTCACAGATCTGGATCTTCTGGGCATGGGTCAGTCAGAGGAAAACGCTCTAGATCAGAAGACAAAAAAACACCTAAAGGTGGTCGTATGTATGACGATGTTTTTATTGATAATAGAAAGCATAGAAGTCAAAGCAGTGGTAGGCGCTCCCAGTCTGCTGGGACTCGTAGCCAGCGAAGTGACTTTACTGACCGCACAAGTGACTCTTTGGACAGTGAATCATCTACAACTTCTTATTCTAGAAAGGTCAGCATGAACCCAGGGGGAAAGCGTGTTCATATTAAAGGTGAGGAGACTGATATCTGAAAAAGAAAAACAAGTTGATTTCAATCTGAATTTGTGTTTAGCTATTGGACTGTTACAACACATTTTAACCTTGTTTCTTGTACAGTGTAAATAATAGAGAACTAAGGAGGAATTATATTATTAGTAATAAAACAATGTTGTGCTGCATTAATAATTAATTTTGTTGTGCACAATTATAATCTGATCCTTTTTTTATTAATTTCATTTGTAATCAATGTAGACCTACTTTGTAACTTAAATTTGTAATATAAATATAGACTAACACTAATATTTTATCATTAACCATGTATCATGATGTTTTTCTTGTATTTTTGTGCCTGCTCTTTTGTCTCTACAAACTAAACTAATAGTGTTTTTTAATATAAGTTGCATTAAAATAAAACAACCTCAATGTCATGTATTTGCAAAATGTCTGACTACCTTTCAAATTTCTTTCTTACATTTCATAATTGTTATCTTTATGGGAATTACATATTTCAATGCTGTTTTTCAACATTTTGAAACATTCTTTTTAGTCTTTGGTGGCTGAATTTTTTTTTTCTTCTGTTACCAATTTGTCAAATGCAAATGAAATAATAGTACTTACCCCAGATGATAATAATGTGAAAACATCTGACTAGTAATTAAATCTATGCAGTGCTCATTATTTTGTAAGAAATTTGTGTAGTCCTTTTATGTATTTCTGTTGTTATTTTCTTCATGATCTAATACTCTCCAGTGTGTACTGTTGTCAAACATGTAACTCTTGCCCAAATTGGGATCAGTTGTGAAATGAAAAATTAACTTCTGCTGTACGTCTTCAAATGAATTCTTATGACCTCTCTTTGAGAACTTAAGTTGAAAAAACAACCTTTACTTTTTGTTTTTGAGACACTAGTTTGTACATTTGTGTGTGTACATTTGTTGCATCTTGTATAAATATAGAGGCATTAGGAACAAATGCTGTCGGGAGGGATACTTAGGTTGTTGAACTTGTTGGAAACAATGAAAGTATGTAATCTAAACCTCTTTGATAACACATTTGACTCACCTACATTCCTGTTCATATTTTTCTGCAGCATTTTGTCAATGACAAATGTATAATAATTATTTCGCCAAATTATTATTATTTTTTTTTGCGGAGATATGTTTTGCATCTATGAATAAATTAAAAACTGTATATACTAGCCATGTTGTTATTGTATAGTATACAGATTTTGCTTCCCAAATGGCACGAAACAATTCATGAACACTTTTCATGTATTTATTATTTATAAAAATGAATCTTTAAAAAGAAGCATTCTATTCATTCATATCAAAATTTAAAATGTTTAGTTTCTTTGCTTGTTTTAGAATCAACTATTTTCAGAGAGACTAGATGCTTGGTTAATAGTTTGTTTTATCAAGAACAACTCTCATTCCTAAAAAAAACCATATCAGTGAAATAAGAAGTCCATTTATACCAGGGGTTTCCAACCTGTGGGTCGCGACCCCTTTAGGGGTTGATTGACGATTTGCCAGGGGTCGCCTAAGACCATAAAAAATATGGATTGTTTTTGTCTATTCTTCTATTGCTGTGTGAATGGGGGTTGCCCACAAAGTGGGGATTGTAAAAAGGGGTTGCCGAACTTAAAAGGTTGAGAACCGCTGATTTATACTATGTGGTTTAATTCATCTCAATCTGCGATCTTCTCAGATTCATTTGCAATCTATAAAATGTCATAATATTTTCATATACATTTATTTCACTTGTCATGCTCAACACTGTCATAGAAATCTATTTTTTCTTATACATGTGATGTGTTTTCCATTTATGTTTCAGTTTGATTTGTAAATATGATCTTTTATACTCTCTTCAATTAGCAATGTATTTATTGAAAAGTGTACCATTCATTCAAAGAGTGTGAGCTATGTATAGCCTGAGCTTGACAATTATTTAATCATATTTTGAATCATTTCTAACTTGATCACTAAATATATTAAACATATCATAATTTGTGTATATAAATAGATCATTTTGGAATTTTTTAAAAGAATAATAGCTGTTGCTGGTTGTTTTTTTGTGTGTGTTATGTTGTTTTTTTTTATACTTTTGTTTATTATTATTATTATTGTATGTGGGTTTTTTTGTTGTTTTTTTGTGTACAACAAATTTGGACAGATTTCTTATTGCTCACTTATATGTGTCTAATTCTGCCTAAACACTAATCTAAGTTAAGAAGCTAGAGTAACTTTCACAGAGTGGCCAGGCTTTTTGTCTCTTTCAAGTTAAAGTTACTATTTAATGTAACAGGTGAATGCATTGTTTTTTTTTTTATTATGTAAAAATAATTTTGGATTCTTTATAGTTGTAATTTTTGTTTAGATGTACACAATGCTCAGTTAGAAACTAGATTATTTTGTGATGGAAAACACTGCTCTAGTTGACATTCTTTATTTGTTTTGCTTATTGTAAGCTAAATAATGAACCATAGACTTTAATAGTTGCACATGAATAAAACATTTTTATTTTCCTTTTATAGAAACGAAAATATTTCACTAATGATCTGGTATCAATTATCAGTAATTTTATTTAAAGAAAATTTAGAATGTATTACTTGGTCTGTAAGCTCTTATCATAGACCATCAAACATTTTGTTGAACAAGTGATTAGGCAGCTGATTGAGTACTGGTTTATAACATTTACTGCAATTTGAAGACACTCTTATATGTACATTGAACTAAATAGGTCATTGGCATATTGTGAGAGGAATGGATTGTATGCTGGCATACTGCTGTGCCTGATAAAACCAAAAAAAACACCATTTTTGAAGGGGAACTTATTTTTATGAAATATTATTTTAAGCTTGGTCATATTTTTTAAAAATTTATTATTTATGGGTTTCATTATTCTTTCACATGTAGAAAAAAATGTATCCATGTTAACTTTTAAAGCATGTTGGCTATCAAATCTTCAACATTTCTGATACAGTAAAATAGCTTATGTTACAGTGTGTAAAACATAAAATGAAATGTAGTAATTAAATTATTTTTATTTTTTCATTTAACTATTCATTTAGTGTAATATTGAAAATGTTGACGCCTAATGCATAGTTTGATAGAGCGCTTCAACTATACCCTCTGTCATTAGAGATCTGATAAAATAAAAATTAACTTCTATGAAGTCCACAAAGGTAAAACTAGCAAAACAATTTTTTATCCTTGTATGTTAAACAACATTTTTATTTAGTATTAATATGGACATTTTAGTGTGTGGTTTCACTTCTAGAATCTATTCTTTTAGTACTTTTCTAATGATACGAGTCAGAAAGATTCAGTTATGAGTCAGTTATGATATTATATTGTTAGCACCCTGTGGCCTTCAGACTTTTCACATATGTTCGACTTGTGTGTTGTATGTAAAGTTTGGATGTGAGCTCATGGAATTGTTTCTCATCTTCTGGCTTCTTGAAATACCTCAGTCAATCAGATTAAATGTTGCTTTTGAGTAGATCAGGAGCTAATCTGGATACATCTATAGCTGGAACAGCAAGAGGACAAAAAGTATTAATACACTTGGGTTGTTATTGGAGAAAAAGACTTGTTTAGTTCCTCTTGCACTGTTCATCGTATTTGGCAGCACTTTGTCTCCATTGAGATGGTCACTAGCCACTGTATTACAGCACCTATTAAAGTTTTACTTTGAACTGCTTATTAGAGTCATTACAAGGAGATACCACATTCAATCAGCATTGGAGCCAGATTGTTTTTGTTTCAGTGCAAATGACAGGGAGACTTTTTGTTTGTGTTTGTTTCATAAATCGTCTCCTCCTCTGAGACTTAAGTGTTGAGACAGACCAATCTCTATAATCTAGTGGTCTCGTTTGAGCTCTGCATTGAACTGGATTCCCGCCAGTGGGATGATTAGAGTGACTCTTGGTTTCTGGATCTCTTTCCAGTTCACTCCTATATATACAAATATTAATCTTGTACATATATATTTTTTTTTGGTTACTTCACTTTGTACTATCAAAACTGCTTTCTTGAATGTAAACAAAAATTATGCAAATGTACAATAGAAATAAAAGCAATGAATGATGTTGTTTTTGAAATACGAATTTTGTTTCCTTGATCATTTGAAATGAAAGTTTGTCTACAGTGAGTCTTGAACTTCATGTATTTTATTTAGGCCTAAATTATAAACTCCAGTGAAATTAATTCATCCTAGTCAAGTTTTTAAAACATGATAATGAATTTAGTGGCCTTAGACTAATTGAATATTTAGCTAATGAATTTCGTGAATAGTTAGTTACTATTTGTTATTCGAATGATTTCTTTGATAGTGGCTTAATATTGTAATAACTGAAGGGAGACAACTCAACGAGACATAAGTGTTTATTTACATGGAGACATGACAAACAAATAGGACATCTGCCTTGAGCACAGCATCCTCATATCGGTTTCTAGACTTGGGCGGAAATCGTTCTCTCTCTCTCTAATGTCAACATCCTTCCTAGTCTTGTCACTAACAGTGCGCACCTTTTGCACTATCTTGGATGGCGGGGTTATAACATTGCCCCCTTCTTAGCACCTTTCGTCCCGAAAAGAAACAGTGCAGTAGAGGTTTGACAGTTCAGGTGGAGGTCGATCGGTGGGAGCCACACGAAGCCATCCGCACTGTTTTCCTTCGGTGCCGTTTTCCCTTTCTCCAGTTGATCAGGCCGTTCGGCACACAAAGAGATAGTGTCGAGCACTGTTTTTTTTTTCAACAAAGCCGTTGATCGAACACACTGTATCAGCAGACCCTCTCGACAGACGCCTTTCAAGGGAGCTTCAGGTTCACATGCAGCCACGTTGCAAACGAAGTCCGATGCGCCGCGGTCATCCTCAGCCAACAGTCTCACGTCCAGGAGATAGGTCTCTTAAAGGTTCAAGTTGAAGATGTGTTCCTCTTGTCAGCTCAGATTTAGCCTGGATTGACTGACATTCGTCTATGCCAATGTCGATAATGATGACAGAAGTACAAATGCTTTGTTGGTTGTTTTCTTGGCATCCACATTCTCTGTGTGAAGTGCCGCAAGTACAGTTCATGCCAAACTTCTGGATGCAGTTATCCAGCTCCAAATTTCTCTCGTGAGCACCGGCAGATAGACAGATGTCTTAAAGATCATTATCAACAGGCTTGGACGCAGACTCAATGTTGTCATGATCTGACTGGCTCATTGAGGTACTCGTAACAGGTACAACAGGAGCAAATGCTTCAGTTTCTTCATTTGTCTCTTTCGTTCGATTCGGTACATCCCGTTGAGATCGTCGCTGCAATCGTTGTCACGTTTCTCGTCTTTAAAGTCACACACACAAGACTTGCCCGCAACACAGTCAAAGACAACGCTCCAATCCCCAGCGTCTCGTCACCACTGTTTGTGCAGCCACAGTCCTGACCATGCAACTTCTCCTTCACCAACGAGTCTTTTCTTCCCTTCCCTTGCGACGCCATTTTATCAAATTTGTCTATTTGTCCTTCCACTTGCAATACACTTTCATCTACCTTGTTCCCCATCCTGTTAATTTGTTCACGCATTGCAATCAATATCTTCCTGCATCTTGCCAATGAGTTCAACAATCTCCGGCTCAATTTCAAATAGGTAGGTCTCCGGATCTTCTTCTTCATCGATCAGGGCTTGCCGGAGACGAGTTGTAAGCGCCTCCTTGCTACCACCAAGCTTCAGGCGTCTGTAACGAAGTTACTGCCTTAGCTCTTCAACTAATTGATCTAGTTCTTTCAAGGATGCCATTGAGATCGAATCCTACCTCCTCTCGTTGAGTCGCCAGTAATCCCACTTCTACACCAATGTAATAACTGAAGGGAGGCAACTCAACGAGGCAACGATATTTACTTACACGAGGACATCACACATACAGAGACAAACGTCTGCCTTGAACACAGCATCTGCATATTGAATGTAGACTTGAGCGGAAATCGTTCTCTCTTCTACTGTAAACATCCATCATAGACAAGTCTGTAATGGTGCGCACCTTCTGCACTATCTTGGATGGCGGGGTTATAACAGTATTTATACAAAAGCAAAGAATATAGACCCTATTTTTCATCTTCTAGAGATTAAACCATAGAACTATGATTAAACCAGGAAGCGAAAAAAAAAAGCTTGGGTATTATTATATGTACTATTTGAGAATCTGTAATGAAATCACCGGAAGGTAGGCCTATTTAGACAAGTCTATATATTAACTTAGGGCCACATAGGCCTACGCTGCAATGTGAATTGTCGCACTCCTAATTCCTATAGGTTACAAGCAGCTGAAGCAAATCTGCGCATCAGAAAACGAGTCCAAGTCAAATCAGTCCATGTATCTCAAATATGCCAGCCTTTTAAAAAGAAATAATTGATTTCTTTAAAAAGTTTGCTGGAGATTTTCAAGATAAATTAAACCAATGTCAAGAACGCTAAATTGAGCTTTAAAATTGCCAACTAATATGTTTTAAAAGAAAAGCTACAACTATTTTATTCTGCCGTGTTAAAATGTGTACAATAACAAATGTCATGTAACTTTTTTAAAACAATCAATACTTGCTTTATTTTGAACACCGGATACACAAAAAACGCTTGCTATTTATAGGTTTTCCGCTATGTATGAAAATCTTCAGAGTGGAGTTTATTTAATGTCCTATTTACTAGGAAACACATAGGTTTAGATACCTCGTAGGCCTACATAGACAAGAATGGAGCATCTTTACAAGAGAGAGAGAGGAGATGATAATTTTATGAATGCAACATAAGAAAAAGAAAATCTTTGCCCCACTTTCTATTTATATAATCTTGATTTATATGAATCTATATGACACACAATTCAGTAAAGGTGCAATGTAGTTGGAGAAGACCAAGTCTTGGTGACGCACTAAGTTGTTTTAATTCTACCTGTAGCTTTTAATAGAACATGTTTGAAAAAGGCTTGTGTGTGTGTGTGTGTGTGTTGTTTACATAAGACATTTCGATAGTCTCGCCTTACACAGGCCTAATGTGTTCTTGCAAAATACAATTGTCTTGTACCAGATAGACTAACGACATTCTCAATGGTATGTTTTGAATGAAATTGAATGCATGGTATGTTTTAGGCTAATCACACACACACACACACACACATCTTCAATAGGCTTACAAAAGTTAAGGACTTAGCCTACGTGTGTAAGGTGTCTGACTTTTTTTTTTTTTCATTGACAAGAACAAGCTAGTTTTCACTGGTATGTGTCCTGTTAGCGTGTCTTCGTGCCGAGATATATATGTATATAAATTCTGGATCGTGTTTCTGCATGGTCGCGGGCGCTAGTAACAAGTAGATTGGATTAACCGTTGCAAGTGATAGCTAGGGGAGACTTCTTAACATATAATAAGGTCTAGTAGTCAACAACGTCATTCAACAGAATACAACAGAATGAGACAACATGTGTTCCAGAAGCTGAAAATTGGGACTAGGACATTAGCGCTTTTGGAATGTCACCATTGAATGCCAGCCATGCCATTCCAAAACTGCATCCTTCATCAAGAGGCCCGAACAAGACACTGGACCCAAAACACCACTATGGAAGAAAAACTTTATGGAGAGCAGCCTGATCAGGAAACTACTGCGCATATAATCTCAGAAATTGGTCTAGTCTTCTGAACTCTCCAACATAATAATGAGAACGAAGAAGAAATAATTCAACCGTGACGAAAACATGTGGATTACTTTACAATCATTAACGTACGGTATGTGAACCACACTACGCTTTAGCTTAAAATTGCACCCGGGTTATGGTGGAGGAAAACTACACGCCTTCATGCAAATCTAATAATAAAAAAAAAGGTCAATGAACTTTGAGTGACCTACATAAATTTTAGGGGTTTAATAATGAAAGCATAGGAAAAGTTCCAACGTTACGATAAGTACCCCCCTCACTTGCAGGTAAATCTGGGATCTCAAGTTTGACGGATGTGCTTGTTCAAAATGGCTGGTGTGATAAGCTTTCCGACGTCTAGGTGGCGCTCTGGTTGGACATGCACGAAAATGGCATGGAATGAAGGATAAGCGAAAAGGGAAATTTAACTATTTATCTTCTAACTGACGATACCAACGTTGATTCCACTAGAATGTGGTAAATAATTACGGAGAGAAAGAGTTAATCAAACTCCAAACAGGATGCCACAGTACCAAGTAAATTGCACAGGGTGGGTATGTAGCACGTTAGCGAAAAATCCATTGATCAGCTTTTCACGATCGTGGCGGTACGGTGTAGGAATTCTCTAAAGGAGGTATCTATGGCTCCTCGAATGCTTCAGTCAGAAGTGCATATACTCCCATAATGGGCATACGCTAGCAGGAATACCTGACAAGTAATCATGTCCTGCTGCAGGCTGGTGTGGACTGTATAGAAGCACTAATTACCATCCGACAGCTGCACTGGGTCAGACACTTATCCCACATTGGAGACGACCGCATGCCAAAGGTCAAGGCTATCTTCTTTGGCGAGCTTAAAAGAGGACGTAGTAACAGAGTTGCCTCCCGGTACCACTATAAAGATCAACTCAGGCGCCATTTTGCCCTCGCTTACATAGAGGAGAGTAACAAGCATCAGATGACCTCTGATAGAGACAGTCGGAGAGCTCTCACGAAGGCTGCGGGACAAACATTTGTGGCCCAAAGAAAAGCCCTTGTAGAGCACAAGACGTAAATGAAAAGTAAATAGACCCTGCCGCATAACGGTTTGTCTGCATCAGATGTAGGAAAATATGTAGGTCGCAACTGGGTTTGGGTGGCCATGTGAAACACTGCACTCGTCTTTAATCTTCAAAATCAAAGACACAGCCATTCATTCATTCATGTAGATGCCATCCTGTCTATCTAGACGGTGGGTGTTATTTAGATCCCAAAAGTGGCCATTGTACAGGAAAATTGGGCATATCAAAATCTTTTTTTTTCTTTTACCTAATATATGCTCAATTTTTAATGTAACTTATTATAATAATAATCTTTATTATCTAGATGCTGTTATATTATTACTTTTTTTTTTCTTTCAGTTGTAACATAAGATGAAACCTGTCTTATCGATCAATGTAACAAACAAGACTATATTCAGTGTCTTGAGTTTGTGATTTGAAAGCATGAGTTGCCTTTATTTGCAAGGCACATTTTGTTATCTAGGCCTAGTGCTCATTTTATGTTCGCTTCTTTCTCTTGGAGACGTAGCCAAAAACTATTCAGGTAATGTTTATGGTACTATTTAATCATTATCATACACACTCACTCACACAGGCTCCCTCTCTCTCATACACGCACACTCTGAAACCCGTACACTCGCTCTCTCACACACACACTGTCACACACATACACTCACTCTCACACACACAAACACACACTTTGACACAAATACACTTACACACACACTCGCGCGCTCGTCTTCATACACATAGTCCATGTTCTCGAGAAAAAAAAAGAAAGGAAAAGTTATTTTTCGTTTTATTAATTGAGCATTATCATGTACCCACAGTTGACTTACAGGGACCTGGGTGTGACACAGTTAATGGCTATTTTCTTTTACCCCCCAGTTGACTTACAGGGACCTGGGTGTGACACAGTTAATGGCTATTTTCTTTTATCGCAGTTGGCTTACAGGGACCTGGGTGTGACACAGTTAATGGCTATTTTTCTTTACTCCCAGTTGACTTACAGGGACATGGGTGTGACACAGTTAATGGCTATTTTCTTTTACCCCCAGTTGACTTACAGGGACATGGGTGTGACACAGTTAAGGGCTATTTTCTTTTACCCCCAGTTGACTTACAGGGACCTGGGTGTGACACATATAATAGCTATTTTCTTTTACCCCCAGTTGACTTAAAGGGACCTGGGTGTGACACAGTTAATGGCTATTTTCCTTAACCCCCATTTGACTTACAGGGACCTGGGTGTGACACAGTTAATGGCTATTTTCTTTTACCCCCAGTTGACTTACAGGGACATGGGTGTGACACAGTTAATGGCTATTTTCCTTTACCCCCAGTTGACTTACAGGGACATGGGTGTCACACAGTTAGTGGCTATTTTCTTTTACCCCCAGTTGACTTACAGGGACCTGGGTGTGACACAGTTAATGGCTATTTTCTTTTACCCCCAGTTGACTTACAGGGACATGGGTGTGACACAGTTATTGGCTATTTTATTTTACCCCCAGTTGACTTACAGGGACCTGGGTGTGACACAGTTAATGGCTATTTTCTTTTACCCCCAGTTGACTTACAGGGACATGGGTGTGGCACAGTTAATGGCTATTTTCCTTTACCCCCAGTTGACTTACAGGGACATGGGTGTGACACAGTTAGTGGCTATTTTATTTTACCCCCAGTTGACTTACAGGGACATGGGTGTGACACAGTTAATGGCTATTTTCTTTTACCCCCAGTTGACTTACAGGGACATGGGTGTGACACAGTTAATGGCTATTTTCCTTTACCCCCAGTTGACTTATAGGGACATGGGTGTGACACAGTTATTGGCTATTTTATTTTACCCCCAGTTGACTTACAGGGACATGGGTGTGACACAGCTAATGGCTATTTTCCTTTACCCCCAGTTGACTTACAGGGACATGGGTGTGACACAGTTAATGGCTATTTTCCTTTACCCCCAGTTGACTTACAGGGACATGGGTGTGACACAGTTATTGGCTATTTTATTTTACCCCCAGTTGACTTACAGGGACATGGGTGTGACACAGCTAATGGCTATTTTCCTTTACCCCCAGTTGACTTACAGGGACATGGGTGTGACACAGTTAATGGCTATTTTCCTTTACCCCCAGTTGACTTACAGGGACCTGGGTGTGACACAGTGGATGGCTATTTTCTTAAGGACAAGAATGACACAGCTGTCGTTTTTTCACTGCCGCTAAGCAATGCAATGCCTGGACGTGACCGCTGTGATGTTTTAGTGAAAACTGACGTCACTCGCAAGGTTCAGTATGTCATAGAGAGCATCAAATTTAACGAATGTGGTGTTGACATCTACATCAGCGATGACAAAAACACCAATGTAAGTGTCTTGAAGACCATTAATTAAAAGCATATACAGTTTAAACTGTGGACTTCATAGTTCATAGAATAGAAATCGTTGAATAGACAATTGGAGACAGTGGCGTAGCTATAGTGAGGGTGGAGGGGGGAGAATTAGAAAATCCCACGGGCCCCCACTTGAGGGGGCCCCAAATTAGTGTTTTTTTTTACATTAAAAGTTAAATACTACTCAAAATGCAATGGCCCCCTAAGAGGTCAGGGCCCCCCAAACGATGGAAAATTCCTAGCTACGCCACCTGATTGGAGATTTATACGAATGCTTGATTGAACTTCATTCTCGCTAACAAAATAAAAAGAAATGAGCTATAATTTTTTTTAAACATGTTAGGCAATATAGTATTTTATATGGTTATGCCTGCATAGGATGTTAATAAATATGTAGGTCACAGCTGGGGGCTGCGTAGCCACGGGAAATACTGCATTCCTCATTAATCTTCGAACTCGAAGACAAGCCTTATTATACCAAAGCGTGCCAAATCTCTTAGTACCGCTGGTTTGTTGCCCATTAGTTTTTAAAATAAACTTTAAGTCATAGAGTGAAACTGAACCATAATCTTCAAGTACAAAACAAAATCTAATAAAATACACAAAGATCCCATATGCTAGGACAAATTTGTACAAATGATCCTTCTTCGCTAGTGCTATTAGAGCATGAAATGGATTGCCTGAGTAAGCCAGGAAACCAATGAGTTGGCAGAATTTAGGTCATTAGTTAACATGCATGACGCGTAGGGCGTAATCATTTTTTTTTAAGTAACGTCTGTATTTTATAAGATAAGATAAGAATGCTTCCTCCCCATTAAAATTAATTTTGTGTTACAAACAGAAGCGCTTAGAACATTTAATTTCGTAGTGTTAAAAAGTGAACAAAAAGTATCATCAAACTTTTTAAAAAACAAAGCTCTCCAGCACCCACTACCATCAAAAATCTAACGAAAGCGTTTTTTTTTCTTTCCCGATACGTAATGAAAATGTCCAAAGTATATATAAAAGTCTCTTTTACGATGTAGATTCTAGTAATCTTTATCAACCCTGGACAGTTTAAATCTCTCGGATTTTGAAATTAAAACTGATTATGATGAAGGCTGAGGAGCTCGGTGGCTGAGTGGCCTGGGGTCGTGGCTTCAAATCTCTGTAAATACTGGAATTTCGGGATTTTTAGGACGCTTCTGAGTCCACCCAACTCTAAAGGGTACCTGACTTTATTGGGGAAAGTAAAGGCGGTTGGTCGTTGTGCTGGCCACATGACACCCTTGGCTAAAGAAATAGATGACCTTTATAGATTATAATATTGAATTTTCGAATTTTCTTAAATATTGATGTAACTAAAAATGACTGCACAGTAGGCCTGCATCATAGTATATATATCATAGGCATAGCCGTTGACCCCCCCCCCCTTTCCAAGAAATGAAATCCCCCCCCCCCCGCAACAGGTGGAGAGAGACAGTGACCAAGAAATCTATGGACAGTGAAAGTACATGGGTCTCAGCCCAAGAAGAAAAACGCACAATCCGAAAAACGGCCAGCTCCTCTACCACCGAAGCAAAAGCCACCTTAACCTGCACTATCTGTGGACGGGAGTGTCTCTCCAAAATAGGGCTCCACAGCCACATGAGGAAGTGTGCTCTGAGATGAAACATAGTCGTCCTACGACTGAAGGAGGCCAATGAACCTATTATCACTGCAGTTAGCCAGTAGAAAAGAGATAAAATAGAAGATATCAAGTAGGCTATGTTTATAATTATTGCAAATTTCTGGAGCAAATCTTCAAGAAACTTTTATTTCCCGCAACAATAAGAATACAGAAAATGTTATCACTATATGAAAATCTAAGCAATATTCCATAATATGCCATTCGGTGATCACACTTTTTTTTTTATTTTTGCATTTGCAGCATCATTTTCAATGTTCGAATGCAAACATTGGACCTGTGTTTGGTAAATCAACAGAGAACTACTTACGTGTAAGAACTAGACTTACAACATCAGGGACCAGACATTTTGAATTCAAAATGCAACTGAAGAATGATCTTGGTAAGCTAGAAGTGTTTTTGTAATCACTAAACTAGTCCTCGTCAAAGCATAGTGGTCATGCCATATATAGTTCCTCCTTCGTGATCGAAGATGAGCACATTTCTCATATCCTATGAACTCGAAGATGACTGTTAATTCCAACTCACTTTAAAAAGCTGGCCGCATACGTGGCATGGGTAGGTTTGGTCGGTTGCCGTAGAGCCATAGTCACTAGTGTGAAGGAGGGATGTTTAAACTTTATCATAATAGACCAAGTTTTTTAATTTCAAGCACTAGATCTGAAAACATTCTAGTTCTGGGATCCAACTGATTAATAATCACTTAGAAAAATCATCATAATCTTTCCTATGCGTTCCTCGTGGAACATAGGGCCTCAGTAAAAATACGCCATTCTCCACGGTCTCTTGCTAATTTTTTAATGGCCTCCAAGCTCTTTCCTGTCCTTTCGGCTTCAACTAGTGCACTGCATTGCCACATTCTTTTTGGTTCTCTGTCTTGTGCCCTGGGGGGGGTCCACTCTGAGGCTTGTCTAGTTCTGCTGTTGGTATCTTTTCTAAGGGTGTGACCAATCCATCTCCATGAGCACTTTCTCTCTATGATCTGCACCTCAATATCTCTCTGCCCACCCATCTCCCACAGTTTGGTGTTTTCTATTTTGTCATACCAGTGTAATTTGTTTTTGAAGATATTTCTCAGACATCTGTTGATGAAGGCCTAAACTTGTTTTGTTGTTGTTTCAGTTGTTCTCCGTGTTTCAGAACCATACAGTAGGCCTACTTAGAAAAATAAACATGGTCAATTCTGATTACGATTATATAATTTATATTTCTCTTTACGTCTATATTATAAAGTAGAATGTGAGGCCTATGTATGTGCCTTATAGAAATCAAAACCGCTTGACCAATCTTGATAAAACTTGGCAGGAATGTTTCTTGGGTACCAACTTAGACCGTGTATGTATTGTAGCCCTAAAACAAACTTAAGACGTTAAAAAAAAAAAAAAAAGTTGTCCGACTCTATTACAGCTATAGTATTTTATGGATCTAGGCCATGTCTACATTGTTGACATGAGAAAAGATCGAAAGGATTTAGACCTAGATCTAATTTGAAAAAATACACTTTGCGCAGATAGTTTTTACTTTGGCACATGAAAATACAAAAGAAGATCCATTGATTTCATTATATCTTATATAATACAGACGTTACTTCAAAAAAGATGATTACGTCCTACGCGTCATGCATTTAGTCATGCATATTAACCAATGACTTTAATTCTGCCAAGTCACTGGTTTTTCTGGCTAGCTCAGGCAACCCATTCCATGCTCTAATAGCACTAGGGAAGAAGGAGTATTTGTACAAATTTGTCCTAGCATATGGGACGAGGAATGTGCCTTTATTTTTGTGTCTTTCAGAGTATTTTATTAAATTTTGTTTTTGTATTTGAAGATTATGGTTCAGTGTTTTATGTATAATTGCTACTTTCTTTTTGAGTCTTCTGTCCTGAAGGCTTTCTAAATTTAGTGATTTTACTAATGGTGTTACCCTAGTCAAATGTGAATATTCGTTTGTTATGAATCTCACTGCTCTATTTTGTGTTTGTTCCAGTTTCTTAATGTTTTCTTGAGTTGAAGGGTCCCACACGGTGGATGCATATTCTATTATTGGCCTAACCAAGGTTAAATAACATTTTAGTTTTATGTTCTTATTTGATTTATAAAAATTTCTTTTAATAAACCCTAATGCTTTGTTGGATTTTTTTTATAGTTTCATCAATATGTGGATTCCATGACAGTTTTTCATTTATTATAACACCTAGGTATTTTGAGTTTTTAGTCTGTGCTACTGGTTTTCCATGAATAAGATAAGTGGAATTAATTTGTTTTAGTTTTTTTGTTACTCTTAACAACTGACATTTTTCTGGGTGGAAAGACATGCTCCAATTTGATTCCCATTTCTGTAATTCATCTAATTCTTTTTGTAAAATATCTGTGTCTTGTTTATATAATAAAATTACCCTTAATTTTGTGTTTCAAAAGCATTTTTTACATAAATTAGTTCCTGATATCTGTGACTACAGATTTCCTGGCGAACATTCTTTCATTAGACATTATCAAATCGTTGCACATTAATACATCTCTCTACTGTCTATTCCTAGGCCTAGGTCTAAAACTCTTATTGAACTCTAAGATGATAAAACTTCTTTTCGCTTTAACACATAAACATACTAATTATTGTCCATTCATTTCATATTTTAATCAAATTAACATTCAAATTTGTTTTTCTAAAGCATTTTTAATACATTCGTTCGCTGTTCGCTAAAGCTGCGTAGCCGTGTTTGAGATAGGCCTATATTCATTCATGAAAAAAGGTCACGCATGCGCAGCACAATAAAAGCCAATTTTTAGATCTATGTCTACCTCAAGATCTACTTTATACTTTAACACATGAACATACAAAATTAAGTCTATTCATCTCAAATTTAATCAAATATATGTATGCCTACAAGCAAATGTTTTAATTTGAAAAAATGGATTTAAGCCTATAAGCTATTTTGATTTGATAGCTTCATTCGCACTATTTTTACATTGACACATTCGCTTTACTTATTACATTATTATTTCGTTTAATTGTTTACAAAACACTCTCAGTGACTATATCGACAGTAATGCGCAAATAAAGACCCGCGGGTAACATATGTCTAGTAGGTCTATAAATTCAGTTTTTTTTTTTTTTAAAGATAATTTTGAGACATAGGAGCAAAGAAGTCCATGGAGCAAATGATGTTTGGTTTATCTGTTTGTAAACAAGGTCAACGAGATTGGCCAATGATTGTCTTATACGTTTCTTCACAAAGGAAGAATATTTATTACGTATGTGTTCCGAAATCTTTCAGGGTGGCAAGGGATGGAAACGGGCAGGGTTTGGATTTTGGATCACTGTGATGCAAGTCTAAACCCATAATACGCAATTGCACGGACCTAACGGGACCTTTACTTTCTCCAACAACTCTCAATCACCAAAAAAAAAATCCATTCTTTAAAATTACATCCTCCTTTGGTATTTCAACTTGAAACTCTTTGGCTAGCAGCAAAGCTTTTCATTACTAGGCCGCTACTTAGTTGATATGCCGGTATTGGGAGAAAATTACAATGGAAGAAACAGCCAAGCCTCGTTTTGAAAGTTGTAAGTGCTGATGATTTGAAAGTTTTCCTAATTGGTTCACGCAGCCTTAATGAAACACCAAGTCCTCATTATGTTAACTTTTACCTGGCACTTGGATAGCGTGTAGTTGTATTCTCTTGATGTTTAGTAATGATTGTGTTTGAACTAAGTTAAATTGTGTCTATACTAAGTTAAATTTGAGGTTAACTATCTGAACCTAGATCTATATACTTGAATTTCACTGAAAAAAAATTTTTTTTAGAGCATAAAGAAACAAAATTGAATTTCTTTTTGATCCAAAGGTCCTGCACTTTATGTCGAGCAAACAACAAAAGCTACATCTTCATTTAATAAGCTAGCGGCAAATCGGCAACAAATTATGACTCTGACTTTGATCATCTGGTTCTATGTATAAAGTATCATTTTGTTGCGACACCACTTTTTGAAACTTGTTCAGTTACAAGCACGTCACGTGAACCATTCAATACAGGAAGTGAGCGTTAATTGTGTGTGTGTATGATTAAAAAAAAAAGACTTTCACCAAGCAGAAGAGTGAAGCCCAGTCAAGCGCTCAGTTGAAGAGAACGTGTTATTTAGAGGAGAAATTAGAAACGGTTCTGGTCAAGTTGGCGAGATATAATGACCATTTGTTAAAGACAACACTGTCCTGGGAAAACAAAACAAAAATTGTTTTTGTATTTTTTTAAAATAAACCTGGAAAATCAAAACCCCTTTTTTTTAATCATTTTATTTAGCAAATTTACAGTATCGTCAGGGCCGGTCTTAGGCCACTGCAACCTATGCGGCCGCAGTGGGCCCAGCACTTTCATAGGCCCCACGCGAATTCTAGGTGTAAATTATTCAAATAAACCTTTTAACTTAATATTAAAGGGTTTCTGGAATTCTCCCGAAATTGTAAAATATACGAAAAAGTCATGAAAATCTCATGAAATTATTAAAAATCTTCTGAAAACTGATGAAAATCTCCTTAAATACAGACAAAATCGTCATTTCTGGGTGTCATTCTATATGGAAAACGCCAACCCAACTAGCAAAAAAAAAAAATGTAATAAAAGTTCAAATTCATAATTTACTTTAATAGTCACTGGCATACAAATATAGATCTAAATCTATCTAGACCTCTTTAAAAAAAAAAAAAAGCGATATTTTGCTAGTCGATAGAAAATCTAAAAGGCAGATCTTAAATGTTTATCGGCTTTTTGTTGAAAAACTACCATCTGCTATAGATGGCTCGTAAAGCTAATTTGCCAGTGATTTTGTACTTAGTAAAGTATGAATAGAATACAAAGACGAATTTATTTTCTAAAACAAAATCTTAATTTTCACTTATTATCCTTAGGCCTATCAAAACGCATAGTCCCCGCAATCTGTAGGACCGGGCCTGAGTATCGTAGACTATATCTGCTGTCACTACTACACTATGTCTTAGTCAATGCAATTTAATCTAAGAAAGAAACATCTAACATTTTGAAACATGGAAACTGTCAGTAATTGCATATTGTATGTCCTAGGCCAGTACTGTATTTTGGCACTGGGGCTATCAGTAATTGCATATTGTATGGGCTAGGCCACTTACTTTACTTTGGCACTGATCTATCAGTATTGTATGTGCTAGGCCACTTACTGTACTTTGGCACTGGGAATATCAGTAATTGCATATATGTGCTAAACCACTTACTGTACTTTGGCACTGGGAATATCAGTAATTGCCAATTGTATGTGCTAGGCCACTTACTATACTTTGGCACCGGGAAAATCAGTAATTGCATATTGTACACATTACTTATATACTGGGTATTTGATTTCTCATGTGAGTGCGAATAGAATATTTGCAACCCCCAAGAGATGTGCAAAAAAAGATCATAGCCTATATGCATCCCAACTGAATTTTAAAAAAAAGGAAATTAATGCAGGCTCAGACTTTACAGCACACAAAAAATAGCAAAACAAATTTATGAAAATTATTTTAATCTGCTGATTTGTTTCATAAAAGATTTAGAATAAGTCTTTGTGTTTTACTAATTCTAAAAATGTTAGGTACATATTACAACTGTAAAATTGTATTCAGTGCACAAAATTTTAACAGCCAGACTCCTGTACCACTTAAATCTAATAGAAAAAAGTTTATTTTTAGTTGGAAAAATGTGAAATGTAGATTATAGTTCCAATATTTAAACAATTCTAAAAATCAATAAATAAAAAATATAAATAAATTGTATCTTTCCTTCACATTGCCTAGGCAACAGAGTACCAATTTGAATGTTGACTTAGGTAGATGATAAAAAATATAATCCATTTAATTCAGCTAACACATTTTCACTTGTCTTTGTTTATACATCGAAACAACCGTACCGGTACAATATCTATAGGTCCATTGTAATAAATGGTAAACAGTAAAAATAAAATGGAATGCATATGAAAGAAAAACACAAATTGAATTGGTTAAAAAATTAAATAAATCATTGATGAAACTAGATGATTTATAAACATACCTAAAGCAACTATTGAGCAAAGAAATTACAGTTGAATTAAGTACAATATAAACCTTTGTTTCTTGTACTCTTACTCAAGACTGTAAGCATGTACATCTTCAAAAACTAAGAGATGTACATGCAATAATAAATAATTGTTGGTCCATGAATTATATTTCTATTCATCCTTGACAGCGCTGTTCTGACAGATGATCCAACAAAATTACAATTAAAGATAGATTTTGTAAATAAAATAAACATTATCACATGTAGATCAATCACAAAGTTTTGAGCTCCCTTCTATCAAAGAGCTAATACAATGATGATTTAATATGTTGTTACTGGCATTCTGATTTATTTTGTATAAATATATTTATAAACAATGGCATACATTCAAAGACTTAGAGCAAATAATGTCACAACTAAAATCTAAAGATAGCAATATTAATTTTTAAAATTCCACACGAAACAAAAATAAAATAGCACATTTATTCTAAAGTTTAGATTCATTGTATTCTACTGCTAAGCACAATCTTCAGACTGAGTAGCAGTACTACAAAATATTTTAAGGTAAAAAGAAATAATTTATAATTAATATATAATCACAGGCTGTGAAAGAGAACTTCTCTAATAAGAGTACAGTACTTTGAATTCCCAGCTAAGCATTGGCCATGATGGGTTTTTTTTCTCGTTAGTTTTACACAAACTTAGCTATTCTTAACTTTTCTTTAGTTCAAATAAATAAATGAGCTTTACTATGGACCTTAAACTGCATGACTTCACAACAAATATTGATGCATGGCATTGCTTCCCAATGGGCTCAAATGAGAATGGTGTTTCAAAGGCATTCACTACACACATTTTAAAAACCCATCTCACATGTCAGCGTACTCTTAAAGACGTAGTTAACACTGACACTTGGAAACAAAAGAGACAGACATAGAGTTTAACATACTTACAAATGAGATGTAAAGAAAGGCACCAATTATGAAAAGCGAACTGGACACCTGACAGGAAACAGAATTATCCGCATCAGATGGGGCACATATAAAGCTCAGCTTCCATGTCCATATGAAATGCTGTGTGCTATTCTTTAGATTCTTATTCTTTCATGCACATAATATAGTCCTCAGTGACAGAGTTCTTAATTTAATACTACTTGGTTGGGATGTATTTGTATTATATAATGGTAACACCTAACATCCAATTCAGTTGCATCAAGTTTTATGAGAGAATGATTAAAGTTACAAAAACATTATAAAATAATTAATTTTTCTGATATTAAAACTGAACGCTGGAATCTTATAATGTAGATCTATACTCTGTGCAGAAAAGCATACTAGATTTGGGTATCCTATGATTACAATAAGGGCTGATAAACTCAAGGTGTACAAGACAAGCAGGCCAAGATTGAAATATTTTTTTTCTCTCATTCTTCTTTCAAAGAAGATGTGTGCGGGGGGTGGGGGCATTGTTATTGGGTTTTAAGAATACTATTTCAGTAGCTGTTATAATTTGTTCTTAAAAGTTATGAACTCTATTTTAGCACACACAAAAAATGTAGACATAAGCTTTGAAATAGTATAGATCTGGAATGCTGGAGAGAATGTTACCCTGTCATCCACCAGGTACGTTTTAATCGTTGAAAAAAAATTGAAATGATTTTTTTGAGTATTAGTAACTAATAAATAATGTTGCTATAGATAACATCAAGCATGCTTAATGCCTCTAATTAATAATGATATCATCAAGTGAATAATAATGTCCTCAGAAAAGGTTTAAAATTCATCCAATAATATTTAATGTTTCAAAATATTCTTGCCTATTCCTATAGCATTATTGACTTCGAATTGTATACTTTTTATGTCTGTTTATATCTATTGATGCATAACTAGGCAGCAACTAGCTTCTGATAGAGAATGCTAGAGAATGTTGACCATGACTGCTGCATATACAAAGCAAAGCCAACATTGAAGACACGTGCAAATGATGTAACAAAAACTTAAATTGATCCTTTGCAGGCAACAGCTTAGTCATGTTGGAAGTGACAAAATATGTAGGTCACACAGCACTCGTCCTTAATATTTATAACATTTGAATTGGGCAGTCATTCACTTGGCAATAACTGGGTCTAAATTACTCTGGCTCTTCCAGATAAGCCATGATACAAATCTGTAAGGTTGATGTTGAGTTTATTTAATGGTGTCCAACCATCTAACTTAAATGTTGTGTGGCCAGTACAATGATCAATCAACTTTAAGATGGGACCAACTCCTCATTTAGAGGTAGTTCGTTATCTAATTTCAGTTCAGACTTTCAAGCCAAAATGAAAATTCCAGTGTTTCTATCGCAGCACTAGCCTACACACTAAACAACCCTCCATGATGCCTGCATCTTTCAATACTTCAATGCTCAATAATTTGAATCACAAAGATTATCCCTTAATTTCTTTACTCCTTATTCAAGCTTGAGCTATACGACTTTAAATTGTAGCATTTCGATGCTGCAGTACTTTCATAAAATACATTCCACAACTTACCAGAGCTGTTTGGGCATCACCCTCAAATAGTACAGTATATAGGATCACATCAAAACAATACTGTTCATTGCAATGTGCTATTTACAAATAACATATTAAACTGCGTGCACAGAATATTTACAAATACTTATAAATAAAAATCAATGAAAGACAAAAATGAAATAGAATGGAATGGTCGTAAGTTAAATTAACAAAAACACAAATAACTGGTAATAATTCAAATCAACATTAAATTTTTTTAAAAAAAGGAATAGTTAATTAAAATGAAGCAACAATTCCAGAAAAAAAAGGAAAAAAAAAAGTTAAATATGTTTTATATTGAAAAAAAAGATTTTAACAAAATCACAAGCTGTATGTAATTATCCTATCAAAACATTATGAATAACAGTGATGCAATCTGACTAAGAGTAATACTGCAGAATGTTTGAATTGAGTTCTAAAAAAAAAAATCTGCTCTTGCTTTAAAATATCAGAAGATGAAAATAAGTCAGCAACATTTTTTTTAATAAACAGATTCATTATAAAAGATATTCTTGTGGTTAAAGTATACGTTTCTCTCTTTTCTGCAACGAAATCTGTATTAGAACTATATATCATTTTCATTCTCATCGTCATCATTATCGCTGAAGCTAGTAATAAAACGTCGATGCTCTAGAAGACGCCGAAGCTCAGAAGCTACTTGACCAAGCCTTTGGCCTAGCTCTCGGACTTCTTCAAGCTGTTCTCTTCGCTGGCGTTCTCTCTCTAGTTGAAAATCTATCATCTCTTGTCGGCTGCTGTCCAGCTCACCTGAGAAGGTGCTCATTAAGCTATCCAGCCTACTTCTACTCTCCCTAAGACTGTCTCGAATCTCTACAAGATTTTCTTGGGGTCTTGGCCTTGTACGAGAGCTCAGGGCTAGTGCTTCTGGAGGCTGGTAACGGCTTCGCTGGGGTGGTGGATTCACTAATCTTGGGAGTCGTCTGGTGTTTGTAGTTGTTCTTGGTCCAGACGGTGGTCTAGGCGTATGACCACCGACATTGACAGTTGCAGAACTATCAGCAGTCTCCCCTACAGTTGAGGATCTATCAGTTAAGGGAGGTGATTCATCCTCTAAATTGTTGTTATTGTCAGTAGTAGGACCAGTGTGATTAAATGTTATGCGACTGTTGATGGAAGCCCTAACATTTGGAACTCTACGCAAAGGGGCCCTATTGTTGTATCTGTTATTTGTTGTAGCATTTGAACGCTGAGGAATTTCAACAACAGTTTCTTGGCTAGTACTGCTTAATGAGCTGGGACTATCCCTGGAAAGAGTAGCATTTGGGAAAAGGGAATATCTTGGAGTGGGATGTACTTCTTGATTGCCCTGGGTGGTTAACCCTGTTCCAACAAACCTTGATGTGTTTGACGATGGAATACGAGGAGAAGCTTGAGCAAGCCGGGGCATAGAAGTCACACTGCTACTTCCTTCCTCACTTCCTTGAGCATTGGGGTCACTGTATGTTGTATGGCGGTGAGATCCCAAATATTTTAGCAAACCAGTCCAACTACATGATTCCATTAAACACTTGACTTTTTTAGCTCCAATGCGCTCATCAATGTCATTGTTCCGAAAATAATAGCCGTGAGTCCTACACACTGGGCACCGAATTCGATTAGCATATTGTCCAGTTGTTGACCATACAAACAAACATGAATGACAAAATTTGTGATTGTTTGAGCACTGCATTGTTTCTTTTAGAATTTGATAACTGAAACAAAACAAATGATAAAGAATTAAACAAAGCCATTTGTTCAAAGTTTTAGATTCTCAATTTTTAAACATACCAGTAAATTTATATATATCTCTATATATCTATAACCAGAAATATAAAACAGAAGAATGTACAAAAAGTATCTCAATATAAAACTAGGCTACTACCCCAGCTAATTGACTCTGTTAACAAAGGAACAGAAAAAAGAAAAGTGTATTGACAACAAGAGAAACAGAAGTGTTAAATTTCGAAGTATTTGACAGAATATTATATTGAGTTTTCAAAAGTGAATTAGGTCAGTAAGAAAACAGCTTTTTTTCCAACATTAAAAGGTGAGATAATTTTAAGAATGAATTAGGTCAGGAAGAAAACAGCTTATGTTTCCAACATTAAAAGGTGAGATAATTTTAAGAACAGCTCTTGATGATACATCTGTGACAAAAAGGAAGTCAAATATATATTAAGATTTATTTCTGGCAAGGTCAGACCTATGTCAATAAACAAGAACAACATGTAGATGTGACAAAGTAGAGCTTGACATAAAAATGATATAACACTCATTCTTCATATATTTTATATAGGAAAATGGAAACAGGAACATTACTTTGCAGATGCTGCAGCACTATGAAACTAGACTTCCTAGTGAATGTTTGCTTTACATGTTTCGGAGATTCCTTCAGAATTGATTATTACATATTAGTCTAAAGCTCTCGCAGGAGGAACAGGACTACCAGGACAAAGAGTCCAGAGCGCATACCACACGACCAGGCAGTCATACTTTACTTTAAACTATGTTAAGCAAAGAACTAGAAGAAAAAAATGAATCAAGACACTATTAAATTGAACATCTAGACTTAATTGCATTTAAGCAAAAATACTTTAAAATGTACTAATGCACTAACAGATAAATAATTAGGGCAGTTACTAAGGGATGAAAAAGAAACTATGTCACAGCTCTCTACTTGGAAACAAAAAGTCTAACCAAGGAAATTATAGACATTTTACTTTCTAGCATCAGATGAAAAACATTAGAAGTATACAATATGTAACAACCAATATCAAATAACTCTAATTCTACAGCACGATAACTTACTAAATAATACTAATACAACAAGAAATGTAATAAAATTCTTGGAAAGACAGTGAAATAAATGTTCATCCATATGACTAATAATTTACTTTAGTTTATAGAGCCCTGTTAACAATGAAGGCTCAAGGGGCTGTGATAACATGACAAACATAAACATTATAATTAAAATGACAAACTAATCTAATAAAGTTTTGAACAGATAGGTTCTTCTTGAATGTAGTGTTGCATGTTTTCTGTCTAAAATCAATGGGGAGTGAGTTCCAAACCTTTGGTCCATGCACTGAAAAAAAAAAAAGCCTGCAAAAGGAAACTTTTGAGGGAGAAACGCATGTCACCACTAGATGTGTTGAGTCCATGGAGTGCATGGCTCTCTAAAGGATATATGGAGTGATCAGTTCAGTAAGGTACAAGGATATTTCTTTATTGTAGATGCACTTATGACAAAGTGTGGCCACCTTGTAGCCAAAATGGAAACATATTTAAGAATAAGAGTGTGAACATTTTTTTTAACAAAGTTGCCAGAATTAGCAGGGAAAAGCAGTCATATCTGTAATTTTTTAAATAATTAGATGAAATAAGTAAACCTACCATATGTTACATGAAAACTCTTCTCTTTCATCTTCTGTTAGATCTACAAAATGTTCTTCTTGGTGCCCACCAGCTTTGACTTGTGGTTTTGGAGGCCTAGTAGGAGCATTTCTAGCAGCCAAAGTTAGCATGGCCTCAAGAAGCGCCATTAGACTTTCCTCTGCTGAACTCATTTTCAAAAAGTTTGATGTTTATTCTGAAATGAAACACAGTTTGTAAATGAACTTTATAGAATTAAGCCATTAAAAATGAACAGTTCTAAACAAAATCTAATTAATTTTTAAGAAACATTTTTAACAAATTCAGCTTGTTTTAAAATGAACACCAGTTAAATGTTTTACTACAAGAATTGTCATAATTTAAGAGGAAATTTTATTCACATTTTAGCACCCTATTTATAGCAAAATTCATTGTTACAAAATATCTTGTGTTCAACTTTAAAAAAATGATAGGAAATAGAATTACCTAATGTGAAGTCAAAGTATTTTTTCTTGGTTGAACAACACTGTGTATCTGGGTTTAAAAGCTAATCCCCAATTAAGACTCCATTGTCCCAACCAACTGTTAGTTGAAATACTAACAGAAATATAATAAAATGCCAGTGTTTAGCCAGCATCTATATTCAAATAATTTATATCTATGAGCAGCCACTGAAGCTCAAATACTGTACTATCCACAGCAATAGGCAATAGGTCTATTGCTACATTTTAGACTGACTGATAAATCTGTATATATATAGCTTTTTAAAAAGTCTAAATAAATATTGATTTTGCACTAAATAAATCTGACAGCAAGTGTAAGTTATCTAGCACAATACTGCAAAAATAATAGAAAAATTTAGATAGATGTAATTTATATATCTATAAAATAAGTGTATTACATACAGTATACATTTATCTAGCTATTCTATAGATTTTACTATTATTTATGTATAGTTTTTAGCTTTGTCTCATTCATTATTTTTATCTGGTTCATTAAACATATCAAATAAATGTGTAATTACTGTAATTTAAATTATTAGAACTACATTAATCTAAGTTTTAGATATGGATTTAGAGACAAGAGAGCAACCTATGTTAACCTTATGATGGATAGATCTATACATAGTGTGAAAGGAAGATTTAGAATTCTGGATCTAGATAATAGTTTTTAAAAAAAAAGTTATTTAAATGTGTTTAAGTAGAATAAGTAATGCAAAAGCTATCATTGATTGATTAAGGAATAGTATATATATTGATAGATTCTATTAAGGCTTTTTTTCTCTAGATGTATGTATATACATCTATTCTATCTATCTAGCCAGCAGGCTAGACTTAGACCAACCATCACCAAGATCATGATAGAATTAGCTCTAAATGTTCAATAATCTATTGTGTCTAGAATAGTCAATAGTCTAGAGATCTATAACCAAATTATGCTTTTATTTTATACTATAAAAATATATTATACTACTAGACTAGTACTAAACCTACCATAAATCTAGATATATCTTCTTTTTTGAAGTAACATCTGTAATATATAAGAAGAAGATATCTAGATCTATCATCTAGATTATAGATATAGAGTGACTAGATTACATTTAGATCTTGAAAAAGGTTGATTCAAATTACATTTTGATTTTTTTTACAATTAAATCTAGACAGTCTAGATCTGGAGTCTATAATCTAGATCAGCATCTTTGAAACTGAAGTGAAACCTTTTACTTATAACCAGTAAATCAGTGTGAGTGTGAGTGAAGCTAAAGATCATATGTGATGATATGGCATTTAGCTGTAAGTGGGCCGGCTAAGAATACTATATCAATCTAGATCTATATACTTATATAGTATTAGTTTATATATAGTATTTCTATAGAAATCAAATATAAAGTTATAAAGATGCTTATATACAGTATAATAAAGCCACAGGGTTGCAAAACTATAGTCTAACTTAAGATCTTAAAGTGAGATAAAGACTTATTTCATATTACATAATTCTATTCTACAATTAATTTATTCTAATTTTTATTTTATTAGTTTATTATATTTTTATTTTATATATAACTGATATCACTTCTAAACTGAAAGAATTAAGTTATTTTATGTTAATTTGTTATCTGCTAATCAGCTAATCTACTGTAACTATTTAGATTTTAGATCGATTCAATAATGATTTAATTCAAATCTGAAATCATAATGATAATCAATTATCATGTCACTGTGTTGATAGATTATTTGATTATAGATCTAGATGATTGTCATGTCATCTATAATCATAAATATTGTCATATTCATCATTTCATGAGTATGATGATATTGTAATATTGTCAATATTTGAATATTGATTTATTTATCAGAAATCAGATGAATTCTGTAATCTGATAAAAGAATGATAAAACGCCAATAACTTGAATAACGGGTTCATACTGAATAAGTCTATTTTAATGTGTTTCATAATTCAATAACAAACGCTATCTAACTGGTGTGTGATTTAATTATTAAAGTTTTTCTTTTTATATTAAGCTATTGATCTGGAGCTACATCCGTAGAAACTATCATATAGTCATAGTACAGTGTAGTTCTAGATCTAGTTTATCGCCAAGGGTTTGTTAGTACCCCCTCAACGATAACTTCCGGTTTAAAAAAATAATAATCGTACTTCCGAAAATCTTTGAAACAAAAAAAAATATTAAAAAAAAAAAACTTGGTCCTCACATAATGAACCTAAATACAAAATAATTAGATCTATATAGATATAGGATACTCTGGGGTCCAAATCTAGATCTGTGGTATAGAGGTATATGAACTTTTCACTTACAATTAATGATTATTATAATAGGCAGAGCCGGATTTAGATTCTAAGTATATAAGACAATTTAAGTACCATCGTTCTATTGAGTCAGTGGAATTAGCTAACTACAAAGTTGGTCCGGTAGGGTTACATATAGGCCCTATGCATGGTTATTGTAGGTTATTTTATAGGCCTACTAGTCGACCGGCGGCGTACCATACGCCGCTATTTTGCAGGGCCGGCCCTAGGCCATTGCAACCTATGCGACCGCATTGGGCACTTTCATAGAACCCGCGCTAATTCTAGGTGTATAAATTATTAAATTAAACCATTTTATAACTTAAAACAGATTTCCCGTAGTAAAGAATGAATAAAATGCATAGACGAATTTATTTTCTAATACAAACTCTTAAATTTCACTTATTGTCCGCTTCCCTACCCAAACTTGGCCCCGCGAAATCCTTTTCGCATAGGGCCCCACAATGCTTAAGTCCGGCCCTGCTATTTAGTGTTTTTAACATTTTTGTTTGTAAAATGTTTTACATGTTCCAGATGTTCCTTCAGAGTTGAAGATAGTTTACTTCTTAGGCCAAACCTCTCGTAGGAGGAAGGGGGATGGGAGCGGGCAGGGTTTGACAGTCCAGCGCGCAGGCATCCGTAACGTGTGAATACCCACTTCTGTCTTAACTCTCCTCATCCTCTCTGCAATTGCGGCATATTGAGTTTGCTAGGAAATCGTTTGAGTTTTTTGGCACATCGGTACAATTTAGGCTAGGAAATCGTATCACCACAACATACCCGCCTCTCATATTCTCACGATCATCTTCACAGAACCGTTTGTATAGACGTTGGTGGCTCCTGATGTAAGAATTGATAGTTTCATTGGCTGCCTGGAGTAATTCGATGACCTTTTTTTTTGGGGGGGGGGGGGGGTAGCCTCTGGATGAAGCAAGCTTTGTGGATTGTTGGAATGCAGAGGGCCAAAATCGGGGGAAAAGAATTGGTGAGTTATCCTCTCCATCGGTAACTGCATCTCACGAACCAGCTCCCTTACCACATGTTTGAAACAGGACCGATTTTTAAGACGCTACTTACCCTCCCAGTTGCCTACCATTCGTCTGAGCTGGCAACTCTCCCTCCGCCATCTGTATCTCTCGTGTGCTAAAATGAGAGCTCGCTCTCTGCAGTTTCAACAGTGGCACATGGCTATGACTTCCTCGGCGGCTACGGGGATACCACGTACAAATGAGTCGTATGACTGGATTCTGAAAAGCATAAGCACGCCAGAGACTTTGGAGATGTGTAGCCCTGAACAGAAATACTGTAATCCATTTGAGAGCACCATGTTTCTCTCTCTCTCTATATATATATATATGTGTGTGTGTGTGTGCACAGTGTGTGTTGTCTGCTAATCTTTCTGTCGGCAAAAGACTGAACTGGGGCTTGGAGTGACTCATCAGCGATTAAAGCCCTTTACAACCACACACTATGTAGGAACGGTTTGTAGCAATGATAAATATCTAATGGATAGGGTTTGCTGACTGCCGGCTAGTATTTGTTCATTATCTTGGTTAAAAAAAAACAACTTTCTACAGAAATATAATGCTATGAAAATGAAAGTATTAGAAGGAAACAAATACCATTAACTTCTTTATTAAAAGATGAGATAGTTTGGGTTAATTGCACATCTAACGCTTATTTAGTTAACAGTAGGTGCAGCAGCATCGCCATAATGATGCAGTTTATACACTATTGATTTCCGATTAGGTAGTGCTTTTTTTTTTGGTGTGTGTGTGTGTTCCTAAACAAAGTTTAAAGATATGTGTCTCTGCCTTTCTCTTCCAGAGCTCGGGCATAAATGAAATAAACAATATTGAAAAATACTGTATTGATAATCTTTTAATATTAAATTAAATGTAAAATGTGAAGAAGAAAAAAACGAGAATCAATGTGCAAACACAGAATATATCACCAATAAAGTACAACAAAGGTTTAGCCTACAAAGGAACATGTTCTATTTCAGTGTTAGCAATACAACAGTGTCAAAGTTTTAGAATGCCAACATCTTCAGTATTTTGTTTCAACAACTCAGCCCGAACATGAACAATAGAAATGAAAACACAATCCTAAATGCTGCTAGTGAGATCATTGGCAACAAACAAACTCCACTTGGACACGTACCGGTATTTACGAAAAGCATTCTTAACAGAAAGCTTTAAAAAAATGTTAAACATAAACAAATATCTTTTGGGGCATGATTTGAACCTTTTACCATCGCAGAGTACATACAAGTCACTGATCACACACACACACAAAACTGTTTTGTTCCCTAGGCAATGTAGTTATTGAATAAATTCCAACTTTCTGATGTGAGCTCCACGTGTAAAGTTGGAGTGAGGCTGTTGTATGATTGTACATTCCAGCAGATATTGTAGTATCTTGTTATGTGTACCACTGTACTTTTTTTTTTGTTGTTGCTTTTTTAAATTCCTTTAATGTAGTGAAACTTTAATGCTTATAGCACACTATGGTGAAATCTCTTTTGTGGAGGGGGGGGGGGGGGTATCTGGGAGAAGGTTTTCTGTGCTGCCTTTAGATATCTCAGTAAACACAACTCTGCTCAAGTCAGGGTGTCATGCTCAAGTTCCCATGATACTATAAACCCAATTACCTCCAGGATAATATATAAATACAGATAGTATTTTTTTTAATAAAGAGAATTAGCTTTGCTTTGCTTCATGATATTGTCACTATAAAAAAAAAATAATTACGGTACTATTTGTACAAATTCATAAACCCCCCAACTATTTTTTTTTATTTTGCTTAAGACAGTTTGTCAGAAACAAAAAAAATATACTCTATAGTGACAATCTTTAACATTTCAGATAACAATGCTCCTGGAATGCTATTTACAAATACAAATTACAATTTAAAGAAAAACAATAACAGAAACAAACAAAAGGATATGATATGTAATATAAATTTAAAAAATTGTATAGTTATCAACAGTACAGTTACTATACAATACAGAATTGAAGGCCACAATTTAAACAGTATGAAAAAGCTTTGCCAAATCTCACCTTAAGGATGAATGCATATTTCAAGTCCTTTGAGATATTTTTTTTTTTTGCATGACCTTAACATCATCTGCCATACAGACCACATTGACTGAAACAGGAACTTTACTTTTTCTTACTATTCTAGAATAAAGATGAATGTCTTTTAAGTTACAAAGCATTTTTCTAGAAAGAAGATGAATACCCTGTAATTTACATAGCATTTTTTCTAAAAAGAAGATGAATATCCTATATATGGCATAATCTAATATTTTAAAGGGGTTAGAGTTTAGAATAGAACTGATACCAACAATTTTAAGAACATTCCATATGACCAGTCAGCCTGTCTTAAACAAAATAATTCAGCATAGTAAGTTGGATAATAAAAGATCAAAACAGCTATGTAAAAAATGTTCTAAATGAAATTATTATAAATTACCCTTTAAAAGTAGATTTCGACTTCATGAATGTTCATTCTTAAGCTTCCAATGTTATTTTCAGTATGCCTTTGTATACAATTACATATAAAAAAAGACTGGTACAGCTTTAAAAACTCAAATGGAATGATCTGCCTTTTTGCTAAGTCATGAATTAAAACCCAGTCATTTGTGGAAATAATAATCTTCGAAATCTTTCCTTCAGAAATATGATAGACCAAACCTCCTGCAAGATGGCAGAGGCTTATTGTCCAAGAAGCTGATGTTAAGAAAGGTTTTAAAATCATGCTGACACTCCAAAACACATACCATACCGTCAGGCTGTGTCAAAATAAAAGTTCTCAGATTGATAATAACAAAAGTATTGAAGCTTCATAAATTATTTTTAACAACAAACACTTAGGTCAGCCTCGAGGTTTATCTAGCCACTACTAAAAGTTCTTAGCGCTTATTTAAGTGACATAACAGTTATGATTCCTCAGAAATGGAAGGCAGCAGATGATTTTTTTCTCTTTATAAATATCTGTAAATAAGAAAAAAAAAAGCCAGTAAATGACAAAAAAACAACAACTTAACTCTTTCTCTCCGTAATTATTTACCACATTCTGGTGGAATCAACGTTGGTATCGTCAATTAGGAAAGAAAGGGTTAAATCTAAACCTGTGAAATGTATAAATAGTTGTTATTTAGCCCAACATTTTTTGCTGAAAACCCACAAGAAAAGCCTTCTAGAATTAAACATAGATATACCTGTATTTAGCTAAGACATTAAGAAGTAAATGTGGAGCTGGGTAGGCTATAAGCAAACAGTAAAAAGTATTCAATGAATTGGAATTCCAAGGAAATTTAAAAGTCCCAAAACAAACTCAAAATGGGAAACAGATCATTCAAACCTGAATGTTGTGGAAAGGGTATCAAGAATTTAGTTATAAACAAATCAAAATTCAAATAGATGGAAGGATCAGCTTTCTTGAAATTACAGTAACTTTTTTAAAAAATGATTTTGGGTTAACATGTATATTTTAATTTAATTGGATTTTAAAAATGAGTATTTGCATCTTTCTTTATAATTGAGCTATAAGCATACATCTCCTCATATGGAGTTTTTTATCTTTCATTGAGCGCTTCCCCAGGTGGCAGATAGGGGATTGCCCTCAAGATATGGCGGGTAATGGGAAAATAAATACCTGGGGTAAACCAAAATCAAACCTACTGGCTTGCAGAAAGAGGAGGGATCCACAAAAGGGGCAGCCCCACAGATGGTTGTGCGCAGGGCTAAGAACCCAGTCATATAAAATAAAACAATTGTTATGAAAGCTAAAACACATGAACAGCCAGACAGGTCACAATGAAAAACGACCTATACCTGGAAATGGACACGACTTTAGTTCTGCAACAAGGAACAAGAAGAGCTTGCTTAGAACAGGTGCGCTACCCCAACTTACTAAAGTGATGAAGAAATATAGATACCTCTTATAGCACTACAGGATGTCGGGTAAAAAAAATCTAACATTCTCAGAACTAAGGAATACCCAATATTTCATACTGTTGGCAGCACCAACAACTTAGGCACAGGATTCGCTGTTAAAAAGGAAATGGTAGGTAATATCATTGAATTTAAAGCAATAAATGAATGACTGTGCTTTCAACATATAAGGGAGAAATTTTTCAACATATCATTTATCAACATTCATGCCACTACCGGTACTGAATATGTGGACAATAACACTATTGAAGCATTCTATGATTAACTGGAAAGAATTTATGATGAGGCACCACTGCATGAATCAAAATAGTACTAGGAGATTAAAATACCAAAATTGGAAAAGAAACAGCATTCAGACCAACAATTGGCAAAGAAAGCTTTCAAGAAGAGACAAACAATAATTGCTTAAGATTAGTGGATTTTGCCTCAGGAAAAGGAATGTCTAACAGCAACATTAAATTACAACATAAGAATATTCACAAAGCAACCTGGATCTTGCCCGATTAAAACACCCAAAATCAAAGAAAAAGAAAACAACAATATGATACTCAAAAACTTACAAAAGGCCCTCTTGTAGCAGAAACTTATGAATCACACTCCAAACAGAACTAACAACCTTGGAAAAGGAGAATGTTTCATTAATGTTTCCATCATTACCCAGGAAACACAAACACATACACTCAATAACAGAAGACATTTCTGACATTGCTAGAGCTTTCACACAAATGAAATCTCAACCAGCTGGACTTGAGATTAATGACACTAAAACCAAGTATGTTATAATAACAAGAGACCTCAAGCAGAAGAAAAGAACAATAAATTAAAATTACTGTTTGAAAATAAAGAAACATTCGAATACTTAGGAAGTATGATACATTCAAAAAAGGACCTATTGTCAGAAATAAAGGAATGACTAGCAGCAGGCAACAGGGGATACTATAGCACAGAATTAAAAGCAAAGGTATAGCAAAGAACACAAAGAAAAATATTTACAAAACCATCATAAGAACGGTAGCCTTGTATGAAAGTAAAACCTGGACATAGACAAAAACATCATTAAATTTGCTAAATACTTGGAAAAAGAAAATCCTTACAAAAATGTATGGTGCTAAATAAGATGAAACAGGACGGAGGAGATATACCAGTTATGCTGTTGTATTCCAATCAAGACTTATAACACACATGCAAGTCCTCACAGCTGCTCGGCTTTTCAGTCGCTCTTCAAAGAGCTAGATAAGCTTATTAAACATTTAAAACGTTTATATACAGGGAAAATGGTCGTCGAGTCTTCCACTCTCTATTGTCACTCATTCTAGCATCTTTAAACATGTATTTCCTGTCTAATTCTATCTACTCTTTTGATTTCTAGATTAATACTCAAAATACTATAAATATGTATCATAACAATGCAAAGACCCTTCTATAGTAAAGGAAATAAAAAAACAAACCGATTACAATGGGCAAGTCACCTTGAAAGAATGTCAGAGATCAGAGGAGCAAAAATAGTATGCCAGCAAAAACCAAAAGGATGGCTTGATGATGTAGAGGCAGAGCTACAGCAGCTAAGAGTTCAGGCATGGATACGAAAAGCACGGATAGATCTGATTGTATTAAAGCAGGCCAGGGCCCTCCATTGGCTGTAGTGCCACAGGGATGGATTGATGCATACATCTCAGCTCTCTATGCTTTTTTAGGAGGATTAAATAAAAATGAAAAGGGTCAAGATGGTAGTTTCTAAAAAATTTAGATAAATAATTTTATGACCCACAGACAGTGAGTGTCTGCTTTTAATAACTTCCATCTATAAGTATGAAATATACCATAGGAAGATCCGCTGGCAATATTACTTTTAAAATGGAGTATCACCGATTTAAATAGCATTTTTCTTTATTTATATTCAAAATTGATTTGGACAATGTGAACGCATATTTACAGATGAAAATGTTTGACCTATTTGCAAACGGTTAACTAGGCTTCGTATGAAAGTTTAATTCATTAATACATTTTTGTAAATACCTTTTATCTATGCTTCTTTTTTTCTTTCTTTGACCTGCGACTTGTATGATCTTGTGCAGACTTAGTGGAAATGTGAGGTCCTAATGCTGGAGAAATCTGTAATGAATCAGTACTCTGAAAAAACAACAACTAAAGACTAAATAAAAATAAATGAAGGGACATTTTAAATGTCTAAAGTTTCCATAATTTTTGAATAAGTTGAGTCAGACAATCTTTTTTTTCAATCAAAATACTAACAAGCAACAAATCTAATTAGAATCTATTACAAAGTTAAAAAGATTTTTTTTTCATAATCACTAGGGTAATTGGCATAATTAACTATAGTACAAGATGGTTTCCTAGTCATATGACAAGCTTCTTAACAGTATTACAGATTCAGAAATGCATAATGATGTATTTTTAATAAGTTTTTCTGAAATCTTAAAAAAATATCTTATAAAGCATTTTATAATATATGTATATATCTATATTGTTATAACCCTATTGGCGACGTGAAAGGGTTAACTGTAGGTTCAGCTGACACACATGAACTCAGGCGATGGACAAGGAACAGTACTACGGTTAAACGCAAATATGACCAATGTTATGGTCATGTGATCGAGAGCCAGCGTGGACCAGAGACACAGTGTGTAAGAAAGCGGCATTTCAAGACTGGAGACCGGGACTGTTAGTCGGCCATGAAGTCGGTCCTGGTTGAATCCTCAAGTGTTATGTACGAGTCCAGGAAGAGATAGAGACAGTAGAGTTTTGTACGGTGATGTACAATGTAACATTTTAGTTGTTGATGTGTTGCCAATAGTCTAGTATTGGCTGTTATCTACTTATCCATTCATTAAAGTACCAGATTATTTTGGAGCTTTTGTTGTCAGGTTCTTGATGTGTTAGATGTGCAGTGTTGTGTTTAGCAGTGTTTACAGAAGGCCTGGGTAGGAGAGAATGGTAACAAAAGAATGTATATATATTCTATATATATACTATTAAAAGATAAGTAAAGAACTTTCAATTTAACATGGCGCCCTGGTGGATGTGGTCATGAGGAGATGATTAGGCCAATAAAGAAGCAAAACAAAACCCCATTGGCATTTGGTTGTCTAACTGAAGCGAGTCCATTGCAATAAAAAAGATGGGAGGGGGCACAAACAACCATGTCAATATCCTCACGGCATTCCTCAAGGGTCTGTTTTTATGTGGTACAGAGAATTCTAAAGAGTATGGCAGAGTTTCCCAAGAGTACTCAGTCTCTCTAATCCAAGTGTCTTGGCATATGATACTTCAGTAAAAGTGCCAATAAGATGTAACAAATTACCTTCCCTTGGATCTCTCCAAGAAATAACAGTTATGAGTAGTTCGACAGGCAAATGGAAGGGAACCTCCAAATGTCCATGCATGGGCCTAACTAGACTATAATTAGAGATCCATTTCATGCAATGACTGCCATGAGTTTTTAACTGACTTAAGGCAGGGTCTTAGGACAATGGACCTCATTCACCAATCGAAAACAAACAACATTTAGCCACATGATTCTCTATCTCTTCTATACAAATTATGATCTAATTTTTAATACACAATGGCTATCACGTGACAGTTTTTGCATTGTTTTATCAATAATATCACCTGACTAAATGTTGTTTGTTTGGTGAATGAGGTCCATTACTGAACTAGTCAATTAGATAAAGATAAACTAGTAGAGATCTATTATAACAACTGATGTCAGAGTTTTTTCTTTGTAATATATCTTCGAATCATGTTGACCGTAAATTAAATTTCAAACATTGTTTTAAAGCTCTTCAATTGTTAATATATTTGTTGTATTTGATTAGTTGTTTTTTTTTGTAAGCATTGACAATTGTAACGGCTTTGAAAGTAATTGAAAATAACCACATCGTCGTCCACGTATTTTGGTCTCATCAAATTTGCTCGCACAGACCTTTTTTCCCCTTCATGTCATAAACGATGTCAATAGTTGGTCACGTGACGGGACCCAGCCAATCCTCTTGTCCCTACTGGCGCTGGGTATATATATAATATACAAATCATACAAATGGGTCAAATTAATTTTTCTTTAACTGTATTTATTAATAAATTATTAATAGAATCTAGAAAGTCTAACATTAGAATTATAAGAAACAATTTTGTTGATTTTGTATATTATTTTTTATTTAATTAAATAAATTTGATTTTAATCATTTTATCTAGAATTAGAATATTATCTGTATTAAAAGTTATCATGTACTAGACTAGACTTAGACTATAGCCACTATAACAGACTATAACTGTATCATGGTGTATCATTGTATGCCTATGCCATTATTTTTTATTAGGACACGGTCATAACCCCTATCGCCCTGGCCACTATCTTAGTTATAACTTAGTATCTAATCTATGATTATGATTTTATCAGTCAGAATCTACCATTACTACCATAGCCATAGGCCAGTGACACTGACAGTTCGAGTACGACTGTAAGTTTGAGTCCCATTCACAGTACAACAATTTGAATAACAGTCCGAACTCACCTTTTCTTCTGCAGAAGGAGGAAGAACAATAATTGCGAATATGCAGATTAACTGAAATATGGCTCCAACAAACAATGCATAATCGAGAACGATTTCTCCTAAAGTAGGTTCATCTAAGATTATCGCCATTTTAATGCTGCTTTTTCCTTCACTGACACATATAATATATAGATATATATTGATCTAGATCAGTGTTTCTCAAACTTATCTTATCTTATCTTATATAATACAGACGTTACTTCAAAAAAGAAGATGATTACGTCCTACGCGTCATGCATTTAGTCATGCATATTAACCAATGACTTAAATTCTGCCAAGTCACTGGTTTTTCTAGCTAGCTCAGGCAACCCATTCCATGCTCTAATAGCATTATGGAAGAAGGAGTATTTGTACAAATTTGTCCTAGCATATGGGACGAGGAATGTGCCTTTATTTTTGTGTCTTTCAGAGTATTTTATTAAATTTTGTTTTTGTATTTGAAGATTATGGTTCAGTGTTTTATGTATAATTGCTACTTTACTTTTGAGTCTTCTGTCCTGAAGGCTTTCTAAATTTAGTGATTTTACTATAGGTGTTACTCTAGTCAAATGTGAACATTCGTTTGTTATGAATCTCACTGCTCTATTTTGTGTTTGTTCCAGTTTCTTAATGTTTTCTTGAATTGAGGGGTCCCACACGGTGGATGCATATTCTATTATTGGCCTAACCAAGGTTAAATAACATTTTAGTTTTATGTTCTTATTTGATTTATAGAAATTTCTTTTAATAAACCCTAATGCTTTGTTGGATTTTTTTATAGTTTCATCAATATGTGGATTCCATGACAGTTTTTCATTTATTATAACACCTAGGTATTTTGCGTTTTTAGTCTGTGTTACTGGTTTGCCATGAATAAGATAAGTGGAATTAATTTGTTTTAAGTTTTTTTGTTACTCTTAACAACTGACATTTTTCTGGGTGGAAAGACATGCTCCAATTTGATTCCCATTTCTGTAATTCATCTAATTCTCTTTGTAAAATATCTGTGTCTTGTGTTGTTTTTATTGTTCTATATATTATGCAATCGTCTGCAAATAATCTGACTTTTGTTCCTGAAGTAATGCAATTTGGTAAATCATTTATGTAAATTAAAAATAGTAGTGGACCCAAGACTGTTCCTTGAGGTACACCTGAGTTTACAGTTATTGGTGTTGATTTAGAGCCATTTATTATTACAGTTTGTTCTCTCCCTATCAGAAAATCTTTAATCCACTGATGCAGTGGACCATTAATGCCGAAATATTTTAATTTTTTAAGCAAACTATGGTGGTGAACTTTGTCAAAAGCCTTAGAAAAATCTAGTAAGATAGCATCTATTTGTTCACTATTATCTAAACCTTTTGAAAAATCATCCATTAGTCCTATTAGTTGTGTTTCACATGATCTATATTTCCTAAAGCCATGTTGGTATGGGGTGAGGACATTATGTTTGTCTAAGTGGTTTATGATGTTGCTACATATTATTTGTTCTAGGATTTTACATGTGATGCTGGTAAGTGATACTGGTCGGTAGTTTCCTGGATCAGATTTTTCTTCTTTTTTAAATAGGGGGGGGTGACATTAGCTTCTTTCCAGTCCTTTGGTACTCTGCCCTGGTTAAGCGATGAAAGAGTATTTTGAACACTGCTTAGTTCTTTGAGTAATCTAGCTGGAATACCATCCGGTCCAGACGCTTTATTTGGTTTGGTGTTGGCTAATAGTTTTTGAATTCCATTTTCTTGTACTACTAAATCGTCTATGTTGTCTACTTGGTTCAAATTAAGAAATATGTCTTTGTCTCCTGGGGCTGAGAATGCTGATGCAAAGTATTTGTTTAGGATGTTTGCTTTATTTTCATTATCATTATGTATTATGTTATGTTCATCTTTTAATGGTGCTATGCCTATTGTTTCCATTTTCTTAGACTTAATGTATGACCATAGGTTTTTGTTGTTATCTTTAGATATTACATTGTTTATGTATTCACTCTGCAGCTGTCTGCTTACTTTTTGGGTTAGGTGTTTAATTTTTATATACTTTTTGTAAACTCTTTCTGCCTTGGTTTCTTTAAATTTTCTATATAGGTTTTCCTTCTGTTTACAAAGCTTCTTTAGTCTATTTGTCTGCCGGCACAGTAAAAAAAAAAATACAAAAATTTCGCGGCACACCACGAAGAACAACAGTTGTTTTATAATAAAAAGAAAAAATATTTTACTTGTTTTTAAGTATTACATTTAATGTGAAGGGTGTGCCTGTTTTTGAGAGCAAATGCGATCTAATCGAGGCTCTAAAGTCGACAAACAAACTCGCTTTTCATCGTCTATTGTAAGACGTCTCTCTCTTTTCTTAGAATTGATTTTAGTCAGTGCTGAAAATCCAAACTCACAAACAATGAAGATGCAAATGGAAGAATTATTTTGATTGCTTTTAAACTGATTCCAGGATATAACTTGTTGTTTGAAATCCAAAACACATCCAGGCTTTTCTCGGCAAAACTTGATTTAAGAACTGCATCGTTTTTTAAATCAATGAGCTGCTTTTCTTCTTTAGTTGTAAGATTTGTAGCTTCATTGTTTCCAATGGATAGCTGGCCCATCCATACTCATTACTTCCAATTGTTGGAAAATAATGCTGCAATGCTGACTGCAGGTGTGTCAAAGTGTCCAGAATTTCGGGGGTGATTTCTTTATTTGAAGCAAATTCATTGTAAGTAGGAAAGCAGTCGAAGACTCCTTTCGAGATCTTGCTTTGCCACAAAGGCAATTTTTCACCAAATGATTTCAGTTTTGAGGATGCAGTGATGATGGTTTCCGATGGTCCTTGAAGACTTAAATTTAATGAATTTAATTTGTCAAATAAATCAGAGAGAAATGTCACCTTAACCCACCAGATCTCGTCATGAATAGAAAATCCAAAGTCTTTTTTTCAGCCTCCAAGAATGAAATCAACTCAGCCTTGAGATGGACGACACTCTTTAACACTTTTCCCCTAGAGAGCCAACGAACGTTGGTGTGATACAGGAGATATTTGTAGTCTGAATCCATTGCTTCACAAAGCTCTAAGAAAAGTCGGGATGCAATCGGTCGAGATTTGATGAAGTTTACAACTTCAATCACTTGATCCAGAAAAGCCATCAAATCTTTAGGGAAAGATTTGAAGGCAAGAGCTTCTCTGTGGATCATGCAGTAAACAACTAATATATTTGGATTTTCTAGACGCACACGAGTGACGAATCTCTTTCTATTTCCCTGCATGGAAGGACAGCCATGGGTGCAAACGCTGACACAGTTTTTCCACTGTAGTTTGAATAGCAAAATGTTTTTGTTCACCACTTTGAAAATATCTTCGCCTTTGGTCGTAGTTGGTAAGTCTTTGCAAAATAAGAATTCGTTGACACATTTTTCATCCTTTATGAACCGAATAAAAGCTACCATCTGGGCTTTGCCACTAACATCAGTGGATTCATCAACTTGAAGAGACCACAGCAGACTGTAGACCATTTTCGTCGCTGTAGTGAGCTTTTGGTTTTCCCAAAACTCTTGGTCGGAGTCTAGCGAAAGTCGATGCGGCCTTTCCTATGCCTTTTTTTTTTTAATCCATTCTTCTAGAGACAGGTCATCTTGAATTGTAGATTCGAGATATCATTAGACAAGACAAAAGACGTTTACCAAAGTCAGTCTGAACATGAAAGCCGAAAAGAGGAAAGCAAAAACATGGCCGTCTGCGTCAACATTGCGTCACACCTTTTCAGAAGTCCTGAATTCCGTGTGCACCAGCTGGGAAGTGGTAGTGAAAGTCGCCTTAGACAGATTTTCAACTACCTCGAATGGCGTGTGAGGGGGGGGGGGCTTAAGTCTATAAGGTTCTCAACATTTTACAATAAAAAATGTTACGATCACCACTCAACTGGTCAGATAAGATGGTTGTGAGAGTGCCTCAATCTTACTTGGGGATGTACTGGGCGAAGCCTCCGAGCCAAGCGTTTTTTTTTACATTTCTTAGCTTCAGAAACGCTTTCTCCTGGCGTCTAAAACGCATTATTTTTCTCATAATAATGCTCATTACAAGTCAAATAGAGCTACATTAAGAAGGTCAGTGACATGTTGATATTTATCAGTAAGAGGGATTTGAGGTTGTAATTTTTTTTTAAGTTGTGTTTTGGAAAAGTGCATTTTTCCCACTTAAATGTCACCCCCTGATGGGTGTCACCCGGTGCGGCCCGCACCCCCCCCCCAGTGACGCCACTGAACTCGGGTATGCTATTCTGCCTCAACGTGGCACCCTGGTGGAAACGATTACTCGAGGAAGTAATTAGGCTAAATGAATAGCAAAACAAAACTCCTGTGGGAGTGTCCAAGGGAATGCGAGAGTTTTCTCATTGCACGGTGCGGAATTGAAAGAGCTTCCACGTCCCTGTCGATAATCCATGCGCCGTTCCTCAAGGGACTGTAACACTAATGGCGAGTCCTGCACAATTAGCTTGGTACAACATAGGAAAATGTGTTACAGAGGACTTATAGTCTGTTAGTAGGGCCTATATCTTATTGTTCAGGGTCAGCTCTAGTCGCTTATGAAAAGAGGCATGACTATGTTGTGTTGAAGAAAGACTTAATTTTGTCTACCATAATACGCATCTCAATAAACATTCGCGATCACAAAAGACAAATATTTTAACAAGGCTCAATAAGTATTGAAAGTTAGTAAAAAGAATGAATAATATATTTTTCATTAAAGCTAGGCTGAAAAGCTGCATTTAAATCATGCATACTGTCACCGTCTGATCTACTTATACTGTAGGCCTATAACCCTGCTACCGCGCCGACACTGATGGTGCGCACCAGCACACCGTTCAACGCGTGGAATAGACGACATATGGATTCGAGAGATAGGACTGTTTTAGATCTGGCTGAAGTGATCTGCTGGTTATGGGAATCTGAGCTTTCTGGGACTAAGAGCCGTCGTTCGTGCTACCAGTGAACTGTATTTAGGACCTGGAGCGATATTAGGAACTTAAGTCTCCCTGTGAATTAATAGCTGAAGTCCATGTGTCACACTGTATTTTCTACCTGTAAATAAATATATCGTTTATTGTTATCTCTTTTCGAAGAAAGCTTGCCTTGGATTTACCTAATACTTAACGAATTGATCAAAGACGTAATAGCATTGGCCATAAATCAGCGCATTGTCATGTGACCATAGACATAAATAAATGTAGACTGGAAAAAGGAAATAACTTCATCTAACTTGAAAACATGTACATCTATTGTTGTCGGATTTCCGAATTCTGAAAAGTTGCACGATCTCCAGTCTTGGAGATTAAACAAAACTACACTGCTGTATAATAAAGTACACAAAATTGCAAGTCACACGATTTCGTTTCATCGGCCAGTCTATATTAATTTATGTCTATGCATGTGACAGTTGCACAGTAGCTTTTTGAATATGGATGCAAACATTTAACAACTTTACACAACAAATATTGATTAACTTTTTTTTTTACGTTACTCAAATTTGTCTAAAAGAAACATGACAATTCCAATGAGTAGTTTATAACATTTTGTTTAAGAGATGTTCTAGTTCCCTATTTTTCCCCACTATGCTTTAAATATCCCACTACTTCTTTTGGGAGTCTTGATCATATCACGAACCACATCAGCACCAGGGGGGTTTTAGCGCCTTTTCAACAGATTGTGACCTGCACAATTCTAACATCGTTGCGATAAGAGAACTTCATAGGCGGCTCATAGGCCTATATTACTTCCATCAGCAGAAACAAATCGTCACTCTTTATAGTCTCAAGAAAAAGATCTAATACACTTGCTTAAAATGCAATAAGTGTTGTTTATGTGTATAAAATGTATTGTTATAACTCTGCCATGCGCACCGCCATCCAGGTTAGTGCAGAAGGTGCGCACTTCTAGAAACCAGACTAGGAAGGATGTTGAAAGAGACAAAGAGACAGAGAACGATGTCCGCCCAAGTCTAGAGCCGATATGAAGATGCTGGGCTCAAGGCAGATGTCCTATGTGTTTGACATGTCCTCTTGTAAATAAACACATATGTCCCTTAAGTTATTACAGTATTTTAGGGATGGGCTAATTGCAAAATTTATATTGCGATTCTCGATTTAGTTCGTTCGGTTCGGACCGATCAGTTTTAAAGTTCGGGTTTAATTCGGTCGTAAGTAGAGTTCGTTTTCTTCGTTTCGGGTTCGGTTGAACCTCCAGAACCTCCCCCACGACTACGCCCGTATGATCTATGATTAGGCTATAATGTTCTACGCTTGTCCACGTGCTAGCCTAGTCGTATTCTAGAATTCCATGTAAAAAACATAGATTATTTCATAAATACAAGGTTACCAAATATTTAGATCTTCGTTTCTGTTTCTCTCCTTCTCTCTCTCTCTCTCTCTATCCTCCCCCTCTCTCTCTTCTGGTTTATGAATAGCAGAAAGTTGACAAGTCTACTCGTCATTTTACGAAGGTGGCCCTACTTGGGACAAAAGGGTAGGCAACTGGCACCTTCGTAAACATGCGTAGGGTTGTATTTAGAAATTTTAAAAAGAAATCTGTTATTCCGAGCTTATTAAGATCTGTGATTGCTTCATTTACATTCTCGTTCCCAAGGCCTACTACTAAAATCAAAGGAGCACAGGAGACAATAAAGAGAAAAATAGTCTCCTCATTTCACTGAAAGCATGTTATTTTTTTTTTCCACACAAATGTTTCATTAAATACCGGTATAGGCTTAGGGGCCAATAATAACAAATTACACAGACAGGCATTTCGAGGCCTATATGCTACGATACTTAAAATTGTACAACCTTTACAGACATATATATTTCATCAAATAGCCTAGTTACCAAAGTAGACCTAATACTTTGTATTGTTTGTGTGTGCGTGTCTGTCCTCCATTGCCTCGGTGAAAATGTCCATTTGGTATAAACGAATAAGCAATCAACGGGTACCGAAACCGGGGCCTCCATCTGATTACATCGGGACCCTGAGAGACAACGCATTCGATGCAATGGTAGCCGAAAGCCGTCGAGGAGATTAAAAAAAAACGTGTTAGACCAGTCCAAACAAGTCTGCACACCGTTATACTGAGTCCAGTAGCTGAAGTGGCGGTTTACCCAGAAGCGTGCCTACTAATAGGAATATGAAGAAATTCTCTTAGATCGAACTTTTAAAATAAATATGATGTGACCAGGGCAACCCAGTAATGGTCTCAAACATTGATGAATCTTCAGACTGGACTAGGAATGAAGAATTCCTGCTGAAAGAATCCTTCCTGGCGGTCAAAGGATTCATAGAGCGATTTGCGCTCCAATACCCTAATAGACTTTTACGAAGGTGGCCCTACTTGGAACGGAATGGTAGGTAACTGAATGGTAGGCAACTAGCCCTACTTATTATGAATTGACATGTCTCTCGGCAAAGACATAATTTTTGTATGTCCATTGAACAGCATCATTTATAACCATAACAATGAGGTTGTTTGTGTCTGCTCACTTTTATCCGTCAGATTTTAACCGGTTTTAATTAAAATATATATATATATATAAATTTGGGCAAACATATTTATATAACAAGTTAAACCAAAATAATATAATAAATAATAATAAATCTTTAGCAGAGTTTTTCTAGTGAACTAGACTATATTTAGACGTAGATCTACCTAGATTCTAGACTGAAGAGCGTCTAGTCTATATATTTTCAGCCTCTTTAGTTTTATACCTGACTGTTCTACTCCCAGAATGCCTTAGTGACGTCGCAAGTTGAAATTGCTGCTATCCCTCTAGGGCGAATTGAGGTGTGGTTCATTGATGTGAGTTAGCAATAAAAACACAAACATAGGTGCTCATAAATATAATAACAGGTACTTATGATATACTATAGTCCCTCTAGAATTATTTAGAGCTAGTTGTTTAAATTTGAAGCTGAGACCCGTTTCTTAACTTCCAATGAGCCTAGTCTAGAGTCTATATATCACGCTAAATTTTAGTTTCTGTTTTTTTAAAAGCAAGTTGAGTTTTTATATTTTGATTTCCGCCTATGCTACATGGAATGCCAGTATGATCTTTCCGGCTTTCTGAAACATATCCACCCTCATTAAATCAAACCCAAGTTTAACTGTTTTAATTGTTTACATCCAGTTGTTGCCATATTTATTAAATAACCAAATCATCTCGAAATTTATTGTAATAAAGGTTCAGGCGCTGTAAAAATGTCCTTATTTTACGCCATCTTGATGACGTCATGCAGGGCGCCATCATATACTTTACTAGAGACTGGAGTTGACTAGACTTACCTTTTACTAAAATCAGTGTCTTCTGACTTAAATTCTAGTCTAGATCTAGAGTTATGAATGAATTGAATGATCTAGATTTGGATACTAAAACTAGAATAACTTGTCTAAGTCTAGATCTAGTTCTTATTATTTATTTTTCTAGATAAAGATTTGATAAATTAAATTTATATCTATTATTTATTATTATTATATTCTATATAATATTAATAATATTATTCTATATCAAGTCAAAAGTAAGATTAGATGAAAAAAATTTCTAGATATCTAGTAGATCTTAGTAGATATTATTAATATCCTATTCTATTTAAAATCCTCCAAATGGTAAAAATGATATTGCATTATTTCTAAACTTTGAAAACTAAAAATCATTACTTTTCTAAGACAGAATAGATTCTTTTTCCTAGATTCGGGGCGAGCTCCCTTATAGCTTGAAAAATGAAAAAGAGTTACGTACATAATCTATATATATTTATTTATATAGGTCTGTGATCTAATCATTATCGGATAATTGTTTCCGTTTTATGTATAATCAAGTATAATGTATAGGCATAGGTCTTTGGATTAGCCATTTAAAAAAAGCTAAAGTTCAGGGTTAGAGAATACTGAATCTAAACAGAGTAGTCTTACTATAAGTTTAAGCCAAATCTATAATCTTTATTTAGACTTAGTCTAATACACATAGACAACGTTGTATGGTAGTCTTAGATTTAGAATATTCTTGATTGTCACTAGTCCCTGGAATTATTCCAAACTAGATGTGGTCAATAAAAATGACAAAATCAACCTTTTTGTTCCTTATGAAAAACAATAAAATGTGAGATTCCAACTATATATTGCACCAATTTTATCATTGTGTTACAAGTACTTAACTCTAAAGTAGAATCTAGATTTAATAGCAGAGATTTTTTTTTTAAATTTAAATATTGAATAAATTAATGTCAAGTGGGATAGTGAAAATTGGGTTATGTTGTTCTGGTTGGCACTGTTGTGCAAGTGATCTTGGTCAGCTAAAGTTGTGATTGCCTGTATGTCCAATTGAAGCTTCTTCGTTCTCATTGTTATGTTGGAGCGTTCAGATGACTAGACCAATACATAAGATGAACTACGCAGTGGTTTCCAAATCAGGGAGCTCTTTCTATTGTGGTGTTTTACACAGCCAATGTTAATGTTTTCTTATAAGTGCTGTTTACAACAATGGTGTTTTCATTTTTTTTACCAACACATTTTTTAGCCATGATATTTTTGACTTTAAGTACTGTAAAAATATAACATTTTGATAAGTGTTAAATGAGAAAACTGAGGAAAGAATTGTCAGTTTTTAAAGCATTATTATGTGTTTTGAGTGATGTACAAGTTTGTAAAATTGATGTTAAAAAATCTAGTCATTTGAATTTAAATCTCATAAAAAGAAGTCATTATCAAGACATCTAAAGATATTTCAATTTCACATTTGAAATTTGATTAAACAGAATCATTAGACTAAACCAAGATAATTTAATTCAAATATAATGATAGTTTAAACTCGTACCAACTTGAAACAAAAAGTCTATAACAGAAAATTATTTCATTTGTTGACTGATTCTATTTAGATAGAAGACCAGATTTGTCATTTAGATTATTAGATCTAATTGATGTAGTATCTAGACTAGACCACGACTAGATCTAATTGACTAGACATCTCAGTCAAGATCTCGCTAGAATCTAGATATAGATTTTCAACTGTAATTCTACCACACCTAATTAAAATTTGGATACAAGATAATATAATAATACTGAAAATTAGTAAAAAGCAGTGCTTTTTTTGTGACAGTACGCGCCTGTACTTTTTTTCAATGTGGGGAAAAAAAATACTTTTCTTTTATTTTAATGTTTATTATTGATTTATTAGTAGTTAAAAGTTAGGCAATCCATCACTGAGTACCGGCACCTAATTTTTACAAAAAAAACACTGGTAAAAAGTGTAATAAATGTATACTTATCTATTTATTTATTCTGTGTATAGTGCTGACTTTTTTGTTGGGCTCAAAAGTGTCACAATAAGTTAAATATTGTGACTGGTGGTTTTATTTCAATTGTATTCACTTCATTAGACAATGTACTTAAATAATTTATTTTTAAAAAAAAATAGAACTGGAATATATGTACAGAGTGATGTTAGTTCAGGGGGATACTCACTTTTGCTTTTCAAGTGCATCATAGGCAATCACAGGGACACAATTAATAAAGTAGACCTAACCAGCTAATTATTATTATTTTTTTATTTTTTTTTGTGGCTTAAAAGAGGTTTTTTATGTATTAAGTAGCTAGAAAAAAAAAGATTTTGAGCACTTCTGTTAAGGCATCCACAACATTATTGGTAAAAGTTTTTTAATAGGATTTTTAGGAAGTTAATAGAATTCATGTTTTACTTATGTAACTATTAATATATTTTGCTGCAATATTTCAACCATAATTCTGTTTACAGTGGAGGTATTTTGAAAAATTTTTAAATAAAAAGTAAAAGCAGGACTTGTAAGCATTATATATGTGAATATTAACTATTGGGTGTAGAATTATTTTAGTGAATGTTGTCTTCAGAAGTTTCAAATTTTGTGTTGAAAAATTTCTACAAATCCTGAACAAATAACATTCATAAATGTACAGCATTTTATTATTTGTCAGAGCTAAATAATTAGCCCTGGAAGCTTTCAATTTCTTCTGAGACTTCACCTGTTAACTGCTTTTGCTTTTGAGACAATACTTAGTAAAGACAGCCTGAAATTAATGACTGCAAATATATATTTACATTTCAATAACATGCTAATTTTATTTTTCTTATTATTACAGATAGCCACATTGCCAGCCATGGCAGCAATACGTAAGAAGCTTGTGATTGTTGGTGATGGTGCATGTGGTAAAACATGTCTACTGATAGTTTTTAGCAAAGACCAGTTTCCTGAAGTTTATGTGCCAACAGTTTTTGAAAATTATGTAGCAGATATTGAAGTAGATAGCAAACAGGTCAGTGGGATTGTTTTAGATATTAAATTAACCCAAAAAAATGTCTGGTCTAATGATTTTCAAAGAAAAATATGTTTTAAGACATTTGATGGTGGGGAAGAGCTATTGCTAATAAACATTATTGTGTAAAGCTTTTGTGCAGATACAAGAATTTGTTTAAACATGAAATGGCAGCATTGGAAGACAATAATCTAAATAAAAAGTAAAGATATATAAGCTATCAACCCAGCAAAGCCTAGCATTAGAGAAATTTAGTTGTAATTGTGATAGAGGTTTGAAGCTGGTCAGGTGTGTATGGCTTACATTTGTAGATGAAAAGCCTGGTAATCTTTAGGAAAAATCAACATGAATCTCCTTTGGGAATTTGACTTCTTTACTACAAGGCTTTGTTGCTGGGTTTGGAGATTTACTTATCAGGTCTTTTTGTTTTCCTTGCAATTATGCTCCCCCTAGAGTTAAATACATTAATATATATATTTATATACATATACACATTACATTTGTGCAGAGCATTTAAATATATTATAATCATTCGGAAAACTTTTATTTCCTTTTTTTATTTCCTTTTTTTTTTTTTTTTTTTTTTTTTTTTTTTTTTTTTTTTTTTTTTTTAAATTTACTGGAACTTTCTGCTGGCATATTTCAAATAACTAAAAGTTATATTAGGTCAGTAGTATACATCCTCAGTGACCGCATTATTTTTTTCTCGAAAAATCAGTTAATGAATTTGAAGAGTTTTTTTTATTATTCGCTCGAGACTGGAATCAGGAGGCGTTTTCTTTTCCTGACTTTTGAATTTAAAAGGAAAATTGAATATCCATTATTTGGTGAGTTGAACAATTTTAGCATGAATTTTCTTAGATTCCTAAGGGATGAGGTTTTAATTTAAAACAAATACCATTAGTAGCTTATTTTCAATTAGTAGCTTACATTTTTTTTTACCTGCCTTTTATTAACATTGCATTTTGAAAATTAATTCTCTTAAATATATATATATATATATATTCCTAGTTCTATTCCAGGCTTTTACCTGAAATTGCATGGTAGTGTTAAATTGAATGTATAGCAATTCATCTGACTATGCATATAAGCTTAAGATGACATTGCTAAAAAAAAATAAAAAAGTCATTTGCATGATTTACTGCCTCTTATGATTTCTTGTTCATCAAATCATAAGAAACCTATTATAAGTTATTTAATAAAGCGTTTGAGAATTAAGGTTTCATCTTTATTGTTATTGTAACTCTAACACATGCATTTATTTTTCTCTTTTAACAAAAGGTATCCTAATATACGAGTACAATAGCTATCATTTGAAGGTTATTACACAACTTTAAAAAATTCACTGTCTTTATAATAGTTTTAATATATTAATACAGTAGAACAGTAATTAGCTTTACAACCAAGCCTCCTAAATAAACAAAGATTTTTTTTTTTAGATTATGTATAAATTTTTTAAAATACAATACAAGTGATGGTAGTGAACCTGTAAATTTGGCACTACATTGAAGCAGTACTAGAATTTCTTGTCATCCAGATAATACTAAATTCATGAATGTGAAGCTCTATTGGTAATATCATGTTAATGATATTGGTGCGGTTAAAAGTTTGTTTTTTGTGTGCTCCGAGATGCAATATCACTGTCATGGGGATGTATTAATATAAATTTAACGATTTTTGTGTCTGGCACAAATTGAAATGATGAATGTCAAACTTGCTTTTTTAAATTAGACTAGCAAACAACAAAACATGCTTTGTTGACTTTCATTGAATTACAATCTTGTGGATTTAACAAAAAGGAGATGAGGAAATATGTAATCTGTATAGTGCATGTTCCACTTGCCATATTTTTTGTCATACACATAATCATACCAATTAGCTTAGCTTAGTCTGAACTGCCAGCACACATAAATATTTTTGTGAATTTTACTAAATGTCAAATTATCTGTTTCTATTTCAATAAAAGGAAAGGGCTATTGGGACATAACACTGGTGACTTAGTAATTCAGTACACTTCAGTAACAAACTTAATTTCTTTACTTTTTTAATTAAAATCTATGAAACTCTTATTGTTGACATTATTTGAAAATTCAGCCTGAGCTCTCCCTCAGATTCCTAAGTGCTTAGTAGGCCTAATCACACTCTAATTTAGTTAACTTAGCCAATTTAGGTTTACACTGGCTAAGTCACTACTAGCCTAGACTTGAGTAGACTTGAACCATTTCTAATGCAATAATGGGTGAAATTGTAAAATTCTTCTAGCTTATCAAAGTTTCATGTGAAACTAAAACAGTTTTGATAAATCGTCATTCTTAATTTGAAGTTACTAGAGTAACACCTATAGTAAAATCACTAAATTTAGAAAGCCTTCAGGACAGAAGACTCAAAAGTAAAGTAGCAATTATACATAAAACACTGAACCATAATCTTCAAATACAAAAACAAAATTTAATAAAATACTCTGAAAGACACAAAGAAAAAGGCACATTCCTCGTCCCATATGCTAGGACAAATTTGAACAAATACTTCTTCTTCCCTAGTGCTATTAGAGTATGGAATGGGTTGCCTGAGCTAGCCAGGAAAACCAGTGACTTGGCAGAATTTAAGTCATTGGTTAATATGCATGACGCGTAGGACGTAATCATCTTCTTTTTTGAAGTAACGTCTGTATTATATAAGATAACATAATACTTTAGGTTTTTATATTTTTTTGTTTTATCTACCAATTTGAATTTTATCTAGCTCTAATATTGTCTAAAGGTAGTTTATTTATATCTCTATGTTAAATAGTGATGAACAGTTTATACTAATACAGTGTTTATAGTGAGAAGGCGTAGGGTTAAATATAATTAAAGCGATGTGGCACTTAATGGAAAATTACATTGATTTTCATTAATATGAAAATGTTAAATACATGATCCATGCATAGACTTTTCGACATTTTGTACATAGTTTGTCTTCATGCTTTTGCTTCTGTGAAAAATTTTGACAGTTTGAGCGCAGGAGTTTTACTAAGTAATTTTTAGCAATCTGGTTTAGCAACTTTCAAAAACAAAAATGAGGTTGTGTTGAAAATTATGACATTGCATCAAGCTGCCTTTGTTATATAGAATTTGTTTCATTATCTTGTGCAATTTTTACATTTGACTTTGTGTCCCAGTTTCAAGATCTATTTTTTGTGTGATATTTCTATTTCTTGAAGTCTTGTGCTAAAAGCTTGAAGGAATGTCATTTGCAGTGACTACTCTTTCATTGTGAAGTATTTCCCATATATACTGCTCATGTAACATATAGTCATTGATACTTTGTCAAAATATTTTTTTGCTTTGTTTATTTAGTAAAGTGAAAGTAGATTATAGATTTATATTAGACTGGTCTGTTTTAAAATTATAAATCATTTTTAATTTTGCAATTTTTTAATAATTTTTTTTGCTTCTTCTTTCCTCATTCTTTCAATGTGTTTTTTAATTTTTTTTTTTTTTTCTCTTCTCTTATAGGTTGAATTGGCCTTGTGGGATACAGCTGGGCAAGAAGACTATGACCGTTTGCGACCATTGTCCTACCCAGATACTGATGTGATTCTAATGTGCTTTTCAATAGACAGTCCTGATAGCTTAGAAAATATCCCAGAAAAATGGACCCCTGAAGTGAGACATTTTTGTCCCAACGTGCCCATTATACTTGTAGGCAACAAGAAGGACCTCCGGCATGACCAGGTTACCATCCGAGAGCTCCATAAAATGAAACAACAGCCTGTTAAGTTTGAAGATGGTAAAAGTATGGCTGAAAACATCAATGCATTTGCTTATCTTGAATGCTCTGCCAAGACCAAAGAAGGTGTGAGAGAGGTATTTGAAACGGCTACCAGAGCAGCACTATCCACAAAAAGGAAAGCTAGAAAATTCAAATGCAATCTTCTTTAAGTACTCATTTCAATTTGTTTTGAAATGTTTGTTTTTATTGGTGTTTAGTGTCACTCCTGTTTTGTTTTTTCACTGAGTATTCAAGTGGTGTCATAAAAAAAGTTTTTTTTTATGATGTCCTCAACTTTCCATGTGTTATCTATCAAATTAATAAACTTAATAGTGACTGAAGTTAATTCTTAAGCATTAAGTTAGCTGTTATATCGCTTTCGTTTATGTTATTTAGAATGATACTAATAACTCTTATTGCGATTTATTGTGATATTGCAGCTTAAAATTATTAACATTTTTAATAGTTATGTTTTTTTGGTTTTTTTTTCGCTCGAATTCAAAGTAATATGGATGTATTAGTAGATTGTTATTGAAATCAGCCCTAAAAAACAACAACAAATTCTTAATTTATATTTTCTTAGCATTTAAACATATATTGAGTAGGCTAAGTGTTGCTCTTGTAAAGTATAATCTTTATCAATTATTTGGTTTCACTCAAATAGTTCAGCACTCTAATTTAGCAACGCTAAAAATGTGGCTTTTACCATAAATAACAAACAAAATAGTTCATACCATATTTAGGCAAAGTGCAAATGGTATACCAAATATTTTACTTAATATATAGATTATAATTGGTAGCATGATTATGAAACAGTAAAATTTTTATATATTTGGAAGAAATTGTTTTAAAAAAATGTGTCCAAATGATCTGCGAATTGCTTTGTTGTTACTGGTATTATTTTAAAATAATTCTATTTGACTGAACTTTTTATACCTAAATATTTTTTTTAAAAAGTTAAACTGCAAGCAAGGCAATTTCTTCTAACTAAACTTCTTTGTTGTTGCCAAGGACGAATCTATTAACAAAAATGAACATCTCAAAACTTCGAAGATAAAGTTGACTGTTTAATGTTTCTATCTGACTTGTCATATTTTCTTCCTGCTGAAATAACTTGAATGCAAGATAGCAGCATTGTTGGGCTGATGGATTTTGTTTTTCATAGTTATTTTATGACATTCTGTTCAAGAATATTTAATGGCATCAGTGACACACCATTAATAATTAAAATACAATAGACTGACATTGATATTTTATGAAGGAAATGCCATTCTAAAACTAGCTATTAAGGTGCTATAATGAAAACAGTTTTGGTGTCTTCCTTTGTTTATTTCAAACATTTATTGAATGATGTAGTCTTTAGTAATGAATTGTAGTTCTACTTCACAAAAGTGAAAAAAACAAAAAAAACTCTATTAGGTTTTATGATAACAATCTTGTTCTTTTCTTACACTTTCTTGGCTTCTGTACATATAGAAAAATTGAATGCTTTGCAATGTATTCTCTAACTCAATGTACATTGTTAGTTCATAACAGCTTGTAAACATTCTACTCAAAATTTGCTTGTATCTAAGAGAATTGTTTTATGATATGATAAACTTATTTTTAAGTCAAAGAGTTAAAATGCTAATTTAGCATTATTCTCTTATTCATATGCATTCTACCTAGTAAATAAAAATGTTCTCCAATGAATTAAGCATTACATTCAGTATCCAAGAAAAGGTTTTTTTTATTGCTGGGCTACAAAACAGAAAAGTATTTGTACTTCTGTGTATATGTGTCTGGACTTAGAATAGCTCCATCCAATATTTTCTAGCTCACCCCAAACATTGCCTACAAGTGCTTTTAAATTACTCTTTGCTGTCCATAGTATCAACTTTGTATTTCTGAAATCCTAATTTGCATTTTAGCCCTTTTGCTCTTGGTTGATGCTACTTTAACAAAATTATAATCAGGGTAAATGTATGCCTAATAATCAGCTTTATTTAACAAAATGTACTGATTTAAATACATTCAGATCTATTTCAAATCACTTAAACTTAGGAGTATAATTTTTTTTTACCTTTTCTTTGACCTTCTGATTTAATATACCAGGGTATTTTAACAGTTAGACTGCAATATGAATTTATTTCGACTAGTCTGTTTATATTGCTGTTACTATTAGAATTACATACATTATGCTAGCTCATAATTCAGGGAGGTTGTATGTTAAAATATAAATTTATGTTCAAGGTATAAATAGAAAGTCTGTTTGAGCAAAGACATTTTCCTATTTTTTTAACATATTTCAGCCATTCTTATACTAGATTTACAAGGTAATTTCTTGAATGTTGATTACACACATGTGTATTGCTATTTGATAAGTAAGAATATATGTGATCAGTTTTAATATTTGTCCTATGTCTAATTCTTATGATCTGAATGTTTTTTTCCTTAAGTATTTGTACAAAGTGTCTTTTTTTTTTTTTAAATCTAAGTTGTAAATATTAAAGCATTGCGTTATTGAATGTCAGATTTTTATGTATTTTTTTGACTTTTTTTTAAAAGCATATTAATTTATTACTAGGCTATTTTCTGTTGGATTATTATATTTTTTCTTGTAAGTATACAGTTTTGTTACTTTTTTTTTTATAGCTGTTCGTAACTTGATATGTTTCACACAATTCCTTGCTCTATTTTTCTGATTAAATACCTTAATGATAACAAATCTGTGTTCATTTTTAATTCACTTTTGACTCATGGGATTGAACATAAGTTATATATGGTTAGCGCTCTGGGCTGGTTTACTGGGATACTATGCTCATAACTTAATACATCTTTATTTTACATTATTGCAATGAAGGTCATTGTATTGAAGGTTACAAGTAAGCATTCAAAATGTAAACTTTCAAAAGATTCACTTGTACATGTTATTTAATTGATCATCATTAAATATACACTGAGAGCAATGTCCTCTTATTTAGTTAATCATTGTTTGTTTTTTTAATGTTTCCACCTGCTGATAACAAAGACAAAAAGTGTTATCAATACAGTTACTTCTTGAAACTTGAGCCAGCCAGACAAAAAAAAATAGCATATGTGCATATCTAAAACGGTATAGAGCATTGACTAAAGCAGACATGCTTACAAAAATAGGAAAATAAGAAAGATGATTGTGACCTATTAAAATAATGTCAAATGCACACTAATGGCCTTTTTGAAAATTGAATCTGGTATTTAAAGTAAGAAACAATACATGTGCACCATCTGATATTAACTAAGAAGTATCGAACAACTTTAAAAAAAAAAATTGTTTGGATTAAGAAAAATGTTTCTGCTTGAAATTAAACTTAATTTCCTGAAGGATTACACTATGATAATAATGTGGATAGTTACAAAGAAACATTTTTTCATTAAGCTTATTTCACCATGGTGCTGACAGCAAACCTTAAGAACTTGTGCTGGACCTAGATTTCTATGCATGTGATAGTTTTAGATAACATTTATCATCTTTATTATTAATACCCAACTACTGGCTTAGGTTAAAAGTTTTTATTTTTTTTAGAGGATAATATAAGTTAATTACAAGGAGAAAAAGAAATATTTAAATAACTTTCTTTGTTGCTTGCTGTTACAAAACACATTACTGATTATAAATTACAGATCTGCTTTTCATGTACAGATTTTTCAATATTTAGTGTTCCAATTTCAAAGAGTGTTTTTTTTTTAAGTTTATTATTTGGTACTTATTGAGCTTGTGCCTTAATGACATGCAGATTGTGCCTTGCTGACACTGTTGTTCAACTTTCTAAAAGACATTTATAAGGCTTAATGTAGACGATTTTGATGAACTACCATAAAATCAATTTTTTCTCACTCTTTGCATCAAAAGAAATAATAATTATTTTTATTTTGAATAATTACAGGTAGAACTAGCCTTATGGGACACAGCTGGTCAAGAGGATTATGACAGGCTTCGACCATTATCATATCCTGATACTGATGTTATTCTAATGTGCTTCTCTATAGACAGTCCAGACAGTTTGGAAAATATCCCTGAAAAATGGACCCCTGAGGTAATTTTTATTTTGACTAGTGACACTTAATGAAACTAAGCTCATTAGCTCCAAATGCGCCCTTCCCCCCTCACTACTAATGCGCCCGCCACAGCACACACAGAGAGACTTGCGCAGCTCTTGTTTTCCTGTGCGACGCATGGTGTTATTTTGAGCTGGCTGCGTTTTTTAAAAAGTAGAAATATAGATCGATTTGTTTAAAAAAAACATGTTTTTACATCTTTTGCTTCAGTTTCTATGGGCCTTCAAAGTTCGGTGATTTTTTTTTTTTCGATTTTCCTTAGCTGTGCAGGCCATTTTCTCAATAACCTTTCAATTTTTAGACCCATTATCGCAAATAATATACTAAATACAGCTAATAATGATCTTGATATTGATCAAGACATTGATCATTAGAATTTAGCGCTACATTTAGACTTAGATCTAGTCCGATTCAGAGAGAGAGTGAAGTAAGCATTAGATCTATCATCTAGTCTAGATTAATGAAGCTTCAACTTCTTTGACTGATATTTTGAACAGTTTTTATTTACCACATGAAAACTTTTGATGAAATAGATCTAGTTGGGGGTGTTCACAACGTTGGTTTGGACAATGGTTTGATTACTTTTACTTGGTTATGCTAGAAGTAACGAAACCTGAGACACATGCAGAACCACATCAGCATGATGCCATGTTCAGGCAACTAAGGGCCTCACGTGCACCCAGTGAAAGTCAGTAAATACTCAAGACATATACAGATTTTATATATAAGCATAATGTTTATTGTATAGGCCTACCAAATTCCTACTTATAAACATTACTGGTCTTTGGGTAAATGTTAAAGGTTACCAAAAATTGCAGATCTGATGGGGGAGGGGGGGTCCACCAGTCTTCAAAAAATCAGGCACTCTAACAAGTTTTCGGCTTTACCTGTTGTTTTTTATTATTTTAATCTTGTAAAACCTATTCAAATTATACATCATTTTAAAGGTCATCCATTTCTCTTTTTTTAGAAGCTTTTTTTGTTATTGATAGATGTTGTTTTATGTTTTTACAAATATATTTTGTAAAGTCAGTCTATTCCTGTTTTGGAGTTACATCCCTTTGCTTAGTATTTAGAGAGATGCTGCTTAGGCATGGGCTTAGTAGCTAATGAGTTAAAGATGGCCCCATAACAATTTATAATGAAACTTTAAGATGGCCCCCTAACAATTTTTAAGACAAGCATGAAATTAAACATTTTTGTTTATTTGCTCTTTAAGGTTCGTCATTTTTGCCCAAACGTTCCGATCATTCTTGTTGGCAATAAGAAAGATCTTCGCAATGATGAAAGCACCAAACGAGAATTGATGAAAATGAAACAAGAACCTGTGCGGCCAGAAGAGGGTAGAGCCATGGCTGAAAAAATCAACGCCTACTCATACCTTGAGTGCTCTGCTAAAACAAAGGAAGGTGTACGTGAAGTGTTTGAAACTGCTACTAGAGCTGCACTCCAAGTTAAAAAGAAGAAAAAGGGTGGATGTATTGTATTGTGAATGTGTGGAAATATTAATTATTTTTTTTTAATTATTCAAATCTGGGGCTCGCGAGAATGTACTATGTTTAAATTAGTCAATTAAATATATGCATAAAGTTCTTCTCAAAGTAAAAACAAAACAAAATGATGTGTACAATTGTCAAGGTACAGGTAGCAATGGGCTGTCTGCTACAAATTAGTTGGTGTACTATGCCAAATCATAGAAAGTTTTTTTTTTTTTTTTTTCATCCTATTATAGAACTGTTAGACGATATCCTTTTTTTTCTTTCAGTCGCTGTTCATTGTTTTGACCATACACATGTGCTTTTAAATTTGTCCTCTCTATTTGATGATGCTCATTGTAACCTAACAGCTCACAGCTGCTCCATGGACAGTAAACCTCATCACTGGTATATTGGAAAGGCTGCAACTTGTCAAGTAATAGGGGGAAATAACTGTACCTTAGTTTGCGAGAAAATGCCTAGGTGTGACTGCGTGGCTGGATATTTTATACTATAATTTTATTATTATTATTTTCTGCATGCTGACTCGTTTAATCATGTGTAACAAACAACAAAATCAAGTATGTTCATTGTAAATGTAGCCTGAACACCCGGTACTCAGTTTGATCCTTCATTGGTTTCAATCATTTTGGATTGTTTTTTGTTTTTTTAAGACTATGAAGTGATTAAAAGTGTGTTTGGCATTATCTCTTTGGTGACTTCTACATTGTTAAAAGGTTTTGTTGCTGTCAACTATTCTTTGCTGTGTAAGCTAGAAGAATGTTGATGTTTAAAAACTCACTCCATCTCTTTGTCTTTTTCATGTACTATGACTTAGTATGTTTGAATGTTGTTTTGTTGTTTTTTTTTGGTCAGTTCTCTGATTTACTCATGAGATTTGATAATTGTTAATGCTTCTTCGGCCAATTAACTACGCTATGTTCAGCAACTGTAGTTACATGAGTAGTGTGCAGTTGATATTCTGTAAGACCTTACCCTGAGTTTTTGTAGTACTTCTATTGCTTGGTCTTAAGTCTGTCTTGTGTGCTGTTGAAGACTGAGATGGTTGGACTTGATCATTGATGCATATGTTTCATTAGACAGTCAACAGAGGTTTTGTTTAGTCAGCTGGTTATCTTCTTGATACTTCTATGGTACCATACTCACATTTAGAATGCTTTAAAAAAAAAAAAACATCTAAAAATAAACTAAAACATTTTATAATGTTGATTTTCTTTTGCTTGTAATTATTTTTATTTTTTTGTTTAAATTTAAATTAAGGCAAAGACAATTTATTTTCTTTCAATATGATTGCATGTAACAGCACTTCATAAGGTATTAATGGCCATAGTGTGTGCCATACAATTCTACGTTTGAAACCACTTAATGAGATATTCATAAAGCAAAATGTGTTTAAAATAGTGGTACTTTTATAATGTGAAAAGTTTATTTATTCAGCTAATTATAGAAAAACTTTACCTTCAAAACTGTCAAAGTGTTGGATGAATTGGTCATTCACTTCTCACTACATTTTGTATAATGTATTTTTGAAATCATTTAAAAAAAATTTTTTTTTACATATTAGAACTAGCATTCATCTTGAGACAATTCATTGATTTATAATCTGTAGTATTTTTTTTTAAGTAATTAAAAAAAAAAAAAAAAAAAAAGAAACAAACATTTATTCTTGTTCATAGGTAGAGATAAAAAATGTTTCTATTTTTTCCACTAGTGTCCATGAGTTGAGTGCGAAGGTTATGTTCAGTCACATTTTTTTATTTCAATTACATATTTTCTAGGTTTTTTTTTTTTTTTTTGTGTCCCAGTTTATTTTTCGCCTTGTGGAACAAGCTATTTTGGTTTAGCATGAGTATAGCATGCTATTCCATTGAAAATTATACTACACTTTTTCAAACAATTTACCAGTATCTTAAGCCAATAAACTATTTCTTCATTGAGGTCATTTTCCTGTTGTTCTTTTTAAAAGCACTGACTAAAAACCGATCTACATACGTATTGATTTAGAGGAGTTTCCTAAAGTGGGGTACGTGTACATCCAAGGGTACGCGTTGCACCTTATTAACTATGCTGATTTTTTAAAAAGATACCCATTTTTATTATGTTATGTTAATGAATTAAGTTGGAAAAAAAAAGGGGGGGGGGTACTCCAGCATTACAAAAATTATACAAGACGGACACATAGGGGTAATGTTTGGGAAACACTGATTTAGGGCGCGAGTTCAGCCTTACACTAAGTCTCGCCAAGACTGAAATCCTGACGCAAGACGCCTCAGTGTGATTAATATCGGAATTCATCAACTATTGCCACTAACTCCGCTAATTCAACAATTGTGTTCCTTAGAATGTTATAGACCTAACAGTGTGAACAGCGTTAGCTAATAAAATAGGTCTAATAATATTAAACTTGTCAAAGCGTAGTATACTGCTGCAGACCTGTCACGTCATCAGAAAATATCGCAGTGAAGTGGACTACGATTAATTTTTCCCTTTATGAAGCTCATTCCTGGCAGTGCCAGAGATTGAAATTTAATTAACTTCCATGATGATAATAATAAGGCTTGACTTCGAGACCGAAGGAGTGCAGTATTCCACGAGACTACGCGATCCCAGTTGCGACCTACTTATTTTGCCACATCCAGTGCAGACACAATCGTTTCCGCCGATGGTCGATTCTCTTCTCGCTCGTTGTCTTTTCGCTGCTGACATTTGTTCTCGACAGTGGATTTTCTTTTAGATGCCAAAGGCAATCTGTTTTGTGGATATGAAAGGTGGTCAGCGTAACAGAGGTGTCCCCGGAAACGCTTAAGGGGGTCGCGATCCACAGGTTGAGAACCCCTGCTTTAGAGATTTGCTGCTTTAGCTTAGCTAACAATAATCAATAAATCAACAAATGCATAGGGGCCTACAATGCATATCGAATAGATAATAGAACTAGATTAAACTAGTGTTCATTGTGTCAAAATCGTATCAATTTCAGCTATTTTTTGTGTGTAGTTAAACCAATGTAGTTAGGCCTAAACCAATGGGAAATAATCCAGATCCACAAATGAATGTGAATGCCCATCTCCTTAATGTTGTTGACCACTTGACCTACATAGGCAGCACAGTGTCCAACGATGCATCAACTGTTCAGAGAAATAGGCAACCGTCTGGTAAAGGCCAATGGTGATTTTGGTTGTGACTAAGAGAGTATGGCGGAATATGTCTCTTCACCTAGCAGCTATAAAGCAGTGGTTCTCACTATACTCTTTTATGGCTCTGGGACCTGGGTGCTCTATCGAAGGCATTGAAGGTTCCTCGAACGCTTCCATCAAAGGTGTTTCCGCCTCATGGTGGGCATACGCAGGCAAGACTACATTACAAATAACTGTTCTGCTGGAGTAAGGTGACCAGACATCCCAACTTAGGCGTGACAGTCCCGCTTTGAACTGTCACGCTTTTCTTAAAATGTCCGGGTGGGACATTTCATTAAAAAAAGTCGATCAATGTCACACTTTAAAAAATCTTTCGTATTCTTTTAACTAACAACTTTAAAAGCTACCCCCATTAGGCGGTTTCTTCTTGGTCCTTATTTCATTCACTGCTTAGCAAACTCATGTGTTAGAGAAATGGGCAGTGCCTTCAGTATTCCTTGGCTTGACTTTCCTTTCTGTTCAAGTCGATGACAAGGTGACGGATGTCAAAGTTCAGAGTTCACGTTTATAAAGAGGGCAAGTCTTCAACCACAGTGGAACACGAGGCTAGAAATGTCGATGACAGTTTTCTGTCGTACATGTGGATAAAACCAAACATTTGAATGCAGATTGTAATTTTCAATTAATATCTCCCAGTAAGCCTCCATTAAAGTAGCCTGCCTCTCCAACTTTTAAATATTGATATTAATTAAGTCGCAGCCACTAAAAGGTATTTATAATATATAATACAGTTTCCGCGCAGGGACAAAATGTCAGTGCCTTTGAAGTATTGGAGAATGGGTTCAGAAATACACGAAGAAAAAACATGAAAACTTGAAAAGGTTCCTCTTCAACAAACTTTTACGAAAATTATGTCCAGTAAGCGGTATTTCAGACTGAGAATCGGCCTATTCGATAGGTCAACGCTTTCATGTGGATCGCATAAAAAGGTGATAGGAATACACCTATTAAAGAAAAAACATAAGCCTGTTTTTACGCCCCATGATCGACATGTGTCCCGCTTTGGCTCTCCAAATATCTGGTCACCTTAACTGGAGGCTTGTGTGGACAGCTTGGGCTGATGGCTCAAGAACAGTTGGGGCCCACATTAGAACTTAGGAAGAACATTTGTTTGTTCATTTGAAACACTTTTAAGTCGCTTAACTCTGTTAAGAAGTTGTAAAAACATTGACACTATTATTTATATGCAGTCCTAACTGAATCAAACGTTATGGCATAATTACTTTTTTAAGAAAAAGGTACGATCTTTACATTGGAATGTCTTTACATTTAGATTACTCATTTTTTGTCACACACTAAATTTGTCTTATTGGCTGGAGAGGAGCCCATCAAATGTTCTTGAACCCGGAGTACTAGTGTGATATTTACTTGTGTAGCAGGCAGTGGTTAGGTCCTATAGTTCTCGCAGTACTGGTGTGATATTAACTTGTGTAGCAGGCAGTGGTAACTTATCTTATATAATACAGACGTTACTTCAAAAAAAGAAGATGATTACGTCCTACGCGTCATGCATTTAGTCATGCATATTAACCAATGACTTAAATTCTGCCAAGTCACTGGTTTTCCTGGCTAGCTCAGGCATCCCATTCCATGCTCTAATAGCACTAGGGAAGAAGGAGTATTTGTACAAATTTGTCCTAGCATATGGGACGAGGAATGTGCCTTTATTTTTGTGTCTTTCAGAGTATTTTATTAAATTTTGTTTTTGTATTTGAAGATTATGGTTCAGTGTTTTATGTATAATTGCTACTTTACTTTTGAGTCTTCTGTCCTGAAGGCTTTCTAAATTTAGTGATTTTACTAATGGTGTTACTCTAGTCAAATGTGAATATTCGTTTGTTATGAATCTCACTGCTCTATTTTGTGTTTGTTCCAGTTTCTTAATATTTTCTTGAGTTGAGGGGTCCCAAACGGAGGATGCATATTCTATTATTGGCCTAACCAAGGTTAAATAACATTTTAGTTTTATGATCTTATTTGATTTATAGAAATTTCTTTGAATAAACCCTAATGCTTTGTTGGATTTTTTTAATAGTTTCATCAATATGTGGATTCCATGACAGTTTTTCATTTATTATAACACCTAGGTATTTTGCGTTTTTAGTCTGTGTTACTGATTTGCCATGAATAAGATAAGTGGAATTAATTTGTTTTAGTTTTTTTTGTTACTCTTAACAACTGACATTTTTCTGGGTGGAAAGACATGCTCCAATTTGATTCCCATTTCTGTAATTCATCTAATTCTCTTTGTAAAATATCTGTGTCTTGTGTTGTTTTTATTGTTCTATATATTATGCAATCGTCTGCAAATAATCTGACTTTTGTTCCTGAAGTAATGCAATTTGGTAAATCATTTATGTAAATTAAAAATAGTAGTGGACCCAAGACTGTTCCTTGAGGTACACCTGAGTTTACTGTTATTGGTGTTGATTTAGAGCCATTTATTATTACAGTTTGTTCTCTCCCTATTAGAAAATCTTTAATCCACTGATGCAGTTTACCATTAATGTCAAAATATTTTAATTTTTTAAGCAAACTATGGTGGTGAACTTTGTCAAAAGCCTTAGAAAAATCTAGTAAGATAGCATCTATTTGTTCACTATTATCTAAACCTTTAGAAAAATCATCAATTAGTCCTATTAGTTGTGTTTCACATGATCTATATTTCCTAAAGCCATGTTGGTATGGGGTGAGGACATTATGTTTGTCCAAGTGGTTTATGATGTTGCTACATATTATGTGTTCTAGGATTTTACATGTGATGCTGGTAAGTGATACTGGTCTGTAGTTTCCTGGGTCAGATTTTTCTCTTTTTTTAAATAGGGGGGTGACATTAGCTTCTTTCCAGTCCTTTGGTACTCTGCCCTGGTTAAGCGATGCCTGAAAGAGTATTTTGAACACTGGGGCTAGCTCATTGCTTAGTTCTTAGAGTAATCTAGCTGGAATACCATCCGGTCCAGACGCTTTATTTGGTTTGGTGTTGGCTAATAGTTTTTGAATTCCATTTTCTTTTACTACTAAATCTTCTATGTTGTCTACTTGGTTTAAATTAAGAATTATGTCTTTGTCTCCTGGGGCTGAGAATGCTGATGCAAAGTATTTGTTTAGGATGTTTGCTTAAGTTTCATTATCATTATGTATTATGTTATGTTCATCTTTTAATGGCGCTATGCCTGTTGTTTCCATTTTCTTAGACTTAATGTATGACCATAGGTTTTCTATTGTTATCTTTAGATATTACATTGTTTATGTATTCACTCTGCAGCTGTCTGCTTACTTTTTGGGTTTGGTGTTTAATTTTTATATACTTTTTGTAAACTCTTTCTGCCTTGGTTTCTTTAAATTTTCTATATAGGTTTTCCTTCTGGTTACAAAGCTTCTTTAGTCTATTATTAAACCAGCATTTATTTATTTTGTTTGATGTGTATTTAGTTGGTATATGATTTTCTATAATGCTTTTAAGATGGTTTTTAATGAAATTCCAGAGGTCATCGACTGGTTGGTTAATGTCTTTTTCTAATAAGAATGTTTGTTGAAAGTTTAATGCAGCTTGGTGTACTTGTGTTAGGTTACATTTATTCCAGAGTAAGATTTTTCTTTTGGATTTTGTATTGGCTACTGCTTTTATCTGACTTTGTATTTTTATGATCTCATGGTCTGATAGACCAAGGATAATATCAAATCAACTACTAATCCAGGTCTGTTGGTTAAGAAGAGATCTAATGTGTTGTTTAATCTAGTTGGCTTTTTAATGATTTGATCTAAACTTAGGTTGTGTAAAGTTTCTATGAAAAGCTCATTTATGTCCTTAAGGTTTTGGTGTTTATCTATGGTTAGTGTTTACCAATTTACGTCGTATAGATCTACCGTCTCTGGCCATCACCGAAATTAAAATTTAACTTAACACTAATAGTCCAATATTTAAACTACATGCTATACATATTACTTCCTAATGTGTCTTAAAACGAATAGATATTGATTAAAAATATCGTTTTATCCCGTGTTTTTAAGAATGTGCGCTTATAATATTGTATCTAATTCAGTCACAAGAAGCACTGGCCCTTGATTTCCAACATCAATTCGGTCTAACACCAAGCCGTGTTTATGCCATCTCTCATTTAGCTCGAGCCTGTCTTTATAGTTCCTTAAGCTATGTCTAATTCAGTCTCTACTGTTTGTGCTTTCACCCAGACTGCTATCATATTGGATAAATTGTTATGCTCCAATCAAGAGTTATAACACACATGCGAGTTTATAAAAATATAAAAACTATAAAAAAATCCAACAAAGCGTTAGGGTTTATTAAAAGACATTTCTATAAATCAAATAAGAACATAAAACTAAAATGTTATTTAACCTTGGTTAGGCCAATAATAGAATATGCATCCACCGTTTGGGACCCCTCAACTCAAGAAAACATTAAGAAACTGGAACAAACACAAAATAGAGCAGTGAGATTCATAACAAACGAATATTCACATTTGACTAGAGTAACACCATTAGTAAAATCACTAAATTTAGAAAGCCTTCAGGACAGAAGACTCAAAAGTAAAGTAGCAATTATACAAAAAACATTGAACCATAATCTTCAAATACAAAAACAAAATTTAATAAAATACTCTGAAAGACACAAAAATAAAGGAACATTCCTCGTCCCATATGCTAAGACAAATTTGTACAAATACTCCTTCTTCCCTAGTGCTATTAGAGCATGGAATGGGTTGCCTGAGCTAGAAAGAAAAACCAGTGACTTGGCAAAATTTAAGTCATTGGTTAATATGCATGACTAAATGCATGACGCGTAGGGCGTAATCATCTTCTTTTTTGAAGTAACGTCTGTATTATATAAGATAAGAAGACATAACTGAAATTGGATTACTTGCCAAAATTTCGTACAACAAAGTAGCGCTGACAAAATGGTGTCTTTAAAATAGCGCCGAGGGAAAAAAAAAAAGCGCGGACTGTGACTTATATCAAATATGCCTTGATCTAAGAATCATATTTATCTGGAGGCAGCAGAAGATTTAATTCTGAGTTTTACTTCTCCCTCGGCCAGGAGTAACTCGTTAGCTTTAGGTGACAACCTTTTGTCCTACACGTTCAGCTTCTAAACGTTATCACCGACAGCACCTCGGGCAGGAGGAACTCGTTAGCTTTAGGTGACAACCTTTTGTCCTACACGTTCAGCTTCTAAACGTTATCACCGACAGCACCTCGGGCAGGAGTAACTCGTTAGCTTTAGGTGACAACCTTTTGTCCTACACGTTCAGCTTCTAAACGTTATCACCGACAGCACCTCGGGCAGGAGTAACTCGTTAGCTTTAGGTGACAACCTTTTGTCCTACACGTTCAGCTTCTAAACGTTATCACCGACAGCACCTCGGGCAGGAGTAACTCGTTAGCTTTAGGTGACAACCTTTTGTCCTACACGTTCAGCTTCTAAACGTTATCACCGACAGCACCTCGGGCAGGAGGAACTCGTTAGCTTTAGGTGACAACCTTTTGTCCTACACGTTCAGCTTCTAAACGTTATCACCGACAGCACCTCGGGCAGGAGTAACTCGTTAGCTTTAGGTGACAACCTTTTGTCCTACACGTTCAGCTTCTAAACGTTATCACCGACAGCACCTCGGGCAGGAGTAACTCGTTAGCTTTAGGTGACAACCTTTTGTCCTACACGTTCAGCTTCTAAACGTTATCACCGACAGCACCTCGGACAGGAGGAACTCGTTAGCTTTAGGTGACAACCTTTTGTCCTACACGTTCAGCTTCTAAACGTTATCACCGACAGCACCTCGGGCAGGAGGAACTCGTTAGCTTTAGGTGACAACCTTTTGTCCTACACGTTCAGCTTCTAAACGTTATCACCGACAGCACCTCGGGGCAGGAGGAACTCGTTAGCTTTAGGTGACAACCTTTTGTCCTACACGTTCAGCTTCTAAACGTTATCACCGACAGCACCTCGGGGCAGGAGGAACTCGTTAGCTTTAGGTGACAACCTTTTGTCCTACACGTTCAGCTTCTAAACGTTATCACCGACAGCACCTCGGAGGTGGGGAGGGGGGCTGGGGGCGCGAGACAGCGGGTAGATTGGTCTTGAGGCCATAATCTCCCAAATCTCCAAAAGCACTAGCTCAGATTTAACAATATCTGTTTCAGAACAGAAAAGAAAATAGACTCTAGAATCAACATGTTAGACGCATGCAGATCTAGGTATTTTAAAAGACAGAATCATTTATTTCCAAAACAAAATGCTGCACATATTAAAATGACTGGTTGTTGACTCGCAAGTCCTGGGTTCGATCCCCATACTAAACAATTTTTGTCAAGGACAAATGAAAAATAAATGTTAAATGTTTTCTTGGAGGTTCAGCGAGTGCCAATTTAAATTATTCTGACAGCGGATTCAAGCGGTGGTTGATTTTGAAACCAATACGGTGCAATGCCCACACGTTCATATCTTATGACCTCAAAACCATCCATTCGAATTACTTTTTTTTTTTAAGTACGATCTTTACATTGGAATGTCTTTACATTTAGATTACTAATTTTTTGTCACACACAAATTTTTTCTTATTGGCTGGAGTGGGCCCACCAAGATGTTCTTGAACCCGGGTCCACGGGTACCTTGCTAAACCACTGGTGGACAGTGAGCCTATATAAGCACTAATTAACATTCGACAGCTGCGCTGGGTCGGACACTTAGGCTATCACATATGGGAAACGACATAGGTGACCCCGTAAGCGCTATAAAGATCAACGCAGGCGCCATTTCGCCTTCACTGGCATATAGAAGACGGAAAGAAAACTTTAAAAGACCGCGCGCGAACTACGGGATTGTCTGCATGAAATGCGGGAAAATATGTAGGTCGCAACTGGGTTTGTCTAGTCATGCGAAACACTGCACTCATCCTTATTGGGAATCGAAGACATTGCCATCATAAACCAGAAGATATTTATTCGAATTTGGTGGATAACAAGCAATGGCAATACATGTTCACACTTATGCCGATGCCTGCTGGACGGAGAACATCAGGAGGACATGTCCTTTTTATGCTTGAAACTAATAAAACAAAATAACATATCTAGATCTTTTAATTAGACGGCCTAGCTATATGGATAGATATAGTACAATTCTATGTATTTCTAGAGCTAGTGTCTACATTTAGACTACAGACCTTCTCTAGATCTACCACCTATCACATAACGAGATCGATATATAATAATAATAATATAGCCTAACCGTACACACAAAAATTGCGAAACAATTAAAATTTGATTCAAGGGAGATCATTCATTATTTTCATTCAGGAAATGTGAATGTGAAAGTCAAATCTAGACTTACCTTAGTCAAGAACTAGATCTAAAGATGACTGACTAGATTTTTTTGTTGTTGATTATGCATCTAGACTAGATTATATTTAGATCTATCTAGTCTAGATCTAGAGTCTTTGTAGATTAGTATCATTAGTAATTATCATATGTGAAATGGTTGTTCAAAAAGCTCGTCATTTAATAATTAGAAATATTCAAAAGATTTCTTGGTAGGTTGGTGTAGTTACTATTAGTATTACTTACTAAGTTAGTCTTAGTGTTACAGTAGACTCTAGTCTAGAATCACAAACAATGTAGTAGAGTCTGAGTGTAGTCAGTGTAGAAGAGTGACTGTAGAGTTGTAGAGTAGATTTACATTAACTATTAAATATCAATTAATTTAAGTTGAGATATTAGTACTATCATCCGATGGCTATGGCCTCCTTCACCTTTAGTCGTGAAGCGACTATGGATCATCTCACGGAAATGTAATGAATGCCTCCAGGCAGGAGCATTACTATTAGTCAGGCGGAACTGTTATAACTAACAGGAGATCTATGTTACTATTACCATATTCAATTGCTATTTTACGATACTAATGTCTAATGTAGTATTATAGACTTAGATTCTATTCTAGAGATCTAGTATTTTATAAATATAGTTGTTTACATAGTATGAACTATGATAGTTGTCTAGAGTTGGAGACTAGTGCCTGTCAGCAGGGTTTGTTCTGGGTAACTGGAGGCAGTGCTGAAACAAAAATTTAAAAGCGCAATATAAAAATTTTGCAATTTTTTAAAACTTATTTAATTATTTATGTGGCCAGGGTTCTGAAGGCTTCTTAAACATATTATTATTAAGATGTCATAAACCTTCAAGAAACCAGATTCGAAATAAAAGTTTCGACATTTTTATCAAAAGGAAGCAACAATAGTCTTCTAGCATATTATTTGTAGTCTTAACGATCTCAGTTTTGCAGATGATATATAGACAAGATTGGAGAACATTCAGACTAGGTACAAGATCTTACTTCAAAACTGGATACTGCAGCTAGAGCAGTTGGCATGGAAACCAGTGCTGAAAAGAGCAAAATACTAGTTTGTGTTGGAGATAGTACGAGATGTTGCATACAGTTGAATGGCAAAGCATAAATAAAGCTTCCCAGTAAAATAAAAACTGTATGTCAGCTAACTCTATACATTTTTAAAATGTTACTTAATTCTATGTTGTCCTGGAAGTAGTCTGTTTACGTCAACTTATATTTCATTCTGTCTCTCAAACCCGTTCTTGTTTTACTAGTCACGTCATTGTACCTAGTCACTTAGTCAAAACTGCCCCTATTTCCGAAACAAATAATTGATCCCTAATTGTACCATAACAGTGGACAACCTGAAAAAATAGACTGGCCTCTGTGAAGAAACGAAAGATGAGCTGATTTTGTCGTATAAAAGACATGACCCACTATTAGAAATTCTTCAAAGTACAGTGGAGGGAGCACAAAGAAAGGGTCGTCTAAAGAAAAGCTGGCTGAATAACATAAAAGAATGTATATCCTGCTAAGGACTCTGCTGACCGGGAAAAATAGGGGAACCTGACATTAGTTGGGGAAAAGTAAGGGCTGTTAGTCATTGTGGTGGCCATATGACACCTTTATTCATGATGGTCCACAGAAACAGTTGAGCATTACATCATATGCCCTATAAATCACAAAGTCTGAAAGGGAACTTTTATTTACACAAATTATCTAAATATAATTGAATAAAAATATTTAGTGCATTTATATGCTTTGATTTAAAAAAACAAACAACAAAGCATTATTCAACAAAGATCATACAAATTTTAAAAAAATTATAATTAAATATAATAAATAGCTATAAATTGAATGTCTTAACTGTTTAGGATTATAGAAGCCTTTTCACTCACAAAATATTTTCTTTAATCATCTGAAATTTCTTCCTGTGTCTTAGTGTCAGCAAAAGACACCATAATTATGATGGAGAAGCTGTCGCTAAGTCTAATTTGGCCATGATTGCCCAAGAAGATAAAAATCACACCTACATTCAGGCATATAGCAGCTATGGTTTCAGACTTGTATCTGGGTTTAGTATTCTTGGATCTTGTGCCATATTTCCTCGTGCCATTCTACATTGGAATGTAAGTATTCTGAAAATCGTAATTTAATTTTCCCTGTTTAGATATATGAAGATTAAGCAGAAGGGTGATGTAAACAAAATAGCATGCATTAGTATTTACAAGGTGTATTGAGTTCTTTGACTAAGAATGTGAAAACATAGTTTATTTAGTTTACTTAGCTCGAATGGCTTCCAGAAAAAGTATTGTAATGTCCCATATTCGATGTGAAATTTTACTTGTCTATAATGTCCATAATCCAAGCAAGTTTGACAGCAATTTCTTTTTTTTATGACAATTAACAATTTGTGAATATGACAACTGACTTTTTGTTTGAAACAGGTTAAATCAGCTGACAAAATCACTCCAGAATCTCTATCATTGTTTACATTGTTGGAACCAAAATTAGGTTTGTATAAATTGTATATTTTTAATTACACCAAGGGCATGAAACAACCTATATGATAAACATTTTTGTGTGGCCTAACATTAATATTGTTCTGTAACACTTTAGAAAATCACCAAGAAGCAAAAAGTTCATACACAGCTATCAATGTCTAATCCACATACTCTATATCTCCTTTTATTATTACAAGGCTTATATCAACTCTGGTCTGGTAAAAAATGTGGACACATTATTTCTCCCACACCTATTCTCAGATCAAGCTGAAACTTTGCTCAATTTTTTATTGACATAGACAAGACATGAATCAATTAAACGAAAAGTAACCTATTAAACAATTAATTACTGGTGATTCATTATTTTGTTTACTAGCAGCAAGGATAACTAATACTTCAGGATTCACAGATATGGCTAAATTTGTTGTGTTTATTCCTCCCTCACACATTCTCCAATCAAGCTAAGACTTTAAACAATTATTTATTGTTCCTAACAAAACATGAATCAATAAACAAAAATACTCAATTAGTCAACTAATTATTAATTTTTTTTTTGATATCAAATAAGGGAAATAACTTATACATTATTGGTACATATAGTTTTCAGGACAAAGCTTTTCCTCTTGAGATAAGCTTTGTTTGTTTAGATTTTTTAGATTTTGCTTGTTTTTTTTTTTATGCCACCCGCTGCTCCACACATCACATTCCATATTTTGTTGCCATCTTTTTTATTAGCTCTTTCTCTCCATAATTATTTTCCTCATTTTCCAATAGCATTATTCATTTTGCTCATTTGCATTTCACTATCCTGTTTTGATTAAGCTTCAATAACGTTTGTTTTTGATATCAGAAAATGTTTTATTTGGTATTGAATTATAGGGAAAATAATTATCTTTTTACACAACACAAATTAAATTTTATGAACCCAAAAATCAATTTAGTTTAATGGTGTTAAATCAACCTTGGCATCATCAATTAGGAGAGAAAGAGTTAAAACATTGTTATGTAATTTAGTACATAAGTCTGTACCTAGAGATGAGAGAGAACATATCTGTGAGGTGTTAAAACTGTATGGGACTACACCAAACAGCATAATTCCTTAGCAAGGTACTACAGGAGGTCTAGGACTCCCTGCCTTGTCACTAATAGGAGTTATTCTTAAGTATCTGGATTCAATCTACTTTTTTTTCTTGCAGTTTTTGTATTTATATTATTATCTCCCTTGGTAACAGTAATGTTCCACCTGATTTACGCTACTAGTGTGTTTATACTTGATAAGGAGGCTTCGATCTTTGTTATTGTTTTCACCAATCTTTTGGCACCTGAGGACACTAGTCAAGTTTCTTTGTGGTATCCCTGATTGTTTGCCCATTATTGAAATTTGGTTTTTGAACTAAACATATTGTTACGATCTTCTCTATCAGGCCTTCTGCAAACACTGCCCAACAACACAACACGTCTAAAACATCAACGTCACAAGAAGAGCTTCAATAAACAATGTGGCGTTTTAATTAAAATTACATCGACAATTGGCTACACTAACTTCAAATGCTTTCTTGCACTTAACAGAACTGCCTAACCAACACTACAAGTCTCTCTAGCTCATACAGCCACATTTTCGAGGACTCAAAGGTACATCACAGTCCTTCTGCTTTTCTATCCTGGACTCAACTGTCCTTTTTTACACATTGTCGCTAGTCTGTGAAAGCTCTCGATCACATGACCACAACATGGGTCATACTTGTGTGAACTAGCAGTACTGTCCTTTGTCTATTGACAGCCGTTGACCTGTGTGATTGGCCTGAGTCGTGTGTATCAGTAGTCCGCACACACATTATAACCCTTTCAGTCCGCCACTTTCTTCTTCTTCTTCTTCTTCTTCGTTCTCATTGATTATGTTGGAGTGTTCAGATGAGTAGACCAATACATGAGATGAAATGCGCAGTGGTTTCCAGATCAGGGAGCTCTCCATATAGTTTCTTTTCTATTGGGGTGATTTGGGGCCAATGTCTTATACGAGCCTCTTGGTATAGAGAGCAGTTTTGGAGGACGTGGTCTGTATTCTCTGGTGATTCTCCACATGGGCAGATTTCACTGGTTCCAATTTTGAGTTTCCGGTACATGTGTTGTCGCATTCTGTTGTGTCCGGTCCTGAGTCGAAAGATTAGACGTTGGTCTTGTCGGGATAGCTTATAGTAAGCGTCATCTTTCTTGTGATTTGGATGAGAGCTCGTCCATTTCTCATTTATTTTATTTACTATTAATTCCTTCAATTCTTCTGGATAGAGTGCAGAGTTTATTAGTGTGTTAATTCTCCCACTCTTGGCGAGTGAGTCAGCCTTCTCATTTCCTTCTAGTTCTATATGAGCTGGGATCCTTTGAATTACAGTTTTTTTGCTATTGTTGTTGAGCTTTGTAAGTGCTGTTTTGAGGTTATTAATATATGAGGAATCAGAGTTTTGCAGGCTTTGGAGGGTTGTTTTTGCATCGGTTAGTAAGACAATCTGACTGTGTGGGGAACTTGGATGATTTGCTAGGATGGTAGCAGCTAGTGCTAGTGCTTCCCTTTCTGCTCTTTGACTGTCAGAGAGCTCTCCAGTTGCAATGGATTTTTCTAGTTTTCCTCCATCTGGCCATTTTAATTCTTCATATAAATCATTCACTGCCACTTCCCTCATCTTGACCCATGATTGATCATCCCTTGGGCCACTTACACTTTACTTACATTATCATAGGGCGAAACATTATTATTCTTGATAGAGGCAATCTAAATCAAGGAACACCAACCAGATAACCAATTAGTAATTAATAGGATCACTCACTATCCAAAACATAGCAATCCTTGATGAAAATTATACATATTGCCACAACTCTATCTGGCTCTCTGCTAATACTGGATGACATTTCACAACTAACACAAGAGCTTGTCAACTCTTCTCAGATTGTGTGTTACTTTATTAATTGTGTGTAATAGCAGCCTAATACTGCACAAGTAATAGCACGAAATACTTACAAAGCAATCAATTCACTGTAGAGAACCATACCGCTTTACTGAACTGTGATCAACTGTACCTGAACATCTTGACTCTGCTTCTCTTTCTGTTTATTTATGGTCCCAGATGATCCTCTACAAAATAATAGAAATACCACGGGCCTGTCTTCAGTCCTTCCTAGATGATCAAATGACCTTATCATGGGTGATTTGCATGCCAAGTTCTTACACAAGTTCGTTCTTGAATAGCCGCTTCTGATCATGCTTGGTTGCTTGCAGTACGCTTGTGTTACATGTGTTGGTTGTGCAAATGGCTACCCAGATGATTTATAACAATATGTAGTTTTATTTATTTGTTTCCCTTTGCATGCCAAGTTTGTTCTTGAATAGCCGCTTCTGATTATGCTTGGTTGCTTGCAGTATGCTGGCTTGTGTTACATGTGTTGGTTGCACATATGGCTACCCAGATGATTTATAACAATATGTAGTTTTATTTATTTGTTTCCCTTACAATCCCTTTCTATTAATTTAATAAACCATTTGTTTACTTATATTTTAAAATCAACGCCTGTTATAAAATCATATTTCTTGTGAACTTATTGTTAGTCAGCAATGTGCCTGTTATTTTTGTAGGATGTGTGATTTATTAATATTTAGACAGATAACATACCATTAAATGTCAGCACATCACATCAAAAGTACCAATGATCATGCAGATTAAAGAGTATCTAGACGTTCCATCATAACATCTTTTTTTTTTAACTCATGATAATTATACCCACAATGTATGTGAAGTAATGTGTATTTGTTTTTGATAAAATTGGTGAAAATGCACTTGAGACTAATTATACTCACATAATGTAAAAGAATAAGTAGGTTAATTAATGATTTTATGTTGCTCTATCTGCAGTAGTAATTTTCTGCATTAAAAAAAATATGCTTTCCAACATTAGATATTCTGGTTATTGGCAAGGGTGATTGGAATGCTTCAGTAGATTACAACGCAATCAAGTTTCTAAGAACTCACAAATTGAATTTTGAAATTCTTCCTACAGTAAGTTATTCTTTGTTTTTTATTTTTATTTATTTTTATTTTTATGTTCATGAAAGTACCATGATCTCAGAGCGTCTTGCTATATTTGTTTATATCATTGCAAAGTTTTGAATAAAAACTTTTTTTTCTATTTGATCTTTTTATTTATTTATTTTTTTTAATTTTTTTTTTTTTCTGGAAACGTTTCTACTCGACAAAGAACTAAAAGAAAGAATTTTATTAAATTGGTGTATATCTTGTTTAATGAACTGTCACAAAGCTTCCACTGCTCCAGTAATATTTTTAAATGGGTGTATATATATTTTTAACAAATTGTCACCTTGGTTTTTAAAAGTTTGTTAAGAAATATACAAGCACTTTGCTAATTTTTTATTGGGCAATTTTATTTTCGGTATGAATTTTCAAAATATATAAAACTCGTTCACAATGTTAACTTCAACATATGAAAAGAATATAAAGTAAAATTTTTAAAATGTTTACAGTACATTGTATTTCTAATGGAAAGAACCTCTCTGTGGCATTATCTCATGAGATAATCTTTTCCTTTTGCAACTTCTCTTGTGGCTAAAGAATCCAATCCTTGATACACAATTGCAGTCACAGGTTTGGCATCTGTAATCACCACATGCAGCATTGTCACCCTTCTTTCTACTTCTGGTGCGTATACCCTTCCTTTATGCTTGCTCTTGATCTGTCCAGTTCCTTTCTCCCAACAGTTGATGTTGATTTTGAAGCGCTTCATGTCACGTTTGCAGACATCAGTATACCTTAAAAGTGGGAGACCTTTGGCTCACCAACCTTCTATAAGATCACCATACAGAATGTCTTGTGGAAGTCGAGCTTGTGTCATTCTGTGAACGTGACCATGCCAGCCAAGGTGTCTACTATTGATACTCATGCGGGTGTCCAGGCACCATGCTCATGGGAAAGGAATAACCACTGAAAAAAATGTACACATTATTGCTTGGTTGAATTTTTACATGTAAGATTGTAAATGATTGGCCAATTGATGGGAATGAACATCTGAGAACACAAGATATAGTAGATATCATATCTGTTGTTAAGCTTTGCTTGCCTTGAATAATGTAAGCTTTAGAGTAAACAAATGTATCACTATAAACAATTTTTATTAATTTTCAATTATTGAATGGTTAAGCGCTTGGCTTCTGAACCTGATGTCCTAAGTTCGAATCTTGGTGAAGACTGGGATTTTGAATTTCGTGATTTTTAGGGTGCCCCTGAGTCCACCCAACTCTAATGGGTACCTGACTTGTTGGGGAAAGTAAAGGCGGTTGGTCATTATACTGGCCACCTGAAACCTTGCTTGTAACCATCGGCCAAAGAAACAGATTACCTTAACATCATCTGCCCTATAGATCACAAGGTCTGAAAGGGGAACTTTTTTTTTTTACTTAATGATTGAGGGAATATAGATGCTTTTCACATCCAGCCACCTATGACAGCACTAATGATTCCAAAAAAAAAAAAGCAGCTAGGAAATTTTAATTCATACACCTTTAAGCTAAGAAAAATTCATATTTCTACTATTGACAATTGTATAAACATAAACAAATTCCTTTTTATTTTTACTGAGAAACTTAAGTGCTGAATTTACATTGCACTCTAATATTCTAATTCATTTCATAACTTTCAATAATTCATGAACATCCCTTTCATTCACATGATGTTTTAAAATCTTTCATGATGTTTTAATGTTATTTTTTGAAAAGGAACAAGCATGCTCAACATTTAACTTTCTGAATGCTGAGAGGCGAGTTGTGGCAGCTGCTTTGATCCCACCCAAAGTGTTGACAAGTCCTATGGATGAAGCTCACCAGAAACTTATGCTGGATCTAGCGGAACTAGACCAGATCCAAAGTATTGAGGATCTTCATGATGCGGAAATGGCAGAGGTTGTCAAACAAATTAACTCTGGTGAATTTGCCATAAAAAGAGCAAAACTGGATGAGGTAAAATCAAAGCTCAGAGAGCAAAATGAATTGAATGAGGACACTAAAGAGGATAGGTAATAGATATTCATTGATCATTTTACTTGTATATTCAAATATCTTTGTGTTTAAAAATGTGTAATACAATACAATGAAACTCACTTAGATGCCTACATTGTGTTAGCTGGGGCTTTTATCTAGAGCAGACCCTATTGTCTCATCAGTAACATCCAATCCAGTATCATATAGTGTCAAGAAGATGAAGACATAGTTTGTTTGTTTTTTTGTATTACAAACTGCAATATCTTTTTTTTTTTTTAAATTAAATCTTCTTCTGTAATATCTTTGCAAACTGAGCCAAAGGAAAAATAGTGTGCTGTTTTCTTTAGTTGTTCAGCACTGTCATATAGAGTGTTTGTGAACTTAGCCCTTTGTCCTTTATGAAATTCTGTTTGCATTTGTACACATTGGATTTGAAAGTTATTGTGCATTTTGTAGTTCAGCGTTTGCCTTTAAAGGTAGTGCACTATGTCACGGGGTCTCCCGACTTGTTCTCTCTAATGCCAGATGAAACACATCATGACATGTGCGCCCCCCCCCCCGCGCCCCCCCCCCCCCCCCCCCCCTGACTCAACACACTTCAAGGCAAAAATATTCTGTCATCTTTATGAAGTCATTGACAGAATTGAGTTGACATTGTATGTTAATCTGATGCATATTATAAATAAAAGATATACATCTTTATGCTGTCAAGCAATGAAAGAATTGAGTTGATATCGTTTGTTATTCTGATGATTATTATAAATGATATACATTACATACTTGAGATGTTTGACTTAAATTTTCATTTTTACTTTGTGATAATATTAATTGTACACAGGTAATAAAATACAAAGAAATGGTTATTTTAGCCTTGATTTCAAACGTTTGTTTTTTTTCTGTTGAAGCGAAATTGTGAAATGAATTTTTGACGTTCTCCTAGTGAATAAATTGTTATACCTTAACATCATCAATTGCTGAAATGATTTATACAGTTTTCTCCCTTAGATATTTCCTTAGTTTTATTAACCTAATTATTTTCTTTTATGAATGAACATGTGTAACTTACATGATAAGATTGATAAGATACATTGGCTTAGCTAGGGTGGGTCCAAATTTGAAAGTTCCCCGGGGCCCCCAAATGAATGTCCTAAAAAATATTTTACATTAAATATTATGCCACTGCCATGTAATCTTACTAGACAACATTGATCCAGATGATGTTATAGATGCCTATGCTGCACAGAAAGCATGACGTGGGGCAAAAGGACTTGAGATTTGTTACTTGTGCATTATCTTGCCAATAAACAAGGGTATTATTCATTTAAAGAGTTTTAATGAGTATTTTTTTGTTAATTTTAATTATATAACTGCACCAATTGGAATTTCGATGTATATATTAAGTACATTATCTCATGTTATGACGTCGAATGTCAAAATGCAGAGGCCCCTAAAAAGGTCAAGCCCCCCAGGCTCCCAACTTTTGATACACCAATGATAGCTGGCATGAATAAAGATGGGAGGAGGGCAATCTACACTGATTCAAATTTTCTTATAATTTTTTTTACTCCTAAGAATTTTCTGAGCAATAATTGTTTTAGAAAAGGTAATCATTATATCCATGGACAGTCACCAGGAATCTTGAGATGATTTGATTTATCCCATGATGTACATCATAGATAGCCTTCAATACCAGGAACCTATTGTTATGACTTCTAGGCTTGAATTAATCTCCGAATGAAAAGTAATATTATTAGTTACAATAAAATGTATTGGGTTCAATCAATATTTGCTTTAGAGAGCCATCAATTATTAAACATAGGGTAATGGTAATACCTCACTAAGAAAAAAAAAACTGCATTTGATATGAACCCAGGGCAATCATTTTATTGACAGTCAACCTTAGAAACATGAGATGTACCGGTACATCTTCTGCACCATTTGAATTGAATAATAATTTGAATTTTAAAAGCAAGAGCTAACCAAAAAAAAAATTATTCTATTAGCAATTGATTTTTTTTGTTTATTGTCACTAGTGTTGAATGTAATCCTTTAGTTAGTGGGCTTATGAGGCAATTAAATCATTTTGCTCCTTCCAGCTTCCAGAAATACTTTCTGGATTTAGAAAAATATAAAAAATAGTCATTGTAAGCTGGAACTCTTCCATGTGTTATGAAACTAAGAGTAATGTACCTTTGTCAAGTTACCTTAGGCCCTGTTTGTAAACTATAGCAAACTTTTTCTTTAGTTCTAAGCTTATACTTATATCGATTCACTCTGTTTGTTTGTCTGTCTGGTACAACATTTTGTACACGTTATTTCTCCCACTTCCCATTCTCCGATCAAGTTGAAACTTTGTACAATTATTAATTGTTGATGACGACGCATGAATCGATAAAAAAATTAATCAGTCGTAATTTATTAATTTTGTTTTATATGAAAAATATACCAAGCTAAAAGGAGATAAGCCTTGCAATAATGAGAGATATTGTATCAATTGAGTGTTGCTCTCCCCCCAAAGCGCAAATGGGACCCCCTCTGATACCCTCGTAAAATTTGCAGTTATAAATTTAAAAAAAACTGACAATTTCGCTTTTTAATGTGGCTGTTTGATCGAATTTTAAATGTCAAGAATTTTTCTCTGTGACCAAATTATACTATCAGGTAGGAGGTGAGACTCAAATCTCTTCACCTTTAGACCAGTATTTAAGGGCAACATTGCCATACTAAAGAGCATGCCCTTGTGACTTCAAGGATGACCCAAGCCATTACTAGACTGCTGGAGCAAAGCAGAGTAATCAGAAACATTATTTTACTATAGCCCAGTTTCTACCTGTTATATCATTACTCTAGTACCATGTCTTCTAATCACTGAGAATTTTATGCTTATTTCAATTGATAATTTTTATTATCATAACTTAAAAAAAAAAGAATAAAAATACTTAAAAAAAAAAAAAAAGAATAAAAATACTTAAAAAAAAAAAAAAAGAATAAAAATACTTAAAAAAAAAAAAAGAATAAAAATACTTTAAAAAAAAAAAAAGAATAAAAAGAAAATACCTTCTTTATACAACTTATAGAGCAACTGTTTTATTATTAATAACTAATGAATGTTCATCATTATCATCTGTCCCTTGACTTTCGTCGTAGGGGTGCTGTGACGGTTCGCGTAAGCTAGGCCCTCCACTTTACCCGGTCACCAGCTGTTGTTAGGATACCAAGAGAGAGGCCGGTCCATTTTTTTTATGTTATCCAGCCAGCTTTTCTCTGGACGACCCTTTCTTTGTGCTCCCTCCACTGTACCTTGAAGAAAAACTTTTGATAGTGAATCTTGCCTTACAATATGACCAAAGCAGCTCAGTTTTCATCTTTTCACAGTACCGGTATTACGAAGTATTACTTATTACCAGCCAGAGTGTTTACTTATTACTTGTAAAAATACAGACTCATTTGTATTCTTTTCCTGGTATCTGATACCCAGCATTTTTCTGTAGCAAGAGGCTAGAATTCTTCTTTCAATTTCAGCGTTCAGTGTTCAACTTTCACAACCGTATTGGAGTGCAGAGACTACTAGTGAAGAATACAGTTTTAATTTTACTGAGAAGCTCATTTTACTCTTCCAGATTTTCCACAGTTTGGTCTTGGGATGTTACATTAAAAAAAAAAAACGCTAACTAGTTGCCCCTTTGTTTTTAAAAAAATAAGTTTCAAGCTATTATCGTGAAAGTCTAATGCTTATTCCATATTGAAATTCATCTGTGCTATAAATAGAAGAGCATAGAACATTTGATTTCTGCAGTGCTAAAGGTGCAAAAATCTTATCCTATTGTGTCGTCATATACCTTTTTAAAAATCATTGCTTTTCATTACAGTGCTTTTTTTTTTTTTTTTTTTTTTTTTTGTAAAAAAAAAATAGCTGCTGTACTCAGTGATGGATTGCCTAACATTTAAATACTAGTAAATTAAGCGTCGAAATACAAGAAAAGTAATACTTGTTTCCCCACATTGAAAAAGGTGCTGTTACGCCGTACCGGTGCGAACCGTCACAAAATAAAAACACCGCTTATCAACACGTCCTTCGTTTTGTACACCGGAAACAACAAATTGCTACATATTTGTAGTTTTTTTCCGCCATGTATGAAAACCTCCAATTTATAAACAGACTAAAACAATGCCGCTATAGGAATTGCAAGTTGGCATCTTTTGTATCACAATGGGAAAATCTTCAGTTTAAAATAAGTGTACCGGTACGGATATTTTATATCTGCTTGTGTAACACCATCGCATTTTTCAATCGAATAGAATTTGAAGTAACTTGAGATAGGCTTAACTCAGGATGGTAACATAGCAGGAAGGACTACCACTCTTGTGTCTAAAAATTAGGTTATGTCCCATAACTCCCACCCATACAAGAAACTTGAGACACTGATACACAATATATTGGAGTTACCCGTGGATATTATTTCTTATTGCTTATCACAGCACGTGTATAACGACAGTTAAAATTATGGAGGCTAAACCAGTAATAAACGATCTACGGCCCGCGGGTCATTTCTGGTACGAAACGCGATGCTATCCGGTCTCTCGAAACGTGTAGGCCTACACATAGACTGACGGGGCATAATGTATCCCCAGAGATTTTGGAGAGTTAGATTCCTTTTTGTCTTGATACGGCCCGGGCACTCTTGTCGGAAGTTGATACCCCCCCCCCCCCGGCCAGAAATATCTAGTGCACCACTGGGCTAAACAAATTTGTTAAGCTAGGCGATAAAGTGGTTATAAAATACAATCAAGACAAAAATGCAAAGAAAATAGGGGGTCCCCCCCCCCCCCGGTACATTTTTGTTGTTGTTGTCGCGCACCAATATGTTCTGAATGAAAACATCGAATTTATGCTTTCCCAATAGTTTAATAACATTTTCAACAAGCTTTAACGATTTTCCAATCGTGAAACGTTGATTGCTATCTCACTGAATCATGGCTGAATGTTAGAACGAATCTAGCGTACCATTTAGCCTACTCATTAAGGATCTACAATGCAAACATCTACAATGCAAATATAGATCTATCCAGGAGTTTAAAAAAAAAATATAGGCCTAGCACTGCGTTTGTGAGTAGACCATGGGCGTAGCCTGGATTTTTTTTCGGGGGGTTCTCCCCCCCCCCTTCCGCCGCCAAGCTCTATTTCTGGTATTGAAAGCCAACAAAATGCATTTTCCTGCATTACTATAACTGACTTCTAAAATCTGTCTTAGTCATCTTTGTTGAGACACATTTAGTGTTTTTCAATTTTGGCAGATGACTATTTACTGCAATTTATTAATGGAGCCCCGCCACTGGTAGAAATGTGTAACCTATCTTGAATACGCTCTTGGAATTAAGTGACTGTAGTTTGCTTTAGATTTTATATCGAAAAGGAAAGGTTTATCGTCAAAATCATCTGTTTGGGTTTTCAACTTAAAAATCTCTGGAGTTTTTGTTTTTTAAAATTCAAAATCCCATTTAGCTACGGTAATAACTGTAGTTTGCTTTAGAATAATATATATTGAAGATAGAGGTTTTCCACCCCAAAACACTCTGTAGGGGAATTTTAAACTTAAAACCATCTGGAGGGGTTTTAAACTTTAAAAAAAGCCATCTGTATGAGAGGGGTTTAAACCTAAAAACCCCAATAGGATTGGCTACGCTCAAATAATTTTGGTGTGTACTTTGTTTTTTTTATAATGAAGAGGTATTTTTTTAGCATCAAACCCCTCTGAAGGGGGGTTTAAACTCAAAACCCCTTTTGGCAACGCTCGTAGCATTTTGAGTGCGTATTTTGCTTTTTTTCTTACACTGAAGAGGTATTTTGTAGCTTCAAACCCCGCTGGCGGGGAGTTTAAACTCAAAACTCATAACATTTTGAGTGTATAATTTGCTTTGTTTTTATTATTAAAGATGTATTTTTTACCTTCAAACTCCGCTGAAGAGGAGGTTTAAACTCAAAACTGAGTCAAAACCCATTTAGCTACGCTCATAACATTTTGAGTGCGTAATTAGCTTTTTTATATTGAAGAGGTATTTTTTTTTAGCTTCAAACCTTACTGAAGAGGGGGGGGGGGGGTAAACTGAAAACCCCTTTGGCTACTCTTATAGAATTTTGAGAGTGTAATTTGCTTTTTTTTTATATTGAAGAGGGGGTTTATCGTAAATTTTGGAGGGGGTTTTAAAATCAAAATCTTCCTTAACTGTGCTCTTGGAATTTGGGGATTGTCGTTTGCCTTTTTGTTTTGTTTTGTTTTATAGAAGAGGGGGATTTAACTGTAAAAAACCCTGGTAGGGGGTTTTAAACTCGAACCTCCCCCACCCGATAGGGGGTTTTAAACTCGACCCCCCTCCCGGGTAGGGGGGTTTAAATTCAAAACCCCTTGGTTGAGCTGGGACAAGTGATGGTTTAGTATTAAAATCTCAACTAAAATAAACAAAATCAAAGCAAAGAATCAGTCACTAAATTCCGATCCCCCCTGCGGGGGGGGGGGTTTCATGGGCTACGCCCATGGAGTAGACTATGTGCTATTTTTTAGCGTTTGACTATTTCCGTGTACTCATATTGTACTGCTCTCATCTTAGTCCAAGACAGGAATGGATAGAGACGGTCGACAGGTCGTGCCCCTGCCCCCAACGGTCCAGAACTTACACCGATTTTGGAACGTGTTCAAATGACCATCATGTGAACTGTCACGGAAACGCAGCAATTCTGTCGGAGAATCTCACAGGGCGGGGATTAGACCCACTTTGTTGCCAGGCTATCCTGTCATGCATGTAGTTAATGCATGACTTGTCAGATAGAATACGATAATAGAATTGTATAGACAGTATAGACATTGAGTGTAAGAAATGCTAACAGCATGCGTTATGTCAACTTTAAATGGAACAGAAAGTGAAAGACCAGGGTGTGTATGCTGGTGTTGTTATGTTAAGGATTTCACTTAAGAGAGCTATTTAGTACGGAAGGTTTGAACATTATTTATTATTTTAAATGTTCAGAAAACTACAGAAATGATAATTTATTTTAGGAAACATGAAGGCCATCTTGCAGAATTTCAACAACCAAAACAATAGATCAAGTGCAAGAATATAATTACCCTAGTACAACCATCAACAACAGACTGAAATTGAGTTAATACTGTTAAAACCTGTACACCAAAATTCACCAACGACTCTTCTATCTTAGAAAGCTAAGAAAATTTTAAAATAATTATTTTAAAATAATTAAAATCGGCAAAACAATAATTAAATTTTTCTACACAGCTTGTATGGTAATACTTCACTGGCATTTAGACATAGACTTATTAAAAATGTATCGTATATCACTCGTATACCGTCTCTCGAAGAACTTTTTCACGATAGTCTAATTCAAAAAGCGCTGGTTGTGAGTGTGTATGTGTTTCGTGTGTGAATGTTGTTCGTATTTGCATTTATTCTGTTATTGTTACAGTAGCTAAGCTGGGGTGGTCAATATTAGTCAAACTGAATTTCCATTAGTTTGGACCAATAATCTCATCTTATCTTATTAAAATTATTTCTTGCAAATATCTATTTTGTATCAACGAGAAAATTGTTTACCGAGAGCCAACTACTTTTTTTGTTTGTTTTGTTAGACTAAATACACTATCTTCTAAACCACTGTGGTGGAAATAATAGAACGAGATCTATGCCATACCTTGTGAAATTAGGGTCAATTGTTGACAGGTCTGGTGATAGCCAAGCTGCCTTGTGTATTTGTTTGTATGGGGGAGACAGTTCCTCCAACCACTATGCTGCTTATGGGGCACATGCTGGCGAATCTCTCTCTATTATTATTCATCTCACCAAGTGCCCGCTTTCCTCTGCTAGCTACCCTGATGAAAAACCACCAGCTACAGAAACAGCCAATCAACATAAGTCGCGGATGGGGAGAAGATGTAAGACGCATGTAGGTGAAAGCCAGAGTAATCTGGAAGCTGACAAGCGAAGACCATATTGGCGAAAATGCGTTTAAAGTTAATCTTTGAATAAACGAATAGCCTAAGAAAATGAACTTAAAATTGTAACAAGAAAAAAAAATACTATTAAAAAAAAAAAACAAACTTTTATTGTATCAACAATGTATGTAATGGACCTCATTCACCAATCGTAAACAAACAACATTTAGTCACGTGATCTTATTGATATTAGAACGGAATAAACTGTCACGTGACAACCATCATGAATTAAACAATAGATCGTAAATTATATAGAAGATATAGAGCACCAAGTGGCTAAATGTTGTTTGTTTACGATTGGTGAATGAGGTCCATTATGTGTACATTTGTCCTAGACATAATAAATCTGTGTGATTAGAACTATTTTTACCAATTGTTTTTATTTCGCTTGCGCTATGATCCTATCACTTGTCTGGACCAGTTGAGAAAATGGGAGGGAAGAAGGGGGGTATCTTGGTGAATGTTTACATGATCGTTTTTTTTTTAATGCGAAAAATAAATATGCTCACTCAAGGCTCAAGTTCTCAAGAGGACTAATTCAACTTATACCACCACATCTGTCGAGTACGATTTCTTTCCCTTGTTCAAGATACCAAACAAACTAATTAATTACCAATAATTAATTTACTGATTTGGTTACAATTTTTATTGATTCTTGTGTTGTCAGGTACAAGAAATAATAGTGCAAAATTTCAGCTTTATCCGAGTTTGGGTGTGGGAGAAATAACGTGTGCAAACGTTTTACTATAGGATTAGAGTGAGTTGATATAAGCCTTGTAAAAACCAACATAAAATAGATGGTGAGATTAATGCCCATTAAAATCACGATCAAATATGGGAAAAAATTGCACAAGAAAACATGTTCCATTAAAAATAGTATCCTGCGTAGCAAATATTTTGTTATGAATGAAGAAAGTCACTGCTATTTTTAAAACATGCAGATCCGCTATTAGATCTACATGTCATAAACAAGCATAGCATTACGTCAGAAACTTTGAATGAAGATTGAATAAATTTTCTCAGACAAACATGTTCACATAGGTCACGTGGTCATAATGATGTTGTTCTCATTAAGTTTATGCCAATTTGCCAAATATTTTTCATTTCAATGTTGTACTCACCACTAGCCTTTCAGAATCTAAGACAATACTTATCTATCTATCTATCTATCTATCTATCTATCTATCTATCTATATATCTATCTATCTATCTATCTATCTATCTATCTATCTATCTATCTATCTATCTATCTATCTATATATCTATCTATCTATCTATCTATCTATCTATCTATCTATCTATGTATCTGCCCGACTGCCCGCCCGCCCACCCACCTATCTATCTATCTATCTATCTATCTATCTATCTATCTATCTATCTATCTATCTATCTATCTATCTATCTATCTATCTATCTATCTATCTATCTATCTATCTATCTGCCCGCCCGCCTCCTACCTACCTACCTACCTACCTACCTACCTATCTATCTATCTATCTATCTATCTATCTATCTATCTATCTATCTATCTATCTATCTATCTATCTATCTATCTATCTATCTATCTATCTATCTATCTATCTATCTATCTATCTATCTATCTATCTATCTATTTATCTATCTATCTGCCCGCCCGCCTACCTACCTATCTATCTATCTATCTATCTATCTATCTATCTATCTATCTATCTATCTATCTATCTATCTATCTATCTATCTATCTATCTATCTATCTGCCCGCCCGCCCACCTACCTACCTATCTATCTATCTATCTACCTATCTATCTATCTATCTATCTATCTATCTATCTATCTATCTATCTATCTATCTATCTATCTATCTATCTATCTATCTATCTATCTATCTATCTATCTATCTATCTGCCCGCCCGCCCACCCACCCATCTATCTATCTATCTATCTATCTATCTATCTATCTATCTATCTATCTATCTATCTATCTATCTATCTATCTAATCTATCTATCTATCTATCTATCTATCTATCTATCTATCTATCTATCTATCTATCTATCTATCTATCTATCTAGTCGTGACCTTGTCTAATTTGACTTTAAAAACAAAAACGTGAGGTACTATTTCATGCTATAACTTAAGCTCAGAGCGCTCGTGTCCAATCTTATTCTGGACTGTTAGGGGAGGGGGTATCAGGGAGAAGCAAACAAACTCAGATCAAGTCGGGATCCGAACTCGAGCCCATTTCAAAAATAGCCAAGCGGTTTATGCCACTACATCTTACAGTACTCATTCCGTTCAGATTATTATCTTTTAGTAGGAAAAAAAAAAGCGCTGGTGATCATGTTTCCAAATAAAGCCGCGTCATAGTGAGTCACGAGACTCAAGTTTGCTTATATTCTGACCCAATTCAACCTGACACCGGGCATCTGCTTCCAACGAACCGTGCCATTTTGAGGACAAAGTAACCTGGGTGTCAATAGTCGACTGATGAGAGGTTCGCTTGCCCTCATTCTCATTGACAATAAGCCAGTGTCGCGTGATGGAAGCACCCGGTGCTGGTCATGTGACGCCCTTAAAGGAATGGCATGTCGTCTGATCTCGGTGAGGGAAAAACAAACAAACAAACAAAAGTACTGAAGTCATAAGACGACCATACCCAAAACGTGATTTTTTTTAAAAAAAACTTCTTTTCCACACAATTTAAAAAAATAAATAAATAGGTTAATACATTCTAATGGACAAGCGCACTTCAACAGAAATAGTGCAAATAGTCAGTAAGACGTAATCGCGCTTATTAAATCTGGAGTCCTGAATTTTTTTTTCATGTTATAAACAATTTTGAAAAAGCGTTTTTTAAATACTAAACTCATATTAAGCAAAACCTTAATAGCCATTTGAAACCTTTTTAAGTTATTACCTTGAGAGGGATCGATTGTTCTTTCTTTCTTTTTTTTAAATACAAAATTAGGAGGGTTTATTTATTGTATAATGTGTTTACTATTTTTATGGAGTATACATCTGCCGGTCTATTTTGGATATCTGGTGAAAGACCCGGAATTAGGAATGGTCGAACGTCTGGGGTCGCAAGTTTGAAAGCATCCTTAACAGGGCCTCGATTTTTTTTTCAACCAAGACCTACAGTAAAAAGATAAAGTTTATAAGAAAACATTGGCAATGTCCAGAATTCGGACAAGTTCTTAACATTCCAAAGTTCGCTCTAGCTGGTACTTTTTTGCCTTTCAGTCAGTCTATCGGTCATTCTGGTCAATTTTAACAGTCTGTTCATAAAGGGACATTTTGTACTGCTAACAACTTCTTTTTTTTATGTTAAAATTCAAAATAGTTTGGTTGAGATCAAAGCAACTTGGCTTGTCTCCCTCCCCTCTAAAAGTGCGCGATTGTGTAACCTTGAACATAGTAATTCAAATACAGCATCAGGATGTAGGTGGGCGAATAGAAAACTTACAAACATTAAGTTCAAATAAACCCAGAAGAGTCTGACACGGAGCGATTGCATTCTAACTGTGGAAACATTCTTATATCTTATATAATACAGACGTTACTTCAAAAAAGAAGATGATTACGTCCTACGCGTCATGCATTTAGTCATGCATATTAACCAATGACTTAAATTCTGCCAAGTCACTGGTTTTTCTGGCTAGCTCAGGCAACCCATTCCATGCTCTAATAGCACTAGGGAAGAAGGAGTATTTGTACAAATTTGTCCTAGCATATGGGACGAGGAATGTGCCTTTATTTTTGTGTCTTTCAGAGTATTTTATTAAATTTTGTTTTTGTATTTGAAGATTATGGTTCAGTGTTTTATGTATAATTGCTACTTTACTTTTGAGTCTTCTGTCCTGAAGGCTTTCTAAATTTAGTGATTTTACTAATGGTGTTACCCTAGTCAAATGTGAATATTCGTTTGTTATGAATCTCACTGCTCTATTTTGTGTTTGTTCCAGTTTCTTAATGTTTTCTTGAGTTGAGGGGTCCCACACGGTGGATGCATATTCTATTATTGGCCTAACCAAGGTTAAATAACATTTTAGTTTTATGTTCTTATTTGATTTATAGAAATTTCTTTTAATAAACCCTAATGCTTTGTTTGATTTTTTTATAGTTTCATCAATATGTGGATTCCATGACAGTTTTTCATTTATTATAACACCTAGGTATTTTGAGTTTTTAGTCTGTGTTACTGGTTTGCCATGAATAAGATAAGTGGAATTAATTTGTTTAATTTTTTTTGTTACTCTTAACAACTGACATTTTTCTGGGTGGAAAGACATGCTCCAATTTGATTCCCATTTCTGTAATTCATCTAATTCTCTTTGTAAAATATCTGTGTCTTGTTTTGTTTTTATTGTTCTATATATTATGCAATCGTCTGCAAATAATCTGACTTTTGTTCCTGAACTAATGCAATTTGGTAAATCATTTATGTAAATTAAAAATAGTAGTGGACCCAAGACTGTTCCTTGAGGTACACCTGAGTTTACTGTTATTGGTGTTGATTTAGAGCCATTTATTATTACAGTTTGTTCTCTCCCTATCAGAAAATCTTTAATCCACTGATGCAGTGGACCGTTAATGCCGAAATATTTTATTTTTTTAAGCAAACTATGGTGGTGAACTTTGTCAAAAGCCTTGGAAAAATCTAGTAAGATAGCATCTATTTGTTCACTATTATCTAAACCTTTTGAGAAATCATCAATTAGTCCTATTAGTTGTGTTTCACATGATCTATATTTCCTAAAGCCATGTTGGTATGGGGTGAGGACATTATGTTTGTCTAAGTGGTTTATGATGTTGCTACATATTATGTGTTCTAGTATTTTACATGTGATGCTGGTAAGTGATACTGGTCTGTAGTTTCCTGGATCAGATTTTTCTCCTTTTTTAAATAGGGGGGTGACATTAGCTTCTTTCCAGTCCTTTGGTACTCTGCCCTGGTTAAGCGATGCCTGAAAGAGTATTTTGAACACTGGGGCTAGCTCATTGCTTAGTTCTTTGAGTAATCTAGCTGGAATACCATCAGGTCCAGACGCTTTATTTGGTTTGGTGTTGGCTAATAGTTTTTTAATTCCATTTTCTTGTACTACTAAATCTTCTATGTTGTCTACTTGGTTCAAATTAAGAAATATGTCTTTGTCTCCTGGGGCTGAGAATGCTGATGCAAAGTATTTGTTTAGGATGTTTGCTTTAGTTTCATTATCATTATGTATTATGTTATGTTCATCTTTTAATGGCGCTATGCCTATTGTTTCCATTTTCTTAGACTTAATGTATGACCATAGGTTTTTGTTGTTATCTTTAGATATTACATTGTTTATATATTCACTCTGCAGCTGTCTGCTTACTTTTTGGGTTAGGTGTTTAATTTTTATATACTTTTTGTAAACTCTTTCTGCCTTGGTTTCTTTAAATTTTCTATATAGGTTTTCCTTCTGTTTACAAAGCTTCTTTAGTCTATTATTAAACCAGCATTTATTTTTCAAAGTATAAAAGAGTCTGACACGGAGCGATTGCATTCTAACTGTGGAAACATTCTGTTGATTTTAATTCTTCTCAACTCAGCTAAAAGATTCTCATACTGTGATGCTCACGTGTGATAAATTTTATTAAACATTTTTTAAAAACCTAATATACAACAATTATAGTAGGGGACGGGGGGGGGGTAAAAAAATATGAACTCCCTTCCCACACCCTAGCTATGCCACTGAGACCAGAGCGCTATACACATTTCACGATCATTCAAAAAAATGTGCAATAGCAAGGAACTTTGAAAGGAACTTTGAAAAAAAAAAGTAGAATAACTATTATAACTGTACGACCATATCACAAAGTCCTCAGACCCCTCAAATACCTTCCGTCTAAAGGAGGCCAAAAACAGCAACATTTCGTATATTCTGTACACCTTACACATCAAAATAGCTAGCCATTAATAGTTATTCGTCGTAAATGCCAATCTTCCATTTAACATACACATTTCTCTGCTTTCAAAGTCAGGCGTTACTCTTGTTATCTCGGTCAGAAACATGTTCTTTGTCTCTAGCATTCTTTCGGTTGTTAGTTTTTGTTGTTCTTTTCTTAACTCCATGACAACCATTGACTATGTCTGACTGCCTCGAACGTTTTCATAATTTCCTTATTTTGCGCAATCATTTTGTTGCAAGTTCGAGGTTTTAGAATCTCTAGGATCCAATGATCAGTTGGTTTGATCAACTTCTGAAGTCCTGCACCAAATATTGATCACTCTGTTCAATCCTGTTTACGATTCTATTAATGGCCTGTTAATGAAAGAGGAGGAACTGTGCTTACATAGAGTTCTCAATTGCAAAAGTTTTTGTCTTTAATGTTTTTGACACTATCAATTCTTTTCATATTTAAGTCAAAAACTTAAAAAATCTATTTTATTTTTAAGTGACGTAAAACATATTTATACTGTAATAGTACCAATCCATATTTTATTACGCTTTCATGCGTAATACCACAGGATTTTCTTATCGCATGACAACAGCAAAGTAGTTGCCTTTCTCAAAAAAAGAGTGGACTTAACTATAGATCTTGAAGTCGTCTGGAGTGTGGGATTTTAGAAAGTCACGTGTGTTTGTTTTGTAATATTTGAAACACTTTATGAAACTTCCTGGTTTCCAACTGTTTGTATGCTACGCAGTGCTATGCTTTGTTTTAAAGTTTCAGACGTAGCTTCGGAAATAAAGATGATTAAGTCCTTGCCTAGACCTCCTGTAGGATGCTGGGGGATGGTCCCATGCAGGATTCAAACTCGCAGCCATAGCGATGTTATTTGAAAGTGCATAGGCCTACCACACAACCAAACAGCTATCACAACCTGGTCACCATCTTAAAGCGGAAGAAAAAAAAAGTCACATAAATAATATTTGTACTGACATGCACAATGAGGCGCGGTGAGGTAAAGCGCTTAGCTTTCCAACCGACGGGTCCCGGGTTCGAATCATGGTGAAGACTGGGATGTTTAATTTCGGGATCTTAAGGGTGCCTCTGAGTCCACCCAGCTCTAATAGATACGACATTTTAAAAAAAATTCCCTTTCAGGCCTTGTGGTCTAAGGTCAGATGATGTAAAGGCCATCTGTTTTTGTGGCCTACGGTTAACTAGGGTGCCATGTGGCCAGCACAACGACCAACCGCCTTTACTTTTCCCCAACTAATGTTAGGTACCCATTAGAGATGGGTTGACCCAAGGGCGCCCTAATATCCCAAAATTAAAACATCCCAGTACCTGACATTAGTTGGGGAAAAGAAAAGGCGATTGGTCGTATTGCTGGGCACACGAAACCCTTGTTAAGCGTGGGTCACATCATCTGCCCCATAGATCGCATGGTCTGCAAGATAAAATTTACTTTACTAGCACTCACATACTCAAATATAACATAAACACACATAAACACATGCACAAATCACAGCAACACACATACGTACATATATATATATACAAACACCACAGCAACACGCATTCACAGATATATACACACATACAAGAATGATAAACTCACACACATTCATAGATATACACACGTACAGGAATGATAAGCTCACAAACTCCTTGAGCAAATCTTTCAGGTCAGACGTAGGATTTGGCTGTCACATTGCAAGTTTCAAAATTGAACTATAAATCCTGGTAGCCAAGACAACGATCTTAAGTACAACTTTTAAAGAAATTAAAGTTCTTGGCTTGAAGACAAAGAGTAAGACTAAGGAATCAAGTTCATCGGAACTTGTAAGAGGTTGGGGAAAAGATTTTAGATCGGACCGGGGGAGGGGTGCCTATCGCAAATAAATCGCATCATAAAGCCTCGTGGGCATAGGTTTCGAGGGGACCTAATAGCATCGCGCTATGGGCTGTAAATGGCTAGCGGGTCGTAGGTTGGGTAACTGGTCTGTAATTTTAACTTCCTAGTGCACTCCCAGTACCGGTATCGAATACTCGAAAAGTTTCGTGCCAAAATTAAATTTATATTTGCTTTGCACTAGAAAGTGTCCGTGCCAATAGTCAATCGTGTTTGCTTGCTTGTGTGTGTGGAGGAAAGAATTATCACGAGAAGTAATATATAAATACTGTATACGTTTCTCTACGAATTATTCTTAAATTCAGAATTATAGGATTTTCGGTTTTCATTATTTACTATTCAAGTACAAACTTTCTACTTCTGTGATTCTAGGGTGCTTAGAAAATGTCAAGTCAAACACAGAAAAACTATGACTGTGTAAATGAACGAAACTTCTAAATATAGCAAAGGTCGTCAAGGTTGTTTCTTAGACATACAAATAATGTGCTATTTTATTTTTGAACTTCGATTATTGGAAAAAAAAATTACGATAAACAATGTCAAGGACGCTAAAGTGAACTTCAGTGTTGCCAGCTAGATAAAAACAGCAAACGGAAAATCTTGGAACATTTGATTCCAAGAGCTAACTAGTGAAGCAAAAAATAATCATAAAAATGTATATATACAGTTAAAAAAAAGAAATTACATAGCTAAGATCATAGACTTATATATTATATCTGGAAATCGGAAACAAATTCTTATCCGCGATTGATCGATTCACAGACCTATATAAATATTTTTTTATGTACGTAACTCTTTTTCAAGCTGTAGGGAAGTCTTAAAAAAGTAATGATCTTTAGTTTTCAAAGTTTAGAAATAATTCTAAATCATTTCTCGGATTTTCTTTAGAATGGGATATTAATCACAGAACAATATATTCACGCAAATATATGAAACAAAGCCATTTCCTGTTAGTTTCCATTGAGATGAATGTTTCAAAAATCCTAGCTCGAAATAATTCATGTCTTGATTTTAATCATCTTATGTAAATTTAAATAGATTGATTACCTAGGTCTTTCTAGATTATGTATCTAAAAAATGCAAAATAATAATCATGAGACGAGAGTACTCTTATTTTGATGTTCAGTTACTAGATCTAGATCTAAAAATTAAATTATATGTTACATAGGTTAGGGTTGAAAAAAAACACCTTTACTTCTTATAACTACTTTACAAAACAAAGCCTTGTTTCAACTTTTAAAAAAATTTTCACGCCATTTTTTTGTAGTGTTAAAAGATCTCTATGACCAGTCTAGATATAATGTAGGCCTATATAAGTCTATGGCTAAGATATATTTCACTTATTATGTACACCGGATAGGCCTACACCAAAAAATCTTGATATTTCGACTTTTTAAAACCCTAGTTTCGTCTTTGTAAAATGACATTAATTTACGCTTTAGTGTTATGTTTAAATGCAAATGAGCTTATGGGTCAACAGTCAAAAGCTAATTAAAGAAAAAGCGAATTGTGCTAGTTATAAAACTTCTATATAAGTCAGCCGTTGAATAAACAACAGCCGAAATAGTCTTCTCTTAGCTTGTACTCTTTGAAGCCTTTAAAAAAATTGTTTAAAATACTAAAACAATTTAGTTGTAAACACAGATTCATCTTTTTTTTCTTTCTCTATAAACCTATTTCGCTAGTGATGCGTCATGTCAATCAAGTAGACCTGTCTTCTGATTCTCTCCCTTAGAGTTCAACTTACACAAATATCTTTTAACACTATACTGAAGTGGTCAAAACATCACGTGATGTCAGTTACAGAACTAACCCCACTAACGTGACCTACTCTTAGCATGGAGTGTCACGTCCCACTTAATAGCCATGTCACGTGAGGCTCATCAACCTCATTTACGTTCTGACGTGACACGAATCCCACGAATCACAGCACGTGATCTTACTAATACATGTCTCTGAGAAGCGCGTCAGCATTCACCTTTCCATGTCTCAGCCGGAGCCTTTAATTTTTCTATTCTCAATCGCTTGTCCTTTTCGCGACCATAAAAACAACACAGACAACAAAAACACAACATAACACAAACCTAAGTGGTATAGATAATGCAAGATAAAAGTCTTGCAGCCGGTATTGTAGCCCGTCTTGTACTAGTTTAAAATATCAAAAGTTTACAAACAACAACAAGAACACTTTGTAGTATTTGTGTAGCGTGGCTAGGATGTAATAGTCCTGTCAGCCAGTGATTAATGAATGCCTACTTAGGACCAACAATCTACAATAACAAAATATGAAGCGGGTCTCCTGGGTTCCGGTTTGAAAAATAAAACACATGCACTAAATGTTGAACAGACTAAAAAGTCGCACTGGAGGAGAGGTTGGTGAACCTTTTTTTAAAAAAAAACTTACATCATGGGCGACAATGGGCGTAACCAGGAATTTTTTCGTGTGTGTGTGGGTGGAAGTATTTTTTTCCGTTTTTTCCTATACATATAGGTATATATACTTAAATATTATATATATATATATATATATATCATCTGAAGTCTCATTATACAATGCAGGCAGATATTTCGAAAGCCGGATAGCACTACGTCGCGGGATTTAGTTTGTACGTCGCTTGCATAAGCCAAAAAAATAAACAAGAAATACATTTAAAAATACTTTAAAAAAACAACAACAAAGCTAATATTAGACCCTAAGTCTAGTTGTATCAACAGACGCAGACGGCGAAAAGAAAATCTAAATCGACCACCTGCGGACAATAATTATGCTTGCCCTGGATGTGGCCAAGAAATGTGGGTCACTGCTGGGGCTGCGTATTCACTGGAAATACTGCATTCCTCACTTATCTTCGGACTGGAAGACAAGCTTATTGTTATTATCAATTATAGTTTGAATCAGTCATGTAATTAACTCTTTCTCTCCTAAATGACGATGCCAGCGTTGATTACACCAGAATTTGGTAAATAATTACGGAGAGAAAGAGTTAAATTTGTAATAGATCTAGACCAGTGATTCCCAAAGTGGTCTATATAGACCCCCAGGGGTCTACGAAGACTTCCAAGGGGTCTACGAAAGTTTAAAAGGGAATTGGGGGTCTACGAGATGTGCACGGGGGTCTACGATAAAGAATCTCAATTCAGCATGTTGTGACTTTAATTTTGACAATTGGAATTTTTTCATACACACATTTATGATTTGTACCTAAGAAAATCCTTAAAATTTTTATCCTGCTGATGGAATGAAAACTTGTTTTATTTAATTGAATAACTATATTTAAAAAGTGTAGATTTGTCTAGTTATAACTTAAAAATAAATAAATGTAGACTGTACAGCGTTAAATATTTGAAATTGAACTTCATTACTTCCTAGTCAAACAAGCGAGTGTTAATGTGCCATTTTTTATGATGCTATGAAACCAATTAAGCTGGAGGATCATTTGAGATGATACCACCCTAATAAAAAGATAAAAGTTTGCAACACTCAAAGATAAAGTTCAGAATACACCCACAAAATACACCCTTTAACATGACATTGACAAAATGATTATAGTAAAATACTGAAAACCTCACATGATAGGCAAATTAATGATTTTACTAGCCATTGAAGAAATAGTAAAAACTCGTACACAAACTTATATCATTAAAAGAATTTCATGTTTGGGTTTTGTGACCGGTGTCTTGTTTTGTGACCGGTGTCTTGTTTTGTGACCGGTGTCTTGTTTTAGGCCTCTTGATGAAGATCACAATTTTGAAGGCATTGGCGGCATTCTCTGGTGACACTCCAAAAGGGCAAATTTCAATGGTCCCAATTTTGAGCTTCCGGAACATATGTTTTCTCATTATGATGTGTACGGTTCTGATGTGAAAAATTTTAGGTGGTTCTATCGGGATAGTTTATAATAGGTGTCATCTTTCTTGTATATCGAATGAGAGCTTGTCCATTTCTCGTTTTTACAATTCACTATAAGTTTCTTCTTTTCTTCCTGATAAAGTGCGATGTTCAAGTGTGTATTTGTTTTCTCACATTTGGCAAGTGTGTCAGCCTTCTATTTCCATCTATTTAAACATTGGAGAACAGGTCACACAGTATGTTTTGTACAAAATCTTTTGGATGTTCCTTCAGATTATGTGGATAATAACATCTTAATCCAAATCTCCCGACGGGAGATGCGAGCAGGCAAAGTGACAACCGAACATCAGTCCAGGCATCATGAGTTGTTTCATTTAGGATACATCAGAGTTTGTCAAGCTTTGAATGACTATTTTTAATATTGGTCAAGAAAAATTTTAACTGTTTGGCGAACTTGGCCGATTCGCTAGCATGGTAACTGTTAGCTCCAGTGCTCCTATTTCTTCTCTGTGGCTGTCGTAGAGCTAATTAGTTACAATGAACTTAATTTTTAAATTATTTTTTCTCCATTGGGCCATTCAATGAATATTCCAGCTCCTCCGTTTGTGGTGGCTTTCTGAGAACCACCCATGCAAACTCTGACTCATTGGTTGTTAGGGCAATGGATTTGTAGAAGAGTTCACTAAATTCTTAAACTCTGTTGGAATATAGTCCAATTTTTCTTTCTTCTTATATAAGTCTTTGCAAACGACATATTTCTGCAAACAACAAATTTCTCTATACAGCTGGCAGAGTCAACCTTGTCTGGTAATGATGTATTTTTTTATTCAAATTATTATGGCTCAAGAAATCCACGAAAAACTGCTCTTTGTGAAAACTTTTACTGTGATACTTAAGGCACATTAATCACTAAATGAAAAATTATCTCCGTAGTAACGGATGGTCAGCTTGCAAACCTTTACAAAATGTGTATAGTAATAGTAACGAGACATATTAACTGTTATATAATGGTTTAAATTTGAATTTTGTTAATACATTTATTTTAAAAAAGTTAATTCAACTTAAAATCTAGGTTTAAAAAACTTTTTCACTACTCGTGTCACTGGTTAGAAATTATTTTGAACAAAATGTGTAATTTGAAATTGATGAATTTTCAAAAATTCAATATAACTTAAGCAGGGGGTCTACGGATAACCAAAAAAACATGACAAGGGGTCTACGAGACAAAAAAGTTTGGGAACCACTGATCTAGACTAACAATAATAAATCTGTTAGAGAAATGTTTTTACCAATTGTTTTTTTTTATTTTAGCGCAACTTCACGCTTGTAGCTTTCTCAACGCGCTATGATCCTATCACCTGTATGGGGGGAGTAAAAAGGTGGGGGAGAAGGGTATTTATAGTGTGACCTACATCTTTTTCCACAGACGATGCAGATAAGGTGGTTGTCTGCTGGGGACTAACTTGAGCTCTTTTATAGCAGTTTTCTTTGGGTCTCAAAGGTATGAAACGAGATGGTACATACAAAAGAGATTTTACCATGAGAACGCTCTCGTTTCTCATTTCGAATGCTCGCGTCATGAAATTTTTTTTAATATATAAATGGGGTTAGGTTACATGAGGGTGGTAGTGGGCGAACTATTTTAATTTTGATTGTTAATCTTTATGATTATTTTTGTTTTAATTATACACCATAGACATAAATAAATATAGACTGGAAAAAGGAAGTAACTTCATGTAACTTGAAAACATGTATATCTATTGTATTCGGATTTCCGAATTATGAAAAATTGCTTGATCTTCACGCTGAGAAATTAAACAAAAAACACTAGTGAAAATATTGTAATACTTACATAGGTTACGGCTGAAATAGATATGAATACTTAATTTTTATACTGCTCATAAGTGCTGTATAATAAAGTACACAAAATTGCAAGTTACAAATTTTCGTTTCATAAAACTCTTTAATCGGCCAGTCTATATTTATTTATGTCTATTGTTATACACCTTTTTTTTCTGTCCATTTTAATAGGCAAAAACATTTGGATACTTCTGACACTAAACGAATCTAACCGGCATGAACAAAAGAGATCCCTTCACTATTTAGGTCAACACAAACAAACTAAAGACCAACGTATAATTTTGAAGAATTGATCTTTGTTTGTTTGTAAAATGTTTTACATTTTTCGGATGTTCCTTCAGAGTTGAAGATAGTTTACTTCCTAGTCCAAACCTCCCGTAGGACGACGGGGGATGGGAGCGGGCAGGGTTTGAACCCTCGACCGTCGATAAATCCGAACGACAGTCCAGCGCGCAAACCACACGACCATCTCCATAATGCGGGGCTTATTTCAACGGGTGTCCAGTTTTGAGCTAATGGCAAATTAAAAACAAAGAATCATCAAGAAAATATATTGTTTTCCTGGATTCTAACATTGAAGTTCAAATGACATTAAAACGTACCCATATAAAATATTTAATTACTTGAGGGAAAAAAAACGTATAATAATTATATAAACTTAATTTTGTCAAGGTTGAGACAGAAATGTAAACAGGAAGTGCTTTTTTTTTGTTGTTGTTGGGTTTTTTTTATATTGGCTTCTAGTAGTTTCGAATACCTACATAGAAAAATAAATAATGTAAAGGAGATAGCTAAAATGAAACAAAATATTTACTTCCGTTACTAGAACTTTCAAATTTAAAAACTATAAATATACTAGACAAGCGGGTCTAATCAATTCCATAAATTTCAAGTTTTATGTTAAGTTTTCTATTGTGAATCTATTATTAAATTTGAAGTATAAAGTGTATTATTGATCGATAGATCTACATTGTTTCATGATTTCTACATGAAAGATTGAATTCCTATATTTCGTAGAGAGTTTTTTTTTTTATTTTTTAGTTAGTTCTAGACAAGTATCTCCGGCATGTGTTAAATACTAGCCGGAAATAACCGCTAGCCGCGGGCCACTATTAAAATACTAATGCTCTAGTGGATTTGATTTATATCTGTCATTCTTGGCAAATGTTCCCTTAACATTTTTAAAAATATTTTGCAACGAAAACGAAAGTAGAGTGGGAGGATTGGTTTACCCCAACCCTAACTCTAACATATCCATATCAAATATAAAATTTTTAAAAAAAAACGGGTTTACCCGATTTGTTAAAAAATTTCTTTCTTTAATATTTTAAGAATTTACCCTATTTTTATTTATTTTTCTAGGTTCCCTCGGTCGTGGGAGGGACATTAAACATACACTACGATCTCGTCATGATCGAAGGAACATTTATGCCAAGTTTTGTCAAAATTAGTCAAACAGTTTTGATTTCTATCCGAGACATAGGCCTACATACATACAAACATACATATATACGCCTTACATTCTACTTTATATTCTAAAAGATTGAGTCATCAGATTTAACTTTCTAAGATACCCCAAAGTATGGATCACCTAAAACCGTTGTAACATAGTTCTCTTCAGTCAGATTAGGACGACTGGGACAACACTGACAAGGGGTAAGAGTGATGAGTAGATCTATAGAAAAAAAAATCGAGCTTTTTAACTTATTAATCTTACAGTAATCTTTGAATTAAAAAAAGACATTTGCTTCTAGGACATAAAAAGAAGTGTGTGCAATCTATTACAATCCTAGTAAAAGGATTTGAACCAGGCGATCTTCCAGGATAGCCTATAGAATTTAAATAATACGGAATGGGGCACTGTTTTTTCTTTGTATTCCCGGGGCTTCTCTTTCATTTTTTGAAAAGATATTCTTAAAGCGTCCTAACCCCAAAACTGTTGATCTAGACATAATGTAAAGTGAACCAAAATTAAAGTAGTAATGAAACAAATATGTCACATTCACTCTTGCACTCCCTCACCTAAAATTACTATTTACATCCCTCTTTTGTAGCCTGCTAACTAGTAGGCCCAAACAACTATCTAAGCCCACAGTGGCGTCTCTTTCTCACCCCCTTCTCTAATGACACCTCGTGTAGCCCACACGATATAGAGGCATGCCTGAATGAAGCAAACATTCAAAGGAACAAGGATATCCGCGTAAAATTTCAAGAAAAGAAAGAGAGCAGCCATACGTTAACCCTAAAAACGCGTGTGCAAGTTTAGCCTTAAAACATCAGAATTGTAATTCCATTTCGTATGCACTCATTGTAAAACAGCTCAGCACTTTAAGGGTTAAGTAACATATTAAATTATGTTGGTCATACAATCTCTCGTTAATATTATTGTCATGTAGATCTACAGTCTGTTTGCTTTAACTCCGAGAGACCGTAAGTCAACTCAAATTCTAAGTCTTCATTGACATATCCGTATTCAGTTCTGCAACATTTCTATTTTTAAACGTCAAAATTGAAAAGAGTGTGACCAAAATGAAAGGAATGGATTTTCCGTTCAACGATTTGGTGCACTTACTTGCTGTGTCATTGTTGTTCAGACAGCGGCCACTCTTGGGCACTGAAAAGAAGAAAGAAAAAAAAATGACACAGAAATGTATGCACCTTTACCACGAAAAAAAAAAAAAAAGGAGAATAAAATACCATTAGAAATTCCCCGGATGACAATTAACGGTCCTTCAAAATGGCCGCCAGTGGAGCTTTGCTTTAGGAAACATTTGACGGAGCATTCTCAGTGTGTCAACTCCATTGCCTATTTATAGGATAAATTGTTTCTTATTATGCAAAAAGTGATGTCATAGGTTTATGTAAATTTGCATTTGTACTCTCTTTTCTCTCCATCTCTCTCTCTCTCTCTCTCTCTCTTTTTTACAATGCCTAAATCTGCACATTCTGTCCGTCTGATACAAATTTTGTGCACGTTATTTCTCCCACATTCCAGTCTCGGATCAGGTGAAAACGTTGCAGAATAATTCATTCAATAATGAATCATTCGAAAAATTGACCAGATATTTGATCTGTTAGTCGTAACTAATTAAGTTTGTTTTATAGAGAGACAGCACTAGTTAAGGGGGAGATAAGCCTTGTGTAGAGCATTAGGTCGTTGGTTTAAAATTTGAAAAAAAAAGATAACCATAAACCTTCTACTTTTAGAAGTATTTGTTCGGTTAGCGTGTAGGCCCTACATCATAGAGGCTCGAGACCTCTTGTTCGAATTTAGACTTTTTAACATTTTAAAATTGCTTTTGAAAAGGCAGCACGGAAACCTTCTTCCAGATACCCTCTTTCCCCCCCCCCCCCACCCAAAAAAAAAAAACTGGTCCACAAAATGGCGCTAAACAAAAACAGTAATAAAAATATTTCCAGTGGCAAAAATTTATTACTGTAATTACACGATTGATTCAAACTAATTTTTTTTTTTTTTTTTTTTTTAGTTTTTTTTTTTTAATTTTTATATTACGTGTTTCTCTTGTTATAATTGATATGGTCAAAGTCAGGTATAGGTGAAAGTAAGTGTCCAGCGAAATCGGGTAATGATCTTTAGCTTTGTAAAGTTATTGAACCATCTCTGATCTTTTCTTGATTTCGGGTTTCATCTGGCCAAACTGTAAACTAGCATGGGCCCGGTCATGGGGGTTGAACGCAGCCGTTTAGGAATTTTTTCCTTTTCGTATTTTTTGAAGATAATTTTTATGCTTCGTATTTATGGAATATAATAATTTAACAGCTTTCTACACTATCGGCTTTAATTACACTAAGAAACTTCCGCGCCTAACGGTGCATTGCGCGTCAAGGTGTCTCAATGGAAATCAATCTCCAGAAATGTTTGCAGCCTATTCCCAACTGGCGTCAACTGCCCTGAGATCCTCCACAAATGTTCGACGCTAAATTATTCACGGACGTCCTTGTTTGCGTTTTCCTTGTTTCGCACTCCGTGTTATTGTTATCCTTGATCCGCGCGATTCATTCTGGCGGAGAACATGTAAAAAAAACTTAATGCGACCATCGGTCAGACTCTCGCTAAGTATAATATTTTTTCAGTGACACTATCGCATTAATGATAAATCAATTCTTACATCCGAAAGTTTGTAATGCAGTAAAATTTATCATGAAGTTTATTCATGAAATTTATCAAGTAGTTTCAACAGAAGACTAAAAAAAATTAAATTGATCCCTGGCAGACAACAGCTTTGCATCAAAGTTACAAAATGTGCAGCTCGCAACTTGGTCTGCGAGGCCGAATGCTGAGCACAACGGGAGGCTTCTCAAGTTTTCTTTCTCTGTACCACAGCTGCCTTGCGAGTGTCAATAAAAGGAAAGGTGTGTTCATCGAGACGGGACTGTTGGAGCTCTCTTGCATCCCCTCCAGTGCAATGAACTACGTTCTTAGGCACCCCAATGAGGATCTTGTTGTGCTTCCCTAATGGCCTAGCCGACTCCTCTACCGACCCTAACCCGTTTCCGGCGCCAGGCTGAGGCTGAGAAGCGTCGCAAGGGTTCTAAAGTACAAAATACTAAACAGGGAACAGGCTTACCTCAGCTTTGACTGTGACATATATCAAATAGTCATGTCGGTAATGAAAAATAGAATGTTGAGAGAAATCACTCTTGAATGAGGCCTGACATACAATATGGAACCAAATGGTGAGTTAAAACCAACTCATTGAAGTAACTTTGAAAGTTAATAATATAAGCTTTCTAGAGTCTCTAAGTAAAGAGCCTGTTGCCAGAATTTCCAATGAACAATGAATAAATATTTATTTATTTTTTGTTGCGACTATTGAAAAAAACGAAGATTGATCAAAGAATAATATCGTAAGTTTATATTTTATTTTTGTAGGAGTCGATTTTATCCAATTAATTGTTATTATCGGGGACTGATTTGTCAAGGTCGAGATTGCTCTGCTAACTGCTTGTGACATTTATTGGCTTGATTGGCTCAACTTTTGTAGCAGAAGTGAAACCTGGCCATTGCCCTTTTGTTTCCTAAATACAACTCAAACCGGATAACAACTGAAATATTTGACCTGAAAAACTTAATCGATAAAACTTTTTTTATATTTTTAAAGTTAGATAAGAGAAACATATTTTTAAATAAACAAAATAAATCTAGTTTAAATTTTTGTCAACAAGTTATTTCACTTAGAAACAACATACAGTTTCTATTGTTTTTATTACATGTTCCGATAATCAGTTCTATGATTGAGTTCATATATGATCAGATAAGAAGTGAACATAGTAGCCTAAACACACAAGAGATTACTCGAGTGAACTACATAAAAGTTTTGATTTAATCAATTATACCATTATGGATCTTGTGATAGTCTATAAGTTTTCATTCTATTTATTAATTGTATATAGTGTAATAAACCTGGTGGTGGCACAGATGGGGGTAGTGGTGTGTTAGAAGTCAGCCGACGCAAATACCCCAGGCCAGCGCTAGACGAGCGGTCAACCGTGACGAGCTACGATGGTCAGTTGAGACGAGTGACAACATGACGGTTCGGGAAGGATCGGCGTCGTGAGTAGAGCTAAGGAGCGTCACGAGGGATGTAGTCATCTGACCACCAAGAATGCTCGAGCGACGTTCTGTCCGGTTCTAGAAGGCCATTAGGGACCCTATATAAAGAGCGGAGGTGTCGCAGTCAAGACGGTTCAGAAAAGGGGTTCAGTGCCTGGTTCACTACAGTCCGGTCGACTACAGCACAGTTGAGTGTGGTTCAGCGGTGTGGTTCTGTACGAGCATTACGACGGTTCAGTGCGGAGTACTATCAAGTACAGTTGAGACGAACGGCGTCTTGATCTTGGTCTGTGATCGAGTCCGACACAAGTTAGTCCTGAACTGTTGAACTCAGTGCAAGCCCGGAACGAGACGGAGAGGCCATTGCAAGAGTTGATACGGCGGTTCGGTTGATATGGAGAGATATTTGTACAGCCTGTGTTACGTGTTGCGAATTGTACAGTTTTGGCTCAGATTTATTCAACTATTAAAGTGTTACGTTACTATGGAGCATTGAGTTGTCAAGTTCTTTAAGTTGGTGGTCTGTGGTGCAGTTTGCAGAGAGCCTGGATAGTGAGGTTCGTAACAATATAGATCGTCCATCGTGGTTCGATGATGACCACTTTTGTCATCCAGGGGGCTGAGGGCTTTGCACTGGGATTTTGTGCCTCCTCATGTGGCTGGTGAGACCTATGTGAGCACGGAATGTTCGGCTGCACACTGAACAGGTTATTCCAGCTGGAGATAGTGTCATTGGCCTTGCTTTTTTTTTCTCTGGCGTTTTTCTTCTGCCAGCGCTGTTCTCTTGTCCTCTGCTATTTGTGAGCCAGTTTTCACAACGCTAAACCATGACGCTCTGTCATGTGCTTCTGTCTCCCATGTGGTTGGATCAATGCTGAGGGCCTTTCAGAGAAGCTTTGAGGGTGTCCCTGGAGCTTTTTTTTTTATGTCTACCTTCTTTCAATTGAGCGTACACAATCAACTTCTATAACAGTCCCGGCGAATTTCTAACAGTGCGCAGAACTCCTATGTACGTATATTAATTCCTTCAACCCTTAGTGAAAAGAAAGAAACATTTGAGTCGAGTGTGGAAATACCCGCTGAGGCATATTCGAAATACACAGAAACATTTGAGTCGAGTGTGGAAATACCCGCTGAGGCATATTCGAAATACACAGAAGCATTTGAGTCGAGTGTGGAAATACCCGCTGAGAAATATTCAAAATACACAGAAACATATGAGTCGGGAAAACTCATTTAACTAATTTAATTTTAAGATGATTATATTTTGAATAAAACTATAATGGCCCAAACCAGTTTTCATTGTGCGGGTAATTAACTAGTAGATTTTTTTCCCAAAGATATACATTAACTGCCAAATTTATAGGAAAATCGTTACATCGGTTTTCAAAATCAATGTCCAGGTTCCAACCACCCAGTTTCCTAAGGCCACTTGATTAAATTTTGAAAGCAAATAAGATTTTTTTTTTTACAAGTCAACTACATTTTTAAGGAAAACTGAGTTTGTGTTGATAACATTAAATACCTTTTATTGGTTTCTTTTTTAATTATTTTAGTGGGAAGATGTAACAAGGTTACAAAAGAAAATGTATATGATTGTTTGTGAGACAAAGAGGCGAAACTTTTCTTTTGTTAAAAGAAAAGATGCGAAATAATTATGAAATAGACACAAATCATTGGGCAGTATATAGCCCAATGTGAAAACGTTGCTTTAAAAAATACACACACAGACACAAAGCAATGGACCTCATTCATTAAAACGAACGGTCACTTGATAACCACTGTTGATTAAAATTAGATCGTAATTTGTATATAAGAGATAGAGAATCACGGGGTACAATGTTGTTTCTTTTCCGATTGGTGAATGAGGTCCATTAATTTTTTTAGCTATAGGATCGAATGGAAAAAAAAAAGTTAATCAAGTATGAAATCCACAGCACCGTGATTAGACTCTAAAATGGATGACGTAAATTGGGGAAAAAAAATTGATGCGCGCATTTCCGGCAACATTAAAACTTGCTTTGACAAGTTTAATAATAAAATTACATCATGCTAAAAGACATGGGATTTTCTTTTTAAATTGGATTACTGTATCTTGGACTATGTTTCTTAAACCCTGTGGCTTGAACCCTGTGTCTTGTAACTTGTGTCTTGAACCATGTGTCTTGGATCTTTTGTTTTGTAATTTGTGTTTTGGATCCAGTGACTTGGTTCCTGTGTCTTGGACTTTGTGTCTTGGTTCCTACTAGGGACTGAACAAGACTTTCTGAAATTTTAACTCTGGGTTTCAAAGGAATCACTCAGTCCACAGCAAGTAAAGCCTACAACCTTAGTGATTAATCATCTTAAAAGTACAAAGATACTTCACCTTCAACACCTTCACCTATACCTTAGTCTGTTGAACCGTTGGGACACCACATATGATCTGTCGACCGTCTTTCTCCGTTCCTCTCGGTCTTTTGCCTTGAATAGAATCTCTATCAAAGGCAGATCAGTCCATTCTTTTATGTTGTCTTTCCATCGCTTTCTCTGTCTGCTCGTCTTTGTTTTCCTGATACTGTTCCCTGAAGGAAGGTCTTTGCCGTCCCAGAGGACCTAGTGATATGGCTAAAAGGCAATTATAATACACAAATATCGTAAAAGTACTTCTAGTACAAAACAGGAACCTGCACTACGCCCATGTGGCAGATCCCTTTCATAGGATGCAGTCAGGTGGCAAGGAATTCTTGAAACTGTCAAAGCACTTGAGACGTATATACTCCTTACTCATCACCTCACCTCAGCCCCCTCCCTCCCATTCTCGTTGTATTTCTCCCCCCCCCTCGCCCCCATATTCCACAAAAGCAGGTTGAACTTTTAGTGACATTATTTGTACAACGTTTTCGGACGCTCCAACAGAGTTGAAAAGAATCTACTTCCCAGCCACAAACCTCCTACAGAGTTGAAGAGAATCTACATCACAGCCACAAACCTCCTACAGAGTTTAAAAGAATCTACTTCCCAGCCACAAACCTCCTACAGAGTTGAAAAGAATCTACTTCCCAGCCACAAACCTCCTACAGAGTTGAAAAGAATCTACTTCCCAGCCACAAATCTCCTAAAGAGTTGAAGAGAATCTACTTCCCAGCCACAAACCTCCTACAGAGTTGAAAAGAATCTACTTCCCAGAGACAAATCTCCTACAGGGTTGAAAAGAATCTACTTCCCAGCCACAAACCTCCTACAGAGTTGAAAAGAATCTACTTCCCAGCCACAAACCTCCTACAGGGTTGAAAAGTATCTACTTCCCAGCCACAAACCTCCTACAGAGTGTAAAAGTATCTACTTCCCAGCCACAAATCTCCTACAGAGTTTAAAAGAATCTACTTCCCAGCCACAAATCTCCTACAGAGTTGAAAGGAATCTACTTCTCAGCCACAAACCTCCTACAGAGTTGAAAAGAATCTACTTCCCAGCCACAAATCTCCTACAGAGTTGAAAAGAATCTACTTCCCAGCCACAAATCTCCTACAGAGTTGAAAAGAATCTACATCACAGCCACAAACCTCCTACAGAGTTAAAAAGAATCTACTTCCCAGCCACAAATCTCCTACAGAGTTGAAAAGAATCTACATCACAGCCACAAATCTCCTACAGAGTTGAAAAGAATCTACATCACAGCCACAAATCTCCTACAGAGTTGAAAAGAATCTACATCACAGCCACAAACCTCCTACAGAGTTGAAAAGAATCTACATCACAGCCACAAATCTCCTACAGAGTTGAAAAGAATCTACATCACAGCCACAAATCTCCTACAGAGTTGAAAAGAATCTACATCACAGCCACAAACCTCCTACAGAGTTGAAAAGAATCTACTTCCCAGCCACAAACCTCCTACAGAATTGAAAAGAATCTACTTCCCAGCCACAAACCTACTACATAGTTGAAAAGAATCTACTTCCCAGCCACAAATCTCCTACAGAGTTGAAAAGAATCTACTTCCCAGCCACAAACCTCGTACAGAGTTGAAAAGAATCTACTTCCCAGCCACAAACCTCCTACATAGTTGAAAAGAATCTACTTCCCAGCCACAAACCTCCTACATAGTTGAAAAGAATGTACTTCCCAGCCACAAATCTCCTACAGAGTTGAAAAGAATCTACTTCCCAGCCACAAACCTCCTACAGAGTTGAAAAGAATCTACTTCCCAGCCACAAACCTCCTACATAGTTGAAAAGAATCTACTTCCCAGCCACAAATCTCCTACAGAGTTGAAAAGAATCTACTTCCCAGCCACAAATTTCCTACAGAGTTGAAAAGAATCTACTTCCCAGCCACAAACCTCGTACAGAGTTGAAAAGAATCTACTTCCCAGCCACAAATTTCCTACAGAGTTGAAAAGAATCTACTTCCCAGCCACAAACCTCCTACATAGTTGAAAAGAATCTACTTCCCAGCCACAAACCTCCTACAGAGTTGAAAAGAATCTACTTCCCAGCCACAAACCTCCTACAGAGTTGAAAAGAATCTACTTCCCAGCCACAAACCTCCTACAGAGTTGAAAAGAATCTACTTCCCAGCCACAAACCTCCTACATAGTTAAAAAGAATCTACTTCCCAGCCACAAACCTCCTACAGAGTTGAAAAGAATCTACTTCCCAGCCACAAACCTCCTACATAGTTGAAAAGAATCTACTTCCCAGCCACAAATCTCCTACAGAGTTGAAAAGAATCTACTTCCCAGCCACAAATCTCCTACAGAGTTGAAAAGAATCTACTTCCCAGCCACAAACCTCGTACAGAGTTGAAAAGAATCTACTTCCCAGCCACAAATCTCCTACAGAGTTGAAAAGAATCTACTTCCCAGCCACAAACCTCCTACATAGTTGAAAAGAATCTACTTCCCAGCCACAAACCTCCTACAGAGTTGAAAAGAATCTACTTCCCAGCCACAAACCTCCTACAGAGTTGAAAAGAATCTACTTCCCAGCCACAAACCTCCTACAGAGTTAAAAAGAATCTACTTCCCAGCCACAAACCTCCTACAGAGTTGAAAAGAATCTACTTCCCAGCCACAAACCTCCTACAGAGTTGAAAAGAATCTACTTCCCAGCCACAAACCTCCTACAGAGTTGAAAAGAATCTACTTCCCAGCCACAAACCTCCTACAGAGTTGAAAAGAATCTACTTCCCAGCCACAAACCTCCTACAGAGTTAAAAAGAATCTACATCCCAGCCACAAACCTCCCACAGGACTGAGGAGATGGCAGCGGGCAGGGAATGAGCCCATGGACCATTGAGACGACAGCCCAGCGCGCACACCGCACGACCATGGAGCCATCCTATGTATCAATGCATGTACCTTATGCAGGGCCGGGTTTAAGAGAAGGCAGGCGGGGACTACAGCTCCACAAGAAAAGGGCGTTCACAAAAGAAATAAATATATATATAGCCTACGAATTTTGACGGGTCAGAAACTTTTAAATATTTTTTTAAAAAGGAAAGTGAGATTAAATTTACAAGAACTCATTTCTTTCTTCTACAACATAGCATGCTAATAGATATAAGTATTTTTATTTATTTTATAAGTGGATCTTTATTATAGCTTCTGAGAAATTTTAGGTGTTTCCACGAGAATCCTGGACCTCCCAGGACCTCCAGATATTTAAATCCGGTCCTTATGTACACATGTATAGATGTAGGCCTATATGTTGACCTGTTCATGTTTTTAACATACCCAGAGGAGAGCGAGAAGATATTCTTTATGTATTTAAAAAAAAGGTATAGAGATTTGTAAGGCATAACCGGCTCAACAAGTTAAAAAAGAAATAAATCTGAATACCAAACGTTATTGATACTACATGTGATACTACCGTTTAGTTTTTAGCATGGTCTAAAAATAAGTATGTCTGGTTGACCAGGTATCCGGATCCGTGTTTGTCGAAGATGCAGTCGTCTTGAGTCTCACAGTGGGAAGCTTTTCTTTTTTTTTTTTTGAAAGGTCAGAAATTGGGGATATACAGAAATATTGTTCGTTCAGGTTTTTCAAAGCCAGGTATGCGCCTTGGAACAGTTCATCCGAGAACTTAATGATATTTTTTATGCACTTTAGACTTTCTAATGAACCTAATTAAAATTGATTTAATTAGTGTAAACGTATGCTATACATTGCAGTAAAGTTGCAGTTGACGTAGGACATTGTATTTTTGTGGAGAGATAAGCACGCTATATCACAACTGGAGAATAAGGGTCGCTTTTTTTTTTTACTCCATCTGTCTGTCTCTCTGTCTGTCTGTGTGGATTCTTTTACACTATTTGTCCCACATTCCCATTCTCGGATCAAGTTGAAATCTAACAAAACTATGAGAACACACAAATCAATACAGCAAATTTTAACTCTTTCTCTCCGTAGTTATTTTCCTCGTTTCGACTGCATTCTTTATTTTGCTCAGTAGTATTTCACTACCCTGTTATGATTAAGCTTCAATAACTTTTTTGTTTCTTATCAGAAAATGTTTTATTTAGTATATAATTAAAGGGGAAGGCCTGCTCTTGGTATATAAATCAAATAAAAGTTTTAAAAAAAATCATTTATTTAATTTAAATATTTCAAATCAACGATGGTATCGCCAATTAGGAGAAAAAGAGTTGGTTTTGTTTCATAAAAAGAAAGATAAAACGTGCAATATTGAGAGGCTCTTTAACAGAGCCCCGAGCTAGAGTGTTAATTCTTTATGTCTGTATCATCTATATCACTGTTGAAGATGAAGATCACAAAGAAACCTAAAGACTTCATCTCAACGACCTTGAACTCTGGTGGCGATACTAAAACGAATGGAATGATTCTCTGTATCGTGTTCTACTGTATCCTGGTTTGAAATATGGCACGTACACTACCAGTTGCTGGTGGGGGGGGGGGATGGAACTCTAAAATGTTTTTAAAAAAAAAAAGGGGGGGGGAGTTCTAAGAATATTGATAATGTACTTTCAAGATTGTCATGATGTGTTTTTATACCAAAGAATAAACAAGTAAAACATAAACATGCCATTTAACGATAAAAACATTTTAAAAATATATTCTAAAAAAAAAGATAATACCTCTCCATTATAAATTTCGAATATAATAAAATAATTTAAAAAAAAAACAACAACAAATTTTTGGATCAATTTTTTATTAGACTAGGAAGAAAGGTATTGGTATGTTCATTATATGGACATCTAGATTTAACACTAGACCAAAACTTCAGATTTAGAACTCCGAAGATCCAGTCTAAATCTACTTTTAGATCTAGAATCTAGATGTAATCTAAATTAGAATTACTTAAAAAATATAAGCAACGCTTAAAAACTTCAATAAAATTGAAGCAATTTTAAATTTACTGTTATCGCATAAGTACGGCAATACGTCTGACTACGCCATGTTGGCTCTAGACCTAGAAATACTCTCCAGCCAAATTTACATTTTTTTTATTTTTTACTTTGAAAAAATTATAACGGTCATACCAGACCTAGTAATTCTTTTCTCAGCGATATACATCAACTGTTAAATTTCTAGGAAAATCTTTAGAGCCATTTTTGAGATCAGCTTTCTGGATCCAGGTAGAGGTATTGTAAAAAAAAAAGACGTTATTTATAATCCATTTCCTGTTCATTAAGCTGATGGTATTCTGTAAAGTATCATCCTCTTTTATTTTCTTGTACTGCTTCATTATTGCACGTTTTTTCCTGTGAGCTTTGCACGATTTCTTCTATTACAGTCTACGTAATACGGTGGGCCAAATGTTCATGTACATCTATATTCTACAAAGCTGATATCAACGCACTCTGTCTGTCGTTATTTCTCCCACACCCAATGTCAGATCAAATAAAAACTTTGCCCAATTATTCATTGGCGTAGACAAGATATGAATCAATACAAAACATTGACAAATATTACTTTGTTTGATAGTAACAAGGGAGATGTATCCTTCAATATTCACAGATATGGCTAAATCAGTAGGGTTTAGTCCCCTTAAATAATTGATGACGCTGTTTCTCCCTCACACTTTTTCCGATCAAGCTGTTACTTTAAACAATTATTTATTGTACCTAAATTAATTATTGGTAGTTAAATCATTTCGTTTAATATCGAATAAGGCAAATAACTTCTACATTATTAATAGATATAGTTGTAAGGGAGGAGTTCTTCCTGTTAGATAAGCTTTGTTTTATTTTTAACAAGATTTTTTTTTTGTACTTTGATTGTTCTGTTTCTTAATTGTATTACTTAAAGAATGTGAACAGGATCTCAAAAAGGGGAAACTAAACAAAGAGGAAGATTTCTTCTGTTTCACATTTTATCGTGAAAACTCCCAATGACACTGAAGTCTAAGATACTGTAACAAACCTAAGGTAGGCAACTCAACGAGGAGGGGTGTTAATTTACAGGACATCACTGAGACATAATAACAAGGTGTGCATTAAGCGCAGCTTCTTCATAAGCCGAATAGATTAGGGATGAACTCCATTGTCTCTCTCATTGTCTCTTTAATTGTCTCTCTCATTGTCTCTCTCATTGTCTCTAATTGTCTCTCTCATTGCCTCTTTCATTGTCTCTCATTGTCTCTCTCATTGTTTCTCATTGTCTCTCTCATTGTCTCTTTCATTGTTTCTCTCATTGTCTCTCTCATTGCCTCTCTCATTGTCTCTCTCATTGTCTCTCATTGTCTCTCTCATTGCCTCTCTCATTGTTTCTCTCATTGCCTCTCTCATTGCCTCTCTCATTGTCTCTCTCATTGTTTCTCTCATTGTCTCTCTCATTGTCTCTCATTGTCTCTCTCATTGTCTCTCTCATTGTCTCTCATTGTCTCTCTCATTGTCTCTTTCATTGTTTCTCTCATTGTCTCTCTCATTGTCTCTCTCATTGTTTCTCTCATTGTCTCTCATTGTCTCTCTCATTGTTTCTCTCATTGTCTCTCTCATTGTCTCTCTCATTGTCTCTCTCATTGTTTCTCTCATTGTCTCTCTCATTGTCTCTCTCATTGTCTCTCTCATTGTCTCTCTCATTGTTTCTCTCATTGTCTCTCTCATTGTCTCTCTCATTGTCTCTCTCATTGTCTCTCTCATTGTTTCTCTCATTGTCTCTCTCATTGTCTCTCTCATTGTTTCTCTCATTGTCTCTCATTGTCTCTCTCATTGTTTCTCTCATTGTCTCTCTCATTGTCTCTCTCATTGTCTCTCTCATTGTCTCTCTCATTGTCTCTCTCATTGTCTCTCTCATTGTCTCTCTCATTGTCTCTCTCATTGTTTCTCTCATTGTCTCTCATTGTCTCTCTCATTGTTTCTCTCATTGTCTCTCTCATTGTCTCTCTCATTGTCTCTCTCATTGTCTCTCATTGTCTCTCTCATTGTCTCTCTCATTGTCTCTCTCATTGTCTCTCTCATTGTCTCTCTCATTGTCTCTCATTGTCTCACTCATTGTCTCTCATTGTCTCTCATTGTCTCTCTCATTGTCTCTCTCATTGTCTCTCATTGTCTCTCATTGTCTCACTCATTGTCTCCTTCTAAGTCTAGTCTCTTACAGTGCAGGAAACAAAAGCGCACCTTCTGCACTAGGTTGGATGCCGGAGTGCAAAGCAGGGTTATAACAATACACTCTAGGATGATGGACTCCAATCCCGTAGGTTGAGTGAAATAAATCCAAATCAAGTCATCCTGTATATATATATATATAAGTAGGTTATATTATTATATGGACAATGGTTATGTTTGCCCTGTATTCGGCAAAATATGTAGGTCACAGCTGGGGCTGCGTAGTTACGTGAAATTCTGCATTCCTCATTATTCTTTGGACTCGAAGACAAGCCTTATTACTAATATTAATTATAAAGCAAGTATTACCTTTAACAAGACATTCAATTCAGTACGTTTAAAATCTTACAATCAAACTTTTTTTTCCTTTCAAGGACCACTGTAAAAAAAAAAAGCAAACTATATTGCAAGGTCTTAGGGGCTCGCAAAGACATTCATTCAGGGAACAGTACCAGGAAACAGAAGAAGAGGCAGACAGAGAATGCGATGGGAGGACAATATAGAAGATAGAGAGGAATGGAGAAAGACCACCAAGTGGTTTCATCAGAATCTCTTTCAGCCTACACAACCAATATCATCCCCCCCCCCACCTTTACTCATAGTTACATCAGAAACAAAGCACATAACAACCAGTTCCTTTGAAGAAAAGTGTCAGGAGTTACATTGCCTAATTTGGCTTCCTATCAGAAAAAACAGCTTCAGGTTCCTTGGTTTTTAATTAGGTACCTCCCTGACAAAACATTTTAGTTCAATGCTGCACAATATTTAATTAACAGATCATGATCAAAGTAACTATTGACATTCGAATCTCGATGATGACTGAGATTTTGAATTTCGGGATTTTAGGACGCCCCTTTGTCCCCCCCCCCCCAACTCTAATGAGTACATTACGTTAGATATGGGAATGTAAAGGCGGTAGGTTGTTGTGCTGGCCACATGACACCCTCGTTAACAGTTGGCCTTAGAAACGAGCTCTACTTTATTTGCCATATAGGTTGAAAGGGCTGAAATGGGTACTTTATTACTTTTAAGTATGATTAACTTAAGAACCGCGGCCATCCTATCATAGCGTGTCACAATGTACACTCTTCCATTAGTGCTTAATCCTAACAACCTTCCTCCAGTGTCTTCATTGGTCACCTCGACTACCTTCAGGGAATCATCAAATGCAATTTAGACCATGAAAACCGAAGTTAACTACTTCCCTATATACCAGTTTTAGAGCACAAAATGCCAAGTAGAAAGACCTGAAAATTTCAGAATCCGTACTAGGGGCGAGATATACGTCTATCCCAGTTGCCACTAGTTATACAATTACTCACATTAACCATACGTGCCCAAACTATTACACCTGATTAAAGATCTTGATGTTAACGTTTGTGGCATGAGCTCTACAAACTGACAATGTCCTTTAACAACCTGAAAGTTATGATTTTCATTCATTGCGATAAAAAATAAATAAATAGATAGCCTTTAGGTGTATCCGTTGTACAAATTGAAGGAAGTGTTGATAATTTAGTTGTTTTTTTTAAGGTATACGATGCTTTATTATGTATTTATTTATTTATTTGTGCACTTTTTGGCAATGGAGAATTGCTTTTACTTAGCTCTTTTATTTGTTGCACAAAATAATTTTAAAACGGAGGAAGCTTTACATTTTCAGTTTGTGAACTTAGAGATCACTTAAAAAGAAAGGGGCAACTAACTAGCGGTAATAAAGGAAATTTAATAGAGAGTTTAAATGCTACTCATTGGGGGTGTTGTTAACAGCTTAATTCTTTTGATTTAGTTGGCAACAGTTTTATGTTCAATTCAGCGTCCTTGATATTGTTTAGTTTATCGAGAAAATCTCCACTTTTGACATAAGATATTATATAATTCCCCCCCCCCCCGCCTCCCGAAAGAAAATGTATGTATGTATGTATAAATCTACTCAGAGTAAATAAAATTCTAATGATAGAAAATTAGACCCTGACCTAGAAGACGTTGCGCAAAATGTATTTTTTTTTAATTTAACCTTTTAATGAGTACATGCGGGAATACTCGCTGACTTTCGTGTGTTCTAGGCCTCCAGACCAAATTTTACTTTACGAAGATTATAATTTGAAAATCTATATCGATCAAACCAGAGCTTTCCCTGTGTGACCAATTAGCTAGCATTGTATTTTTTTTTTCAAAAAGATATACATAAACTGTCAAATGCCTAGAAAAATCGTTAGAGCCGTTTTCGAGATCCATGCCCATGTTCCAGGTTTTACCGATGAAGAATTTGCAAGCTGATAAGAGAAAATGTATTTTAAAAAATACCTTCAATGAGTGATCACGTTAAAAAACTTACTAAAATCAATCACCCCACACCACGCTCACGTTAGTCATTTTGTTTTAAATGTGTGTGGGAGATGGGAAGAAGTTGTGTGGGGGGTGGTCACTTTCATCCGTCTGCGATGACCTAGAGTCCATCAATTCATCGAATTAATGTCAATGTTAAATAAGCTGCCCATATAAGACGTCAGTGATTCTGGATGACCTATAACCCCCTACCGCTAGTTTGCTTTACGGCGTCACGAAAAGGTTAGAAATAATAAATTGTGTCGAAGAAAGTGTTCACTGTAACGTGACTGTAAGTGCATAGAATATGCAACTTTTTAAAAACCTTTTTGACATGGCGTGACATCAATTGACGCTTGACATAGGCTTTTTAAGAGTTCCAGGGGCGTTGGTCAAGATTTATAATTGTTTCTCAATACATTAATCCTAGTGTCTGCACCTCCTCTTTGTTTTGGTTTCATAATCTTTTCTTTTTATGTTCTCTCTCTCTCTCTCTCTTTCTCCCTCTCTTTCTCTATCTCCCTCTCTTTCTCTCTCTCCTTCCCTCTCCTTATCTCTCTCCTTCTCTCTCTCTCTCTTTTATTCTCTCATTTTTTCGCTTTCTAATTCTCTTTATCATTCTCTTTCTATTTCTTGTGACTTTGTTTCCCTCACTGTTACTTTCTCTCTAATTCTCTCTAATGTCTATGTCTCTTTTTTTTCTCCTTTTCATTTCCATTCCCTCTTTCATATATCTCTGTCATTTTCTCTCTCTTTCTCCTATTTTCTATTTCTATTTCATCTTCACACACACTCTCTGTCTCTCTCTCTCTCTCGATTATTTTTCTCTTTCTCTCTGATTCTCACTCTTGTCTTTCTCTTTCTTACATCCCTGTCTTTCTGTCACTTTTTAACTCTAGTTCTCTTTTTCTCCCCTCTCATAGTGTGTTTCACATTCCCCCCCCCCCCCAAATCACGGACTTTTAGTTTTCAGTCACAAAGCCCCGCCCTTTAAGTTTTATACTACCACACCATTCCATCCCACCACGTATCCACTTCACAGGCTGTAGATCTAATCGATACAGCATGGTAATCATAGGGATTACATCATATTATAACACAATAATGCTCAGACTAATCCCTCTAATAGGGTCGTCATAGATTCTAAGCAGACGTCAATTGTGTGCATTATGTATATTTCGGAGATCCTGAAACGTCTTTTCAAATCTCCCATTTTTTTTAACACTCACTGACGACAAAGGAGACAATACTTGTGACATGTCACATTGGAGGGGAGTATGGGAGGGTGGCTAATGTATTGGCGAGGGTTCGAGTCTAAAGTATTCTTTGAAGAAACAACAGTTATGGATTGGAGAGTATTACAATATATATGTTTGTGTGTTGTGGTTACAATATATATGTGTTTGAAAGTTGTGGTTGCCTGGCAAAGTTATGTATAGAAGGCAGGATTACAAATGGATAATACAAATAAGTAAAACAAAAAATTGCTGGGTATTTCCCCAGCATGTTGGTTTCCTATTCTTACAGACACCAAGGAAGTGTAAATATAAAACTATCAAAGTAGATTTAAAGAAAGTGGCATAGAGATCACCGCAAAGCAGGGCCGGCCTTAAATAATTGGAGGCCCTAAGAGAAGTAAATTTAGTGCCCCCTCCCCCCCCCCCAAAAAAAAAATATAGAAAAAAAAAACAGCGAACAAATAAAATTACTCTATTTGTACGATTGCACACTTCACATACATAGCCCAGTTTCTCTTGAACATTACATGGGAAACATTATATATATATAATTAAGCGCTCTGCATGCGAACCGGGGTCTCGGGCTCGAATCTTGGTGAAGACCGCGATTTTTTATTTCGGAGTCTTTATGGTGGGTACCTGATATTGGTTGGGGAAATGTAAGAGCGGCTGGTCGTTGTGGTGGACACCCTCGTTAACCGTCTGCAACAGAAACAGATGACCATTGCATCACCTGCCCTATAGACCGCAACGTCTGAAAGGGAAACTTTACATTAACTTTTAAAAACATATACATACACATAAGTATTCGTTTATTTATTTATGTTTGTATAAAAAAACAACCCATCTCTCCCATAGTCTTCTTGACTAACCACACATCCTTACTCCTGCTTATCTTACGTACAACCACCGCGCCCCCTCCCACTCCATTGTTTGACGTCACGAAAGGGGCAGATATTCTAAAGGGGGAGGGGGCTAAAATATTCATTGATCTTTGTGCAGCCAACGATTGGGGCGCCACTCTGCCAAAAAATCACTGGTTGAACTCCAGTCAATTAAAACTCCGTTACGTCAGTTCGTGGGGGGGGGGGGGGGGGGGTGTACAAAAAACGAAAGTTAATGTGGCGATTGTCCTTGGGACTGACTGCTTCGGATTGAGGGAGGGAGTAGTGATGGGGTTGAGTCAGGGCAGAGCTGTGTGGACAGGGGAGGCAACAGGTAGACATTGTATCAGCTAGAGGTAAATGTTGAATCATTCTACCATTCAAGTATTTAATAACATACCTGTTCTACGCAATCACAGCACTAAGTCTTTTGTTTTACTTTTGGAGTCCAAGAAACTGAACTTTGACTCAACGCCCCACTTACTCTCTATTTTGTGAGCCCGTTAAAATCGTCATTGAAGTAGAATTAATTAAAGCAAGGTCGGCTTTAACAAGAGAGAACAACGGCCACGCCAATCACGCAAATTACTCAGAGGTCACCCTCCTATAGTAGTGATACATGTTGCTGTTTTTTTTCTTCTTTTGATAATTAACTCATTTACTCATTTGAAATGAGTGGGACATTTTTTAAAAAATGGGGGCTCAAATGTTCTGTCTACGCGTTTATTTGTAACTAATAATTTTAATGGGCTTTTTAGTTAAAAAAGAAGTCGAAGGGGGGGGGGTGATAGAAAAGAGTTTGAACGAGATCCCCCCCGCCCCCCCCCGCCCCCCCCCCCGCCCCAACTGACCTATTTATAACTCTCTCTATTTTTCAACAAAATAGAAAACACCAAAACTGTGGGAGGTGAGTGGGGCAGAGAAATATAGAGGTGCAGATCTTAGAGAGGAAGTGGAGATAGATTGGTCACATCCTTAGAAAAGATAACAACAACAGAGCTAGGCAGGCCTTAAGAGTGGAACCCCCCCAGGAAACAAGACGTAGAGGAAGACCAAAAAGAACGCGGCGACGCAGAGCTGGGAAGCCATTAAAAAGCTAACAAGAGACCATGGAGAATGGCGTGTTTTTACTGAGGCCCTAGGTGCCACGAGGCACTCAAAAGAAAGATGATGATGATTTTTCAATGACAAATAAAATATGAATTTTTAATTCACATCATTTTTTGAACAGAAAGTATGAAGTGAATTTTTTTAAAATTATTATATTATAATTGTTATTCTTGGGCCTACTTGGTATTTTCCCTGAGAATGTTGATTTATTTTAGAAGATGCGGAAACACAAATATCTATGTAAATAATAATTAATACATTTAAACACAACATGTGTACTGAACTTAAAACGAAAATATAAATAATATACAATTGTGATGAGCACTCTGCTATACGATAGTGAAACATGGCCAACCTACTTTTGGCAGGAGAAAAAAAAAAGCTGAATATCTTCCACCTTTTTTTCTGCTTAAGGCAGATTTTTAAAATAAGGTGTCGAGATAACCAATGAGGAAGTGCTGCGAAGAGCAGGATGCCAGGACATCCGCGCTGTCCGGCAGCAGACGCCATGGCTGGCTTAGTTATGTTTACAGAATGCCACAAGGTCGACTCCCACAAGATAATTCTGTATAGTGATGTAATAGAAGGTAGGAAAGCCGCTGGGCGTCCACTTTTAAGGTACACTGACGTATGCAAACGCGACATAAAGCTCTTCAAAATCGACACTAACAGTTGGGAAAAAGAGGCACTAGATAGATCCACATGGAGAGCGAGCATAGAAGAAGGGTCCCGGATTGCAGAATTAGACAAAAGGGGGATCAAAGTGAAACAGCGCCACCTGGTGATTACAGCCCAGCCTGTATCCACAGCTGTGTATTAAGGATTGTAAAAACACAGAAAGTGCGAACCATCAAGCCTTCATCGGCTACAAACCAATGACCAATACACATAAGATAAAGACAAAATAATGCCTAGGGTAATGACACATTTGATTACACTATTTGCCCTACTTCAACATTGTATCGTATTTTCTTCTTCTTTTTTTTTTTTCATAATTAGTAAGCATTTTAAACGGTTTCGCAAATGCTTTTTTTTTTTGTGGAGAAATCATTTGAGGGTAAAGCCCTGGGCGGCTGCAATCTTGACACTGTCTTAAATCCGGCCCTGACCTGATGTAGTATTTGTATATATATATTTCAACAATGTGTACATTATTTAGAGTGTATGTAGGCTATGTATATTATTTCGAGAGTGTATCTTTGTGGTCTACAGCCCGAGAGTATTCATTGCAATGTTATTATCTCTCCATTTATAATTTGTCAACAAGACAAATAGATCTAGGCCTAATACAATATGAATTTTAATACGGATTAGCCTTTGGCGATTTAAGAGATTAATATTAATATTTTTTAAATATGATTTGATAAACTGATATGTTTGAAACAATGAAATTTAAAAAAAACATTAATTTGAAAACTAATTTAGATAATGCAGTTGGCTCCCTTGTATTTTAAGCTTAAGGCAATAAAGAAGAGAATTGCTTTCTACATTCGAAGTGTAGTATACAACCCCAGTAGACCAGTTTAAAGATAAATATATAAAGAATTATAGCAATAGTCAAACTTGGAACGTCAGGCACAAGAATGTTTGCCTTCATGATCTGCCTGTCTGGACAAACTGTTCTGTCTAGGAAAGATGTCCAAGCTTATGTCCATTTTTGACATACCTATTAGTGATGGCTCGTAAGACGCTCGGGTCGAAGGCCGAGCACAACTAAAATAAAATAAATAAATCATGGCTTTTATATTGCGCCACTTTCATGCTTATAGCATGCTCAGAGCGCTTTGGTCCAATCTCAGTTGTGGACCAGTGGGGGTATCTAGGAGAAGGTATTTCCGTGCTGCCTCTAGGCACTCAGTAAACACTGAGTCTGCCCAAGTCGGGTGTCGAACCTCGAACCATTTCATAGATAGCCAAGCCAAGCTCACTTAGCCTCTCGACCTCTCGCTTTTAAAAAGATGTATCTTTAAAAAAAAAGAGAAAGAGGGGAATCATATTTAATTATAGACAAATGGCTTGCTTTCACACGACAAAAGTATCCGTTTCACATTATAGACAAATGGCTTGCTTTCACAAGACAAAAGTATCCATTTCACTTCATTTTAGCAAGCTATGAAATATCATGAAATTGGATTTTCAAAAACTTTTCAACGCGACACCCGTACAGACAGACAGATCACACAAACAATTAGCAGCTCTTGTCCTTTGTGGGGTGGGTGCTCTAAAAACTCTTTCGTGTATGTTCTTATGTCGTATGTGGAACTGAAAATTCCTGCTTAAGATCTTCTGAAAACCAAGCATAATTTAATTTGTAGTTCTTGTTAATCAACAGCCTGTGTGCGACACATGGAATAGTATATACAATAAAGTTTGCTGTTAATACAGACGCGCAGTGGCCGCCTTCGAGTTTGTGTAACACAAACTCCTTTTATTAGGGAGAGGGAGAGGGTGTGTAACATAAGCACATTTTCTAGTTCCCCGTGTACAGTTCGTTAGATATAGTTCCCCAGGAACCGCGTGTTTCGGACACAATGCTCTAGCACTATCCACTTGGTATGCAGTGAACCATTAGCCTTCAATAGAAACAAAACCTTTGTCCTCCAGTGAGTATCACGTGGCTTACGGTCTCAAACCTCGCAACCACATTGTCAGGCAGTTGTAGGAGCAGGCCGACAGCCAGTGACCGAAGCTTCACATGCCAATGTCCGGGCTGGGAGAACAAGACATAAGCAAACAAGACTAAAGTTGTCGTTTGGTAAATCCTTTAATATTGTTACCATGACCTTCGCCTGACATATGAATATTTACAACCCCCCTCCCAAGGCCAGTCACAATAAAATTCACTTACATGCGCCAACTTGATTTGTTTCAAATGCTAGGAAAAATATATTGACGATTCTTGCAGCATTTTTTAATTCCAGTCTTAACTCGAGCTAAGTTGTGTTCTTTTAGCCCCCTTAAAAATAACAATCTATTTTTTTTAAACACCCTTTCAAACCTTGTGATATATAGGGCAGATGATGTCAAAGTCATCTGTGTCTGTGGCCAACGGTTAACGAGGGTGTCATATGGCCAGCACAACGACCTACCCCCTTAACAATCTATGCTATTTTCAAATGGTTTAAGCCAGTGATGCCAAACCTACTGCCCACGGGTCATATCCGGCCCGTAACGTGATCCGGCCCCTCGAAACCTCCACAAAGTATGATATAGCCGTAGATGTTTGGAGTCCATTGGACACGACGATTGTTTCAGGGGATGTGGCGCGTGACACAAATTTCGGAAATTCGTGTAGCCCCCCATCCCCCGGGCAGAAAAGAGATTGGCACCAACGATGGAAGGGGAGACCCCAAATCCACAAAATATACAAATATCTGTCTTGCATGAAGTTCGCCTATAAGAAACACAATTCTAATTTTTTTTTCATTGTATTTAATGTTTTATCATTAAAATGTTGTTGTTTTTTTTCAGATAAATTTTAGATATTTTCATACATGAAAGCAATTCTGTAAATACTTAGCTTTTTGGTGCATCCAAAAAGTATTGAAACACGAAATATTTTAATGAACCGTATAATAATGTGTGTGCATTTTTCTGCACTGTTGAATCTATTTTTGCTTGTCGCAAAAAATAAGCTGTGTTATTAAGTTGGCAAAAGGGATTTTTTTTGGTCAAAATGGTGTCCTTGACATTGTTTTAGTTTTTCTGTTTATCTCAAAATCTCTCTTAAACTTCCTCATTTTATTTACTAAGTTGTTGTTTATTTTAATGGTTTCCTTATATCGCCTCCAGCAGGGCCGGCCTTAGATATATTGGAGGCCCTAGGCAAAGTGAATTTGGTGTTCCCAAGTGAAATAGAAAAAATAAATAAACAGCGAAAAAAAAAAGACACAATTTATTTAAAACCTAGTGTGTTCCAACAATAACATTGGGCATAAGTTTTGCTTTTTTTTTTTCAAAAATATTAGTTGAGTCCTGTGCGATGCCCAATCGGAGGCCCTAGGCAGCTGCCTAGTTTGCCTATGCCTAAGGCTTCCAGGTTCCTCCATATTTCTCTCTCTTCGTTTTTCTCTGTAACTGTATTTTATTGCTCAAAAGGCTCTCAACCGGATCTTAAGAATTGAAATGTAAACAAAGAGAAGATTACTGTGTTTAAAATTTATCGAGAAAATCTCCACATAAACAACGCTTTAGGTGTGTGTGTGTGTGTGTGTGTTTGTGTACATGTGTGTGGTATGCAAGAGTTTATGTGCATGTGTTTGTATGTGTGTAAATTTTTTGTATTTCATTTTAATCTGACGAAGTTAGCAGCTAGCTCATGGCTGGAACTGAGCCTTAAAAACATGGGTAGTCGATATTTGTTGTTGTTTTTAAGCTCAGAGCCTGCTTGGTGGTTAGTGTGCTTATTAATAATATGAAGAGTATAAGCACCTTTTTTAACTTACAAATAGAGAAACATACAATGACACACACACACACACAAAGATACAGAGAAACACACATATAAACACGGCAGACCAGGGGTGAGAACTTACATAAACCTGGCTGCTGCAGCTACAAAAGTTGTCATGGAAATCAGTGCGGACAAACGTTACGTACAAGTGTGTTGTGGAGATAGTACGAGGCGTTGCATACAGTTGAATAACCAAACTTTTGAAGTTGACTCATTTAAATACCTAGGGTCAAACATAACAAGAGATGGAGGATCACCCGCCATCATGATTTAAATGGGGAAAATCTGGAGCAACATCATCTCCAAAGATAAATTAAAACCGTGCTCTCTGTACTCCTATATGGTTGCGAAAGTTGGACACTGTTTCTGAAAGAAAGGTTCAAGCCTTTGAGAGTAAATGCTACTTCTTCTTCTTCTTCTTGAAACTATCAGGTAGAGTTGAGCCTTCGGCTCTTGGAACTCTAGGCCAGCAAAAGTGAACAAGACCTCTCTCTCACCGGCCTGAATGAGGACAGTGTACACTGTTCTGTCTGGCGGGTGGGTCAGACTCGCGGCAAGAGGCCAACCGTGCGGGACACGCCATTTATGTAACGGCCCTTTGAGGAACAGCGCCTGGATTTTAACAAGGTTGTGGGAGCTTTTTTAAAACTCCGCACAGTGCAATGAGGATGCTCTCGTACCCCCTTAGGCACCCCCACGGGTGTCTTGTTTTACTACCCTTTAGCCTAATCGTTTCCTCCTACGATCGTTTCCACCCGGGCGCCACTATAAGGCAGGGTAGCATGCCCGGGAGTAAAAGCTACAGAAAATACTGGATATCAGATACCAGGAAAAGAAGACAAATGAGTTTGTACTTTTACAAGTCAACACTCTGGCCCGGCATAAAGGAATAACCCCTCAGTAAAGCTTCAAGAGCTGAGCTAGTTTGATCATATTGTAAGACGTGACTCACGTGACTCACTTTTAAAAGTCATCCTCCAATGGCACAGTGGAGGGAGCACGAAGAACGAGTCGACCGAGAAAATAAAGCTGGATGTACAACGTACAAGATTGGACCGGCCTCTCTCTTGATCGTCTGCTAGGAACAGCTGCTGCTCGGGAAAAGTGGAGGGATTTCGTTACGCCAACGGCCAGAGCACCCCTACGACAAAAGTCAAGGGACAGATGAGACGAGACTTGAACTTCGCCCCGTCTTGAACATAGTTCCTAAATCTACGGCTTCTTTTTTTGTTCTAAAGTCTTGGCATCACTACATATCACTTAGCTGACTTTCAGTGCCATGTTCTTGTTTTTTTTTTTTTTTTTTTTTTTTTCTACTTTGCTAATTTGAAAAAAAAAAGTATCAGAAACATTGGCCTCCAATCTATCCAGGTAGTGAACAAAATATCAATTGGTAGCTTGTCATGTCAACTGTCACTATAAAACCCCATGATCTTGAGAGATCCTATTGACACTATGTCTGTAGATTTTTTTTTATTAAAGCCAAGATAGACTAGAACTAGTGGAATATCTAATTTCTTTTTTAAAAGACGAGCCAGGTAAGGGAAACTGGGTCATGTTTATCTTTTCACCAGTTTAAAGTGCTTCAACTAACTTCCCTCTCCGCCCTCACCCCATGTTTAAGTTTGCATTTCATTGCTATCTAAATTCCATAACATACGCACGAAACACACAAACACGTACACACAGATCAAGTTTCCGTAAATTTTCCATGGGATAAGGGGAGACAAGTAATAGTCTTCAATTGACATGAACAACTCGAAGTGAAGACCAAACGTAGCGATCAATGCACGGAATTATATTTCTTATATATTTGCCACAATAGGCAAAATTCGGAACATTAAAGTGGCAAAATATGCAGGGTCTGTATTGCACTGGGTACGTGTGGGGTCTGTGAAATGTTGCGATTTAAGTGACAAATATGCAGGGTCTGTATTGTACTGAGTACGTGAAATGCTGCAATCGACTTCAATCCTCGGATTGAGGTCAATACTAAAGTAGCTTTGTTTTCAAACTTGGCCTTACAGAGTACAGTGTCATTGTGGTATATTTAAATACAAATAAAGCTATGGACAGAGAAAAAGCATTGGCCTCAGCTCTGGAAGAAAACCTATTAGGAGAATTAGTACGTGCCCTCCGTGGAGGAGATGGCCGGCCCCACAAATAAACCTGTCCCTGATATGGCAAGAGGGAGCCACCAAGAGGCGACTAACACCTGCCATTCTCCAAAACTTGGCATCCATAACCATAAAATCCTACCCATCAGATGCCATTTTCTGCTATACCGATGGGTCGGTATTAAGGGACCCCGATAGATCAGGGTATGGGGCCCTTATTGTCTACCCTGGCCGGACCGAACCAGACAGGCTCAGTCTGCGTGCTCCATGGATGCCGAACTCACATGGATAACTCGGGCGTTCGAGGCCATTAGTTCCCGAATGCTCCAACGTGAGACTAGTGCCACTACGGTGGTGCTGGTCACTGACTCTCGCTACAGTCTCCAAGCTAGGGAAGGGTCGCCCGTAATAGAAGAGGCAATCGGCGCCGCAGATAACATCCGCCGAGCTATTGGAGCTGTCGTTTTCATGCAGTGGGCGCCTTCACATTGCGGCGTGAGGGGCAATGAAACGGCAGACGCCCTCGCAAGGGAGGGTGCTTTGGCAGCCACACACCTCGAAGCACCAAGCACGTACTTACAAGCAACGGCACAAAGCCGAGCACTCATTCATGAGAAGTGGTTAAAGTCCTGGGAGGAATCCGACAGAGCACGTGGTGTCTGGCAGCACATGCGTCACCCAGATCGCGACGATCCATGGTGGCGACTGAGGAGGTCAGAGCAGTCAATTATTGCGCAGTGTAGAACGGAACACTGTCCTATGGGGGCATACTTTACTGGGTTCCGCACGAACTTTGACTCCCGATGCCGTCAATGTTGAGAGAGCCTCGAAACAGTGTCGCACGTCTTGTACGAGTGTCCCCAGCTCCGCAAGCTAAGGGGGGGGGACCTGTCTGTGCAGTCACTCGACTTGTATGGTAGCTATGAGGCACTACTCCGGACGGCTAAGTTTCTTGCCAGAGCACTACGGGAGGACTAGTCCTTCCTGCTCTGATTTTGCAATAGGAGTTCATCTCAGGAAGAAAACCGTACCAAACGGAAAAGATAATCGCCGTTTCCTGTAGCACCGAAGTGAATGCCACCATTAGCTGCGGAATATGTGGACGAGAGTCTCTCCATAATAGGGAGCTACAGTCACACTAGTTATTCGAAAAAGTTATCTACGAAACGAGCCATTGCCGTTTCTCTACTGAAGGAGGCCAACAGCTTATATTGTGTTCAGGTCAAACAATCTTAACCAGGGATGCCCAATCTACGGCCCACGGGCTCTATCTGGCCCAAGCCGCGATGTTGTCCGCCCTCTCCCCTTCTCTTTTTCTTGTATATCCACCCTAGTAAGATGTCTGAGTTCACATTAACTCGTCTAGTTTACTACAATAAGTGTAACACATAAACAAGAGCTTTAAGACGACAGACAGTTGCATATAGTTTCGTGTGAAGTAGATCCATGATCCAACAGGCGATCTAATAATCTGATTGGTTACCTCCAACCTCTCACTCGTTGAATGCTGAATAAAGGGTTGAGGCTGCAGTTGAGGGTCAGGAATACAACATAGGATTCCTCACAACATTAGCACTTACAAACAAGTAGTATATTTATTGTTTCTTAGGTATAGTCAGTGCTTTTTTTGTGTGACGGTACGCACCGGTACGGCGTACCGGCGCCTTTTTAAATGTGGGGAAATATTATCACTTTTCTTGTATTTTAATGTTTATTATTAATTTATTTGTAGTTAAAAGTTAGGCAATTCATCACTGAGTACCGGCATCTAATCACTGAGTACCGGCACCTAAGCACTGAGTACCGGCACCTAACCACTGAGTGCCGGCACCTAATCACTGAGTATCGGCACTTGAATTTTTGGCTAAAGACTTTTGGCCATCTTCTTTACCTCCCTTTTGACTGTAATAGAACTGTGAGCTAATAGTTTGTAATTGGCATTTAAACAAAAACCTGGCTCGTCATCAATGAATGCGGAACTTGTGCAAATCCCTTACAGACATGAATCTTACATAGATCCGCACACATTCACACACACACACACACTTGTCCTTCATTTCTTTCCCCCCTGCCCAAACATCCAAACTGACAACCGCATACAGCCTAATGAGATGTGGACATATCAACATTTTAAGCTTACATAAACCAGGGCCGGAAACTCTCTAACCAAAAAAAAATATTGTTTCATAACAAATGGGACATAACTCATACTTGTTTGTGCACAACATTTACAGGAGCACAACTAGGAGTGAAAGGGAAAAAACACACACAAAAAACAAGCATCAACATCAATCTGGTGTCAGTCAGCCCAATGTTTTCATCTTGAATGCAGCTCACGGTCACATTTACAGACACCTAATGACCTTTTGTGTTTATACGTGTTCACTGTGCATGCAGGGGCGTGCCTGTGTCTGTCTCCTCCATGCCATAACTGTTTGTTTGTGAAAATACTGGCTGTCGCCGACCATGACGTTATGACGTCTTGTGGCACCGTGAAACCATTGTTTCATAACAAACAGGCCGATCAGAGTTTCTGTGGACCACCAGGTCTTGGGAGAGCACCTTGACCATATCAGAGTCATTCAACCATAGAAAAGCTAATGTATGGGGGGGGGGGGGTTGTTTTCCACAGTTGACATTATTGACAGCACCTTGACCATATCAGAGTCATTCAACCATAGAAAAGATAATGTATGGGTTTTTTTTTGTTTTGTTTTGTTTTCCACAGTTGACATTATTTTATATTTCACATTGTTTCGGATGTTCTTCCGAAATGAATATTATTACATTCTAGCCCTACCCCCCTACCCCTTTCCACAGAAGGACGGTTAGGATTAGCGGCGGGCAGGTTTCGAACATATGACTATCAAAACAATACTCACAAGACCAGTCAGCCATTCCGTTTAAGTAACTGTTTAAAATAAAAACCAACTTTAAAAAATGTTGAGCTATGAAAGATATCAAGCAATAAAAATATTGAACGAAATGTCATCCGTTTGTTAAGAACAGTAGTGTATACTAAACAATAAGCAAATGATATACTAACAATTGGCCTACCATAGACGCGTAGGACGTAATCATCTTCTTTTTTGAAGTAACGTCTGTATTATATAAGATAAGATAATTCCTGTACAGTAACTAAAGTCAGATCATAATGATGAACATGAGCCTAAATTGACTATAGTATATAAATATAATAAAGATTTGTGGATTTGTTTAACATACGAGAACAGGATTCATTTATCGAACAATAGCTTATACTAGTCTCTTATGGGGCAAATAGAAAAACAAAATCTATTACACTACTCAGAAAGACACAAAGACAAAGTCATATTTCTAATTTCATATGCTAGGACAATTTCGTACAAGTTCTCCTTCCTCACTAGCGATATCAGAGCATGGACTGAGTTACGTGAGTCAGCCAGGAAAACCAATGACTTAGCAGAGTTGAAGTCACTGATTAACAAGCATGACTAGCTTGATACATAACAAGGTTACAATGACAGTTTGTGTGGAAACACAAACTAAAAATCGGCCCCCGAAGTGGTCCACCCAAGAAGGTAAAAAGGCAGGTTTCAATAGTTTCAGAAAGAACATCAGAATGAAATTCTACCAAAGACAAATGACAGAGAAGAATGGAGAAAGAAGGTTGACAGATCTTGTGTGGTGCCCCAGCGGTCCAACAGACCAAAGGATAGGTGAATGTGAAAGTGAAGTTAGATGTGAACCTGGCCTAACTAATGTCTTATAATGAATATCTAATTGATCTAATTATTTTGTAAAGAGTCAATCTCTTATTTAAATCCTCAAGACAAAAAACATTTCCGTAAAAAAAACAAGGTTACAAAAGACAGTTTGTGTGGAAACACAAACTCAAAATCGGCCCCCGAAGTGGTCCACCCAGGCAGGCTTCAATATTTTCAGAAAGAACATCCGAATGAAATTATATCAAAGACAAATGAGAGATAAGAATGGAGAAAGATGGTTAACATATCTTGTTTAGTGCCCCAACGGGTCAGCGGATCAAAGGATAGGTGAAAGTGAATGTAAAGTTAGATGTGAACCTGGCCTAACTAGTTTTCTTTCTGACCTTGTGGTCTATAGGGCAGATGATGTAAAGTTCATCAGTTTTTGTGGAATACGGTTAACGAGGGTGTCATGTAGCCAGCACAACGACCAACCGCCTTTAATTTTTCCCAACTAATGTCAGGTACCCATTAGAGCTGAGTGGACTCAGAGGCGCCCAAAGATTCCAAAGATGAAAATCCCAGTCTTCACCAGGATTCGAACCGGGGACCCCCTGTTCAGAAGCCAAGCGCTTTACCGCTCAGCCACCGCGCCTTCCCAGGCCTAACTGAGGTCTTATAATTAATCTAATTGTTTTGAAAAGGATCAATTTTTTTTATTTTTTTTTCAAATGGAAACCTCAGAATTTGCGCTATTCAATTTTTTTTTTTAAGGAAACCTCAGAATTTGCGCTATTCAATTTTAGCTTTATTATCATATCCTAGCTACTCCGTATGTATAATAATGTTTTGACTTCACAACCTATATAGCTTATGCAATCACGTAATTTTCAAGGTAAATAAACTTTTGAATAAATAAATATATATAAAAAGCGTATGGTGTAAACAGTGTGTTTTGTTGGTTTTTTTGTAAAAAAAAAATAGGTGCTGGTACTCGGTGATTAAGTGCCGGTACTCAGTAGTTGATTGCCTAACTTTTAACTACGGTACTAAAAATTAATAATATACGTTAAAGTACAAGAAAAGTAATATTTTTTTCAAAAAGGTACCTGTACGCCTTACGGTGCGTACCGTGACAAAAAGAGCCCTGGGTGTATGTATCTTCTCTATGAAGGTTTGTTTATAAGATAAGTAGCTATATTACCTATATTGGACATCAATAAGGATCTTCTTCGAGTCCGAAGATTAATGCATTATTTCCCGTGGCTATGAATCCCCAGCTGCGACCTACATATTTTGCCAGATAAATAATGTCTATACATTAGCTAAAAACCTTACCTCCCTTTTCATTGTGTTCATATATTATTTCCTATGTCTCTTTCGGAAGGCATGTATTCAATTTAATCTCTCTACCAGTAAGTGTAATCTGACGTCTGAGTGGGGGATTAATTTGTGTCCAAGGAGCGTCTCTTACAACGCCCTTCTTTAAACTCGCCGAAAATAGGTCATTGGCCTAATGCCATCCGTCCTATATAATTGCCTCACCCTGCGCAGCTGTTGAACACTGAGCCTTGAACCTATTCTGTAGACAGAGGCTACATCAAATTTTTACCCACTTCAAATACTGTGCTTTTCTATAATACGGACCGCCGCCCCCCCCTTTAAAAAAAGACCCTTTTTAAATAATCATCTTCTGTGTATTGGAGTATCCACAGTCAAAAGTCATAAAGCCTATGGAAAGAATGTTTGAAGCCATTGATACACAAACTGCTAAGCCAAATCCGGCACGTGACCCAGTGCTTTCCTTTACCTAGAAACTTCTGCTCGTAATGTAGCGCAGAGGTTCGATTCCTTTGGACTGGACGATGGCTTCAAGGGATGAGTCCTGCGACACAAATCTTGAAAATGTAGATGGCTTCCAAAGTTGACGTTATCATCGCTGTTATTATCGCTGTTATCATCACTTTTCTTTAATCTTCGGAATTCCTCCACTACCTCCCCTCCCTAAAAATACATATCTCCTGCTTCTTCGGGTTATAGGATAGTCGGTAATCCGTAGGCACATCACGGAGAAATGGGTGACGGGAAGTTGATTTAAGGGAATCAAAACTTAATGGTGTGTTACACGCCATCAGGACTGTCTTGATCTGTGTTATTAAATAAGATAATGCGTTTCGTATGCAGGTCATTCAGTATGTGGCTTCCTTTGATTAATTTGTTTTAATTGAATAATGTAAAAAAAAACTCAATGTCAGATCATATCTCGTTGCACCCCACTGATTGAGCCCCCTGATCGAGGAAAGATTTATTTATAGCCTAAGGGATGAGGTTGATCAGGAATGTCTCTTCAGTGACATCTTATATATAGGGCTGGAGGGGAGAGAGGGAGAGGGGGAAGGTGTAACAACATCACATAACTACACTCACTAATTCACAAATGACCAAGAAGGACTATGTACTTATTACACGTGACCAGCAAATCTTTCGGATTGGTTCACCAACAGGAGGTAGCCTGATACGGGTTTCTAGTGTTCAGGCCTATATATACTATACGTTTTTAAATATATACTCGTAGTATTTCTTTGTTTTATTCCGTCTCTTTAAGAGTATTACTTTTTGACAACCCAGCACCTATTTCTGTTGGGTTGTCTAAGAACAACTAAAGTCAATACCAACTAGAGAGAGTTGATCGAAACAAATGAGCTGACCAACCCTTGAATTTTATGGGAAATAAGTTTCGGAAAGGGACTTAGAGTAACACAGCCCACAGGACCGACCCTACAGATTGGGGGCCCCAGGGCCGGTCTTAGGTCACTGCAACCTATGCGGCCACAGTGGGCCCCGCACTTTCATAGTCCCGCGCTAATTCTAAGTGTAAATTATTAAATTAAACCATTTTAAATTTTTATTACAAGGTTCCTGGAATTTTCCTAAAATTGCAAAAATATACGAAAAAATCATGAAAATGTCCTGAAATTATTAAAATCTTCTGAAAATTCATGCAAATCTCATTAAAAACTGACACAATTGTCATTTCTGGGTGTCATTCAATATGGAAAACTTAATCCTACTCACGCTTAAAAAAAACGGCATTCTCAGCTTTCATTTAATAAAAATGTAATAATAAGGCGAATTTTAACCAAAACAAGAACTTTAAAATACTTTAATAGTCACTGGCATACAAATATAGATCTAAATCTATCTATCTCGATCTCTTAAAAAAACGATACTTTGCTAGTCGATAGTAAATCTAAAAGGCAGATCTGAATGTTTATCAGCTTTTTGTTAGAAAACTACCATCTACTTTAAAGTTAATTTGATCGTGATTTTGTTCTTAGTAAAGTATGAATAAAATGTTAAGACTAATTTCTTTTCTAATACAAAATCGTAATTTTCACTTATTATCCTTATCCCTACCCAGACTGGGCTCCGCGCAATTCGTTTCGCATAAGGCACCGCAATCTGTTGGCCAGGCCTTGCGGGGGGGGGGGGGGGCCTTTGCGAAATAGTTTGCGTGGGGCCCTGTCTGTGAAGGATAAGGATAATAAGTGGAAATTACTATTTTTGTATAACGTTTAATTTATTCATACTTTACTTAGTACAAAATCACGGTCAAATTAACTTTTTGGTACTTCTATAGCAAAAGCCGATATACATTAAGATCTGCCTTTTAGATTTACTATCGACTAGCAAAATATCGCTTTTGATTATATTTAAAAGATCGAGATATATTTCAATCTATATTTATATGCTAATGACTATTGAAGTTTATAAAGTGTTTGAACTTCCTGTTTCGGTTAAAATTCGCCTTATTATTACATTTTTATTAAATGAAAGCTGACAATGACATTTTTTTTTTTATCAAGCGTGTGTGAATAATATGGAAAAGAGAGGTGGAAAATATCTACATACTATAAGATAAGAACTTTATTACGGTACTTTCATTCGTCTCTCCTGCGCCCCCCCCCCTTTTTTTTTTCATTTCGCATTTTATCGATGCATCGATACTGATCGTAACGCACTTACATTCCACAATAGTACAAGGTTTTGGACAGTAGTAGGCCTATATAAAGTCCTATGGGTACGCCAATCCTTCACATCTGATAATGGATACTTTAGCGTCAACGCAATAGTTGAATCAATTATATACTAGATCTATTTAACATACACGGAAGATAACAGATCAATTTAATATGCAGACTAGACACTAAATCTGTTTAATAATAAGATTCCCTGCGGTCACAGACTTTATTATCTGTCAATAATTTGACCATCTTAAACCCTCTACATCCTGTCCACTATCTAGACTTGCCATCTGATGATCCTTTTGTTGACGTCAAGGTGAAGAGAGTTAAACACGAGGATTACTGGTATATACGTAAACAGGAAGTTTAATTATTTAGTAACTACTATGATTGATTTTTTTTTTTTTTTTTGCAAGCTAGTCGTTATAGCGCTGCGGATTGTACTTCTTTGAAATTGTCCAAAGATTTGAGTCTACGACTCTTGAAACTCTAGCCCTATGGAAGCTTGCCTCCATCTGCCTGTCTAAACAAACTTCTGAAATGGAAAGATCCAAGTAGAGGTAAATTATTAGATTCCTACCCCAAGACGGTCGGATTAGAAGCGTGGCCAAAGGCAGGCCACATTGGGAATCCCCCCCCCCCCATTTTCTTGATGTGTACCACATCAGACGTGCAGGTGTCCGCCTAAAAAAAACGGCAGTGGCGTAGCTAGGGTGGTGGGAGGAAGTGGGAGAATTTGAAAATCCCCCCGGGCCCCCACTTAAGAGGGGCCCCCAAAGGAGTGTTTTTTACATTAAAAATTAAATGCTATGGAAAATGCAGGGGCCCCCAAAGAGGTCAAGCCCCCCGGGCCCCCAAACGATGGAAAATTCCTAACTACGCCCCTGAAAAACGGGAATTTTTTTTTTTGCTTTGTAGACTCTATGACTGAGTGGTAAAGCGCTTGGCTACTGAACTGGGAGGTTCCGGGTTCAAATCCTGTTGAATACTGATTTTTTTTTTAAATTTCGTGATCTTTAAGGCACCTCTGAGTCCACCAATCTCTAATGGGTACTGGACATTAGTTTGGTAAAGTAAAGGCGCTTGGTCGTTGTGCTGACCACATTACACCCTCGTTTACCGTGGGCGACAGAAACAGATGACCTTTACGTCATCTGCCTTAGAGATTGCCTGAAAGGGGGAACTTTACTTTTATTGACCTAATCCTCTCCTCTAACAGCCGTTTTCACCCGAGTGCCACGCAAAGACTGAGAACACTTGTTCGGGCTGCGACTTTTAGTTTTATTCACTCTTTTAGGAATTGAAAGACTTGATTTTTTTTTAAAAAGGTCACTATTAGAGAGAGGCCTTCTCCTCGGAATCAAATGTTATGGTGTTTGCTCCTTTTTATTAAACAGACCAAACGTTTAGAATTCGCACTCCGTTGAGATCAAATTAACCGCATATTTCATTACATTCAAGATGAACATTAAGACTTGGGTATTCAAATCTCATCGAGATTAGTTGACTATTTTAACTCTTGTTTTGATGTCTACTGTATAAAATACTCAGGCGGGTGCCATTATTCAGTCGTTAAGTATTTACAATCTTATCTGAAATTTAATTATTTTAAAAGCTTAGACAAAAGGAGGGAAGTTTTGAAGCGAAACCTAGAACAAATGACTATATATCACGAAAGGTCATTCATTAGTAGGCGACATTCGTCTTTTGTTAAAACGCGCATGCGCGTACAGTATTATTTTTATGTAAGGAAAACTAGAACTTTTTTTTTTAGTACTACAAACCAAGTGATTTTTTTGGCGCGTGAAGTAGATATCGCTTGTCAAGGCGGCCTACGTTTTGTGGCGGAGTCGCTTTTACTTTCTCCAGCAGATGTCATCTTACCACGTGACCTTCAGAGTTGCGTCAAACTCAATAGCGCCCACCAGATTTTAAAAAAATTATCCCAAGTAAAAATATCTCCCATATTATCAAGAAACAACGTCCCACAACTCCAAGGTAAAGAAAAGTCTTTTTATCCCTAGTAAAATGAAAATTTAGAGTTCAATCAGGAAACGATCACATTTTAAGACTCTTCGGTCGACAGCTAATCTCTCGACCACTTGAACGTAAATGTGCGATGATACTAGTGTTCTATTCAACAACAGTTGTCCTTGACCTTGACTCGCCAATCGCCACATTGGAAATACTGTGCAGTTTGTTTGGGTTTTTTTTTTTATGGTCTTTCGTTTATGACACTTGGGCAGTATTCAAGCCATGTCGTGCCTATTTATGGAGAATATTTTCTTTTAAAAACTTGAAGTAACTAGTTAAAGATCAGACTTTAAAAGCAGGGCAAGGACTGAAATAGGGTCTGGCATTCTCCTAAATTAAATAAACAGTATTGTCTGTCCAAAGTGGTCATAAAACTCCTGTTTCAACGGTTGAACAGAAAAAGTAGTCCTTTTTGATTCCTTGATGACAAGTCGCAACCATAAATCGATCGTTGGTTTGTAGCTTCAGACATATAGTACTACTAAAACTAGACCGTTACATGCGTGTCAATTCTTAATGTAGAACTTGAAATAAGTTGTACAGATTTTTTAAAAAAATCAGACTTGAATAAAAAAAAAATTATAAGCAAATACACAGCTTTCAACTTCAATGTAGATATATGTAGAAAAGAAAATTTAAAAAAAAACAAGCAAACATTTTTTTTAAATACTTTTTTAAAAAGTTATCTACGAGGAAAGCTCCACATTTACAGCCGTATCTCTCAATACTTTAAAATGTATTTCCTCATTTCGATATCAAACAAAAATTAATGAGTTACCACTATTTCATGAACTAATTTGTTAATGTTTCGATTGATTTAAGTTTTGCTAGAAACAATGAAAGAGAATTGTGTACAAGTTTCAACGTGGTCCGAGAATGGGGAGAAATAACGTGTACAGAATGTGTACCAGACAGACAGCTTTGTGTATATATATACGTCTTTCTGTCACATGTCTCTCACCCCTCCCCTCTTCAATGTTTACACCTGTATTTACTAGCAAAACTACGACAGAACACCTTGTAGTTTCATCAGCCTACACAACAAAACCATCGGTCCACCTTTTGCTCATGGTTTCATCGGAAACGCGCATACACACACACACACGCTGTAACAATGTGGTATTAGTTCAAACATGCGAAAGAGGATTATCTTAGTAAGGTGTTGGATATCTCCATACAAAGCCAGAAAATCCATAAATAACAATCTTTATGGTGTATCCGGTGTACAAAATAAAGGAAAACGTAGCTAAGCTATGTTTTTCTTTTTTTAAGTTCTATGATTATTTCTGTGCACTTTCAGAATCAAATTTTCAAAGTTCTTCCATTTGTAGTTTTGTGTAGTTGGCAAAATTGAATTGAGCGTCCCTGACATTGTTCAGTTTATCGTGGAACTCTCCAATGATGTTATAAGGTCTATGCAAAAAAAAAATCTTTAGTAATTAAACAAATGCCCTGTTTTTATTCTTTATAACTTTATTTTGACCTATAATGTATTTACAATCTTTGTTTGATTCTTGAACGTATAAATAAGTTAAGTTATCGTGGAATCCTCATTTGATGAAATTATTTAAAAAATCAAGCAAAACATTAGGGTTTATTTACAGAAATGTGTACGAATTTAAAAAACAACAACATAAAATTAAAATGCTATTTAACTTTAGTTAGGTCAATATTGAAATGTGTATCCTCTGTTTGGGACCCCTGAACTCAAGAAAACATAGATAAACTAGAATAAATACAAAATATAGCAGTGAGATTTATAACAAACGAATGTTTCAATTTGATTAGCGAAATCATTAAACTTAAAGACACTTCAGGACAGAAGAATGAAAAGTAAAGTAGCAATAATACAAAAAACACTAAACCATAACTTACAAATAGAAAAACAAAACCAAATGAAATACTCAGAAAGACACAAAGATAGAGGCACATTTCTTATTCCATACGCTAGAACAAATTCGTACAAGTGCTCCTTCTCCCCTAGTGCCAATAGAGAATGGGATGGGTTGCCTGAATCAGCCAGGAAAACCAACAGAGTTTAAGCCATTTATTAACATGCAAGACTAGATTGACACATGAAGTGCGTAGGACGTAATTATCTTTTTTGAAGTTACGTCTGTAATATATAAGATAAGATAATTGTTAGATCAAACCAAAACCCGGTGCTAGTGCTAAACGCTTTGCTCTAAAATTTTAATGGATGGATAGAAGAAATCAGATTTAAACAACAAAGTTTGGGAAGCTAATAATTAGGATATACGAAAAACATGCATATATGTAACCCTGCAGGACCAAATTAAACAAAGGACGCTTGGGCCAAGAGGCCTTCATCAGCTACAAAACAAACAAACAAAAAAACAATTAACACAAAATAGTCTTAAGTTAAGGAGAGGATTACTTTATTTACTAGAATAGAATATTCAATTTTCTTAAATAATGCTTTAAATTATACTTTTTTTTTTCATTTTTAGGGTGCATATTTGTTTTAATAATTAGGATCAGTGAACTTCGCCATGTGGAGCATCAACAGAGAATGCCGACCATATTTTTTAAAGCTAAATCTGGAAACTCTATCAATTAGCCTGAACAAGACACTGGCCCCAAAACTTCCATATGAAAGATAAACTCTATGGAAAGTTCAAAGCTGCCTGATCTAGAAACTATTGCGCAGTTCATCCCACATATAGAACAAGTCATCCGAATCCTTCGACATAAAAGCTTACAACGTAGCAGTACTAAGACATGTTATCTTATACTTGATTTTGAATCAGCTGAAAGATACATATATTTTAACCCCCCTCCCCCCCCCACACACACACAACAAAAAAGGGAGTTAACATTAAGAAATAAGAGTTAGCGTTGCAGGGGTGGGCAATTGAATTGGAGATGGGGGTCGATAAGAAACTGTTAACATCTTGCTGGACCGCGAGTTTACACGAAAGTCTTTTATTTCAATCTTTCTACATCAGAGTTTCCCAAAGGTTTATTATTGAAACACTAACACAAATGATCTAAGACCAGGATACACTCTTGGGAGCTGTTGTGACATAGTAATGCAAACGCACGTTGAGTAATATAAGAAGTAAGAATAACAATATTCAGTATTTGTTTCGACGCTTGAAAGCTGTGTGTCAATTTTAGAATACCAAACATTTTGTATTTGAAGTGGTGGAGGCTTTTAACTTTGTTTGTTTGTTTGTTTTCTGCCTATGTTCTCTTTATTCGTGATATTCGTTTGTCTTTTGCGTAGGCTCACGTGACTCTCAGAGAACTAATTATTTGTAAAACAGTTTTCTTTCACATGTCCACACACCCACGCCCCCCCCCTTACCTCCTTATATAGCTTTGACGTCATCCCGATTAACGAAGGTCACTGACAGGTAAAGACGCAACTGAGGCTGTCGCTGGAAGGTAGCGGGGAGGCGGGTGGGAGGGTGTAAACATACCAAAAAATGGTGCCTCGTGTCACAGAAAAGGGGTTTGTAAAAGTTTGGACCAGTGACGATTGAAACCGCCGTCGTCGTGTTGAAATCACTCGAGCTGAACATCGCGACCCGATAAAAGGACTTCGCCTGGCTGCTTAGTCTTCAAAAAGTCGTCTGCTAGTAAATCACAAACAGGGGGGACTAGTTTCTTCTCTAACCTGGTGGAGAGTGACAGAAACTTAGAGAAACTTCAAGTCTGTGTATTTCATTTCTTTTTGGAAACTTTTTTTTAGTGAAATTAGTCTACGGACAAATGGTTCATTTTTGTGAGTGCTATCTTCAATTTCCAATTCATAATATATCGTCTGCTGTTCAGCAGTTGGACTTAGTTGGAGTTACCTCCCGAAAGCTTCATCAAAACTTCAGCGTTATAAGAAACAGTAAGATTAAGAAAGTAACTTGAACAAAGTGAGGTAAGTCTAAACATTTTGTTTTTTATCTTTCTTATTTTATTCATTAAGAATAGTTTGTTTGTTTTTAAATTGTGAATGCATGTCTATAGCTATACAAACGTAGGCCTATTTTTTTAAATAGACCTAGGCTCTGGGCCTATTGGCTATCGAATTAAACCCAAATTATTTAAACGGTGAAATGATCTTTCCAATATTATATTTACAAATGCTTCAAATTTCAAAAATAAATAATTCTCAACCCTCTTTAAATCGTCATTTTAACTCGAAATTACTGTAATATAGAATGTAGCAAAGTCTACATTACACTTAACGTTATTTGAATCCATGGTAAACTATAGAAATATTGAAATGCAATCCAAAATCACATTTACTGACTTTCCAGGAGTTTCTAAGAAATAGAGTCAACCAGAATCATCTTTCTAAACCTAGACATAGTGAAAGTCTGTATACATGAGATGTCTTAAAACCTAATTCTCCCCCAATTTGTTTTGTTTATTCTCTATAACAGAAAACAATGGTTGAAAGGGAAATTGTAGAAGTGCAAATCGAAACGCATTAATCTGTCGTTCACATGAGCTTTTGTTTAATTTAAATGCATGCCATGTGTCAGAGTTAGCCATGATCACGTCTCAGTACATCTACTCAAGTAGTAGGTGTCAAAGTTTTTAATCTTCTGAGCCGTTATCTTGAGTAGTGACACTTTAAAAAACAAAAATGACGGAAACGGGTCTCTACCTAAATACTTGTAGAAAGTTCGATAACATTTCTGATACACGATGACGTGTCAGACAAATAAATAAAGTATATCAGGCTTAAGTCGTAGGACATAGAAGACATCGCCCTAGTAAGCTTTAAAAATGTCTTTACCTGAAACATGGATTAGCGGGCCCAATCGTACTAGTCATTTGGAGTTCGTATGAATAGAGCTGTGGGGTATACCAGTCATTTTTCAGCTATAGTAGCACCAGACCAATTGTTTTTGTTGTACATGTTTCGGATGTTGCTTCGGATTCTGAAGACAATGACATCCTAGCCCAAAACTCCCGCAGAATGATGGGGGAAGGCAGCGGGCGAAATTCAAATCCGGGACCTTCGAAACACCGAACGACAGTTCAGAGCGCATGCCACACGACTAGCAGCACCGTGATGCTGTGCACAACAAATTATCAACAATGCATCTCACAGCTTACATTTGTGTGTCCGTTTTAAAGCTAAAGCGTTGCACTCGCAGATCTATTAGAATAATCACTTTATTTACAGACACTTCAGAACATAATACTAAAAGGTAAAGCTGTAATAAAACACTAAAACTTGATATAATAAGAAAAAAATAGGGAGTTGTTATACGATAAACTTACAAAATCTCTCAATCTGTCCCTTGACTTTTGTCTAATTTTTACAACCATGTAGGAGTAAGAGACCACTAGCTAAGAATACAGCTTTAATTTTACTTTAAAGGTGCTCAAACTCCGGCCCGAAGGCCTTATCCAGCCCACAGTGCACAATGAAGGAACGTTTCCATTTTTTAAAATTATTTTTATTTTTGTAATTATTATTTTATTATATTTATTTATTTGTAATTATTTTGTTGGTATGCGGTCCGTGTCACGTGACAGATATTTCTATAGTCCTCGGGTTGAAGAGAGATGGACACAGTCGTTTTAAAATTGGTTCGTCATCCCTGCCCAATAATCGTCGAATATAAAATATTAAATATTTGCCTTGTAAATATGAAATGATAGGGATCCATTTGGTGGCAGAATATTGATAGTGCTAAGCCTACTTAATGTGTTATGCCTATTTAATGTGCTAAGCCTACTTAATGGCTAAGAGAGTAAGCTGATTGCTTAATATTTACTTCTTTGTGATCTTATTAAATAATACATTTAATATTTAGATCTAGTCAAGATTATATATTGCCGCTACGTTACACAATATCTAATCGCTATCCATGTCACACCCACACAAGATTTTACTATACAACTCATTTTGGTGTGCTGACACAAGACCTGTGTAAGTTGGGCTTGGCTGACCATCTGGACATGCCACGTTTTTCAAGGACCAGGAAGCTGTGTGTGTCCCCCACAATGAAGTAGTCGTCTCCCCCCCCCCCCCCTCATGTCTATTCTTTGTATTTTTCTACACATCTAGACTAGACTTGACTTAACTTTACACATTCCCATTATTTATTGTTCGCCACATCTAGACTTGAGTTGACACAACCCGAAAGCCCGAGGGTTTACCAGAAGCTTTTCATGTGTTGTTGTTTTTTCTGACGCTCTTTAGAGCGTCTCGACTTTTGATTTGACTAAGGTCTAGACCTATAGTGCTGAAATCAAGTCTCTGCCAAAAGAGATCCTTTTTTTTTATACAGTGTAAAATAGCACTCGTGCCATGTTATAAAATCTGATGTTGATTTTTTTTTCTTTGGAAAATGAGGGGAGAGGGACAGGATGAATAATGCCTGAAATATTTTGTAACTTTATTAGGAAAAACGTCTTACTTGGTGTCCCTTATAAGGACAATGACTGTTTTTTTTTTGTTTAGACTGTTAACAAAGCGAGCTTTTGGGTTAAAGGCATTGACTTGTGTAGCCCTTTCTTCAAGCCCATCAAGCAATACTTTTATCCACTACCAATAGGGCTCTAGAGATGAAGGGGAGGGGCGAAGAAATCGAAAGTTGACACTAAATAATCTAATGCACATGTGAAGTATGCAATCTTATCTAAACACAAAAAAGTACACAGAATAGATCTATGAATTGTAACCAAACGAAGTTTGCGAACACACGCGAAGGGTATCGTAAAAATAACTAGATTTGCTTTGTGTCTGACAATAAATTCATAGACCAAAGTTTAAAAAAGGTACAAATTCAGAATTGGCAAGAGACAGTCGCTGTTACTAATAGCTTCCTCTTGGGTACACTCTGCCAGTTGTAGACCTGACCATTAATTGGACCATGTTGTTTTTTTATTGACCATTTTATTTCAGATTTTGGCATACCACACATACACACACACGCATCCGTATTTTGTTTGTATTCCGCCTCGTTCTTCCCTACTAGGCCTACATGAGCACATGAGCTAGCTACCACTTGAGGCGCACAGTATCTTCTTGTTCCGAGCTGATCTATTGTATTCCATAACAATGTGGCAGACCTTTTAGTAAGTGTGAGGGTGTTGGGGGAGGGGGGGGGGGTAAGGAGTCAAAAGTATCTAATGAAAGACACCTGTCACTGGAGATAAACCCACATAGACAGTTATGTCCCTTTCTTTGAAACACTTTATATTGTGTGTTATCAACCTTTGTTCTCGACCTAATTTAATCTGTGTAGTGGCCTTGATTATACAGCTGATTGTTTTTGTTGGAAAAACAGATTTCCTAATAATGAAAAAAAAAGAAAGATATTTCCTCTCTATCCACTGCGTTCTTCTAAAGTTCAAATTCTTTGCCGATAACCTAGATTAGTGATACATTGTTCAAATGTTTGGCATTTAGTTACTTTACATTGTATTTTCTAAGTAAGGTCTGGAGCCCTTTCAGATCACGTGATCTATCGGGATGTTGATGTAAAACTCATCTGTGTGTATGACAGATAATTAACGGGGGCATCCTGAAAATACCAAACCTCAAAATCCAACTCTTCATCGGGATTCGAACTCTAGAGCTCTTGTACTACTTGGCCACCAAGCACACAAAATGCTTTTTTTTCTTCCTCTCTCATCATGTTTTTTTTTTCTTTGTCTTTATTGGTTTTTTTTTCTTTGTCTTTATTGGGTTTTTTTTTCTTTGTCTTTATTGGGGTTTTTTTCTTTGTCTTTATTGGGTTTTTTTTTCTTTGTCTTTATTGGTGTTTTTTTTCTTTGTCTTTATTGGGTTTTTTTTTCTTTGTCTTTATTGGGTTTTTTTTCTTTGTCTTTATTGGGTTTTTTTTTTGTCTTTATTGGGTTTTTTTTCTTTGTCTTTGTCGTTTTTTTCTCACCATTTTTTTTCTGTCTTTATCTTAAGTCTCACCATGTTCATAAGAACAATGTTTATTAAACCCAGAATATTGTGTACAACCTTATCAGGTCTGTCCCTGGCTCGAATCCTAGTGAAGACTGGAATTTTTAATTTCGGTATCATAAGGTCGCCTACCCAGTTCCTGGTATTAATGAGGGAAAAGTAAAGGCGGTTGGTCGTTGTGCTGGCCACAGAAACATCATCTGCCATATAGGTCGCTTGTCTCAAATACCCTAAACTACTTACATCGTAATGTATATCTATATAATGTCTACATTTTTTTCTATTGACTGAATAGAAATGCGCGCAGTATCTTACGTAAGTACAAGCTTCTAAGTCAAATGTGTCACCTAAAGTGCCTTTTATTTTGTACCAGCCCGTTGTCAAGGATGTGACTGTTTTAATTTATCAAAACTAATTAAGGAAATGGAATCATTGCATTATAATTTCCTTCAAAGATTGTTAATGTGGAATTACTAAATGAAATAATTCTTAATATTATTGACTGACACAATGCTTGCTTTACATAATTTTAATTGAATTGATCTAGATCTAGATTCAGTAATTACCATGAATTGTCAAGATCTTTTCAACCTAGACTTAGACCTATCATTATTAGCTGAATCACTATTATCAGTGGAATGATCGTGTAGAGAAAACTATAGAGAATCATATTTGTACAGGTTCGGGTCACTCATTTAGATCTACTGTTCACGTACAGAATTACACTTCGCCATATTCATGTATACTTTTCCTATTTATCTGAGTTTGCGTCATTTCCGGTTTCGGCTATTACTTTAGCAATTTCAAATCTCGTTGTTGTTGTTTTTTTTACACTTTCCAATGACTTTTTCTAGTATAAATATGTATTTCTTTAAACTCAAATTGTTAGGAACTATATTTGCTACCATCTACTATCCAAATCAATAGTCATCTCAATTTCGAAAAAAAAACAACCTCTACAGTTGGTATTTTTTTTTACCGAAAACATGACAGTTTAAATCCAGACTGTTATCGCGACGACAATTGTTTTCTACTTTATAAAGCAGAATAAAATGTCTTCATTATATGTGGCAGAATATTTAGGTCACAGCTGGGGCTGCGTAGCCACAGGAAATACTGCATTTTCCGTTAATCTTCGGACTCTAAGACAAGTCTTATTAATATTATATGTGATGTAACTAAGGGCCGCGAAGAGTGCGGACTGCGCCAAAAAGGTCGTCAAATAA